>OX297859.1:10745000-11120000 GCA_946478455.1 Eupithecia vulgata | reverse complement strand
AGATAATACGTTACTACTTCATGCGTAGGCATTTCCCTACCTCTATTAACTACTATAATATATCAATAGATAGAAATCTTAAGACATTTTATTTGCCGCTTCTGATTATCAAATCTTACGAAAGACTACATTTGCAGTCTCGGCAGAATCAAGACCACAAAGTACTTTTAATACCTACTGGGAAAAGACCACACAGATTTAATAAATGCTGACACATCAAGACATTAGATAGGTTAGGTACCTAACGAACGATCGCAGTCTGAAAGGAATCTTTTTTTTGGCTTGGCCCTGTTCGTTCCTTCCTGTGTTTGAGTGAGTGAAGTGAACTATCGAAACCGGAACAAGTGTAATTGATCCGAGCGCAGGTGATTCGCATGCGCGCCTCGTCCTTCCTTTCCCTATCGACACCTAGCCATCGCTGCCGCGGCGCTGTTCGTCGTTCACCATCGAAGGAAGCTTGCTTAGAAATTCGTGCTCAACCTGTTGTTATCAAAATAAGCTTTGACTGAAGACGTTTTAACAGGTGAGTTTATCTTGACGACGTTGGTAGGGAAAAATAACGTCTTTATTACCTAGTTGTGTAACTACCCACCCCCGCGCAGGTTGGAACACTCTCGATTTATTGATTTTTCCCTATCCTTTGTCCCTTTAGATTCATGTACTTATCAACTTATTTTAAGATAACAGTGGAGAACAAATTAGTTGAAAGCAAACGGTACCTACCTACCCACAACAATTCCTACGTCGTCGGAGCTATGCGCCACTGTAGTTACATTCACAATTGGTGCCTAACACCTCTAAATCGAAATGATAGACGCACGTCCATCATTTTCAAAGGTTTTCTTTGTCCATGGTGCTTGAGTTATTTAAGTACCATGTATGTATAGAAACCCCTTACAAATTACCTGATGAATGCATACTTAGGTAGGTACTTGTTTCTGTCCTGGTTTCTGCCTACAGCCCAAAGATAGGCCCTTTGTGCGTGTCGTAATGAATGCATACACAACGATAAATTTATGGTTTGATTGCTCATAGCTCACATCTCATGTTCGAGCTGGTAGAGCCCAGAGTGTTCCTTCCGTTCCCACCGCAGAGGCAAGGAAGTGAGTTGGATATATGAAACAAATCTTTTGGCCTCCACAGGTAACGATGTACGACGCCATTGTAGTGGGCTTGGGCGCTGCGGGGGCCATGGCCTGTAATGTTCTCGACCGCAACGAGCGCCGCGTCCTGGCCATAGAAGCCGGTGAGAAAGCGGGGGGAAGGATTTGTACCGAGGAATTTGGAGAGTCGGTCGTAGAGCTAGGTGCAGAATGGTAAGGCTCACTGGTCATTAGTTTTTATATAGGAACGCCTGCAGCTTTGCTCATGTGGTAGCTCAAGAAACAGTTAATAGCTCTAAAAGTAGTAAGTAATCATAATAAAATCCGAACTGATAGTGGAAGAATTTATTATTATTCAATTCACTTATTGTATATCTCGTTAAAAACATTTTTTTTTACTATTATTTCTTTAAAATAAGCACACACATTATTCTCTACCTATAGTATCCTGCGCTACATCCAAAATAACTTAAGTAGCCTAATTAATTAATAATAGTTAATAATATTAATAGTGCTTAAAAATCGAGTCTTGCTCAAGCTCAGAAACACTTTGATGGCATTGAATATTATTATTTCAGTTTACTGTAATGGCAATTAAAAAAATAGTATGGTTTTTATTTCGGACCCCTAAAAATAAAATAGGTACTCCCCCAGGCTTAAAGTACTTACTACTTTTTACAGGATTCATGGAACATCAGAGAATTCTTTATATGATTATGCTATGTCGTGCAACATTGAGCTCAAGCCCCAATTGCTGATGCACATGGTTTTCTCCTCAAATGGAGAGGTTGAAAACCCCGAAACGCTGCAAGATCTATGGCAGTATGTATTCAAGTTGGTGTCTAACCCTCCGAACGAAGCCCGGCCCTTGGGCCAGTATCTGACTGAGAAGTAAGTTATCTAATCTATTATGATTTTCTGTGTTGTTATGTGGTGTATTACATTTTAGATTTGTATTAACCTGGCTGCAACTTATTCTAGCCAGTTATAAAGTATATTATTTTATTTTTATTGTTTCCACAAACTCTACTCCACAGACTTTATATTGGTGGCTGCGCTCTGTGATCTACTCTCATTTCAAAATAGTATAAAAATGATTTTGTCCATGACTAAAAAGAATAATTTTACTAAATAAAATTTTTGCAAATACTGTTTATTCCTTTGCAGAGTCAGAGATTATGCATCAGCTAATCTTCCTGAGCTGGAACATGAAAAGACAGGCTATATGGCCAGATTCCTTCGTTGGTTGAACCTGATTATCGGCAACCATGAGTCTTGTGACAACTGGAACGATGTCAGCACTCAGTCAGATTACAAAGACCTGGAGGGCTCTCCATATATGAGCTGGCACAAGCTGGGCTACAAGACCCTGTTTCAGCATCTCCTTGTAAGTACTGGTCCATTTCTTTTTTAACCGTACCACCTTATTTATAGTATTTTTTTGAGTATTTTTCACTCTACACAGTTATTACAATTTTTTATAATCATCTCATGTTTGCGTTTACAGTTATAATTTTTTATCAGAAATGATGTTTTTTTTGTTGCAGGATCTCGAGAATATGAACTATGTGGAGGCTAAGTTTAACACCGAAGTGGTGCAAATCAGGATGCCTGACGAGCCGGAGGGTGTAGTTTCAGTGACCTGCCGTGATGGGTCAGTCTATCACGCCCGTGTAGTGATTGTTACTGCATCTCTTGGTGTGCTGAAGGAAAAGTAAGAAAAACACATTTTGTGGGTTGGTTGTGATTAAAAGAGTTTAGTATTTTAACTGGGTATATTCATTACACAGGACACGAGTACATTAAATTACATTTACCGATAGTCTATAATTAGGATATGTGTGTTCTGAGGGAGCTTTATGAAGTGACTGGTTAGTCTCGCTTTAGCTAGTGAAAATGCAGAAATCCGCGTTTGACACGAGTACTATTCAATAATCTGTGTCACTACATCAATCCTCATCTTTTTTCAAAATTTTTACAAATAAAAATTTTCTTCTATATAGGTTAATATCAAGGTTAAAACTTTACATTTCAAAATATCTAATAAGCTACACAAGGCTATGAGCTTCATACACAAATATGCTGACATCAACTATGCGATCGTGTTACGAAGTCGCAATCCTAAGTAGGTGAGTACAATACAATCAAAGTTTATTTTAATGAACACTAAAAGTACGTACTATAAAAATTGTTATCTCTATAAACTATTTCCAATTAAACTGTTAATCAAAATATTAGTTTACAAAGTACATTTATATAATGGTCTACAAGTACTAATGTCCGCATAACTACACAAAAAAATAAATTTGACCTAAATCCACAACAGGTATAACAAAAATTAACTTTTTTAGATTTTACTCAAACAAATTCTCTAAAAATAATTCAATATAATAAAATGAATTATCGAGCTGCCCAGGTACCTACATAATTAGACATAACCTCGTACATTAACAATTGCATTTTCGCTAACGCTGCAAATAGCTCGCTACATTACAATGTGTGAGTGAGGCTCTCAAGTTACCGTACCGTCTAACGTTTAGGTATATGACAAAATTCTAGAATTAACACTGACTCTAAAAAAATATTTTTGTAACTGAATTAAATTTTTCAAAAACACTATGTACGCACCGTACGCACACTAATCATACGCCTCGTGCAGTCCTACACAACAGCACCTTCTCAATAATCACCGTCTTTTTCTATAATGGTCTCTATGTAGCGCAGGAACATGTACATAACAGATTGCCAGTCACTCGTAGCAGTGGGAATGAGCCATTTCTCCAAATTCCAACACTGATCCTCTGGTGAGCGTAGGTACCTACTCCAACCAGGCAATAATTGAGTGAATCTGCAGGTATAAACACCATTTTCTATAGGATTGAGTATACCTCAGATGTGCTGGTCCCATAAATCTTCATCTGCCGCTAAACCATGATGCGTGAATTTTGGCTGGACCGCGGGTGAACAACTTCCCGGTCATGCGTTGGCAAAATTTCTTCAAACGCGGACGGGCTCCTCCGTAGGGCTTCTAAAGTTGGTAGGGGTCTGCTGACGTCACCTGCTGCGCATTCGATACCGCGTGGCGTCTTTGTGAAGATATTGCGTCATCTTCATCATCATGTTGTTGGCTGCTCTTCGTTGCTGGCTGCTCTTCGTTGTTGGCTGCTCTTCTTTTAACCTTTTACCTCCCGAGGCGTGGATTTCATCGGGAGGGAGTCACTCCATTCCTCATATTTTTTACTAATAAACACAACCCACAGTAATTATATAATCACTGACTATATGACGACCTCAGTGGCGCAGCGGGCGAGAGTCTGCCTGCGACGCAAGAGGTTGCGGGTTCGATCCCCGCCTCGGAACAAATTTGTGTACGATCTGCAGAAATTTGTTCCGTTGGTCTGGGTGTTTTCTATGTATAATAAAAATATCTATCTATGTAATGTATAATATTACGTATATCAGTTATCTAGTACCCATAAGACAAGCTCTGCTTACCTTGGGGCTAGATAATGCTGTGTGAATTGTCCAGCATTATTTATTTATTTATTTAATCACGTCGGCATTATGGATCACGTCGGCAGGATGCATCACGTCGGTCGGGGTATGGATCACGTCGGGGTCACCAATTTTGTGGGTTGGTTGTGATTAAAAGAGTTTAGTATTTTAACTGGGTATATTCATTACACAGGACACGAGTACATTAAATTACATTTACCTATATATACAGATAGTCTATAATCCTCTTAATTAGGATATGTGTTCTGAGGGAGCTTTATGAAGTGACTGGTTAGTCTCGCTTTAGCTAGTAAAAATGCAGAATAGCAATCCGCGTTTGGCATAAGTACTATTCAATAATCTGTGTACACACAGTTTATCACATTTATGGATCCAATAATTAAGTTGAACAGTAGAGTTCTTTAGGGAAGGCGTTTGACAGGCTGTTGGCCGAGATTCAACCAAACAAGATTCGCCAAGTGCGAGTGTAACTCGCGCGCCGAGGGTTTCAAACATTTGCCAATTATTTGGACAATCAATTTTCTGTAATATTTTAAAAAGTATGAAACTTACAGAAATTTCAAAAAGTGTTTTGAAATGGTCAAAACGATACCTTTCATTTGATACCCCACATGGGTAGGTACCCCTTTTTAAAAAAAATCCCCTTTTTTGACCATTTTTCAAAAACTATTATTATTACAGACTTCTCTATATTTTTCCTGTAAAATATAGATTGATATCTACAAACGCCTAATACATTGTACATGGATCGGTCATCAATCTTCGGAGCTAGGGGGGGGGGAATGGTCAATTTTCCGTCTTTTTTTGAAATATTTCAAAAAGTATGAAACTTACAGAAATTTCAAAAAGTGTTTTAAAATGGTCAAAACGATACCTTTCATTTGATACCCCACATAGGCAGGTACCCCTCCTTTTGAAAAAAATTTCCCCCCCTTTTTGACCATTTTTCAAAAACTATTATTATTACAGACTTCTCTATATTTTTCCTGTAAAATATAGATTGATATCTACAAACGCTTTATACATTGTACATGGATCGGTCATCAATCTTCGGAGCTAGGGGGGGGGGGAATGGTCAATTTTTCGTCTTTTTTTGAAATATTTCAAAAAGTATGAAACTCACAGACATTTCAAAAAATGTTTTGAAATGGTCAAAACGATACCTTTCATTTGATACCCCACATAGGTAGGTACCCCCCCTTTTGAAAAAAAATTCCCCCCCTTTTTGACCATTTTTCAAAAACTATTATTATTACAGACTTCTCTATATTTTTTCTGTAAAATATAGATCGATATCTACAAACGCCTAATACATTGTACGTGGATCGGTCGGCAATCTTCGGAGCTAGGGGGGGGGGAATGGTCAATTTTTCGTCTTTTTTTGAAATATTTCAAAAAGTATGAAACTCACAGAAATTTCAAAAAGTGTTTTGAAATGGTCAAAACGATACCTTTCATTTGATACCCCACATAGGAAGGTACCCCCCCTTTTGAAAAAAAATTCCCCCCCTTTTTGACCATTTTTCAAAAACTATTATTATTACAGACTTCTCTATATTTTTCCTGTAAAATATAGATTGATATCTACAAACGCCTAATACATTGTACGTGGATCGGTCTGCAATCTTCGGAGATAGGGGGGGGGGAAAGGTCAATTTTTCGACTATTTTTGAAATATTTCAAAAAGTATGAAACTTACAGAAATTTCAAAAAGTGTTTTGAAATGGTCAAAACGATACCTTTCATTTGATATCGCACTTGGGTAGGTACCCCTACTTTTAAAAAAAAAAACCCCTCCTTTTTGACCATTTTTCAAAAACTATTATTATTACCGACTTCTCTATATTTTTCCTGTAAAATATAGATCGATGTCTACAAACGCCTAGTACATTGTACATGGATCGGTCTGCAATCTTCGGAGCTAGGGGGGGGGGAATGGTCAATTTTTCGTCTTTTTTTGAAATATTTCAAAAACTATGAAACTTACAGAAATTTCAAAAAGTGTTTTGATATGGTCAAAACGATACCTTTCATTTGATACCCCACATAGGTAGGTACCCCACCTTTTGAAAAAAAATTCTCCCCCTTTTTGACCATTTTTCAAAAACTATTATTATTACAGACTTCTCTATATTTTTCCTGTAAAATATAGATCGATATCTACAAACGCCTAATACATTGTACGTGGATCGGTGTGCAATCTTCGGAGATAGGGGGGGGGGGGGGGTATGGTCAATTTTTCGACTTTTTTTGAAATATTTCAAAAAGTATGAAATTTACAGAAATTTCAAAAAGTGTTTTGAAATGTACAAAACAATACCTTTCATTTGATACCCCATTTGCCTTCCTAGGTCTCTTTTGAAATTTCAACATCAAAATTTGTACTGAAAATATTCATTTTCATTTTTCATTTATTTATATATTTTTTTCTTAAAATCAGTAATGGCGCACGAAATGTATCATTATTTCAAATTTCAAGTTAATAGCTGCAGTAGTTACTGAGATATTCAAGAAAGAGCGGGGACGGACAAAGCGAGACCATAAGGGTTTCAAAACCGATCTTTGAAACCCTAAAAACAAACGGATCGGGTAGCGAAGTCTGACAGAAGCAAAAGGATGATCAATGCTCATCAGTCGCGTCATGCATGAGGCGTTCCAATAATGTTTCGGCGACGCCATTTTGAGAAAAGAATGAGCTAGGATTTCGCGTTTATATGAGCGGGACAGGGTAGAGTAACGCAAGCCCAGAATACATCTATTTATTACAAATACATATTATTCTAACTCGATGCAAATACATTAGAAAAAAAGCAACATCTAAAATGTTCTATATAGTTAGTTGTTGAACTAATTAACATGGTAATTGTACCAAGCTAATTCTCAAGATCTTATTCTTAGCTGCAAATAGGGTAGATTTATTCGTTTCTAGATGTAGATCAGGAAAAATATAGAGAAGTCTGTAGTCTGTAAGTAACAATAAAACTTTGAAAAATGATCAAAGAGGGACATAATTTTTTTTTTGGAAAGGGTTCTCGGGTTGTGACGTGAGCAAACCGAGTTATGAATAAAATAAAAGGTACCTACAACGTATTTGCTAAAGCACTAAGGCACGTTATGAAGGTTTACTAAGTCAACGATCTATGCTTGAGTAACGCTTTTCTATGACATAAATGTTACTCGAGCTTTCTCTGCTACTTTAAGGAGTAAGGGTTTATATTATTGCACTCGTAAGCCAGAGATGTCAGTGCAGATCTAATTTACGGTGTTACCTACCTACCTCTCCTCCAAAAAAAGACGTTTGAATTTGGAACCTCAAATATATAAGAACGAACGTTTTGAACAAAACAAGGAGACATACACTAAGAGATCTCATTCGGTTGATTTGAATTTATAAAAACATTCACTTTTCAGCCAGGACTTATAATTACTTATAAGTAATTATAAGTCCGCAGATATTTAGCAATGCCAAGCTAATTTATTTAAAAGAAACACAATTTTCACAACCGTAATGGATTTCACTCAAACTATGGAAAATTAATAACTCAACACAGTGAGAATTTCTAGTATTCAACTACACTTAGGTACTTATAGTAACGATACAACAATACACAAGAGAGCTTAGTGAACGTTCGTTCAGCACGACGTCTTGTAGTCTACTACCCGAAGCCGAGGGAACGAGGGACGGAGCCCCATTCTAATGGGGCTCCGTCCCTCGTTCCCTCGGCTTTTATAGAAAAAGCTATTTCTACCCTCGAGTCACATCCATCACGGCTTCTCCTGCAACTTCTGACGCCTCGACAGATCTAGGGTATTCATGGTTGATGCTCAGGCTTAATCAAGCGTAGGCATATCTTAGGCTCGTGAAGGTCCTGGTTCCTGGTGGTCCATAATGGAAGGTTTCCAGGTTCTCGATCACGTTTCGGGTGCCGGTTGCTTTCGGTTAGGGTACCTACTATATGAAGTTTAAAGTCTTCCCTTCCGAACTTTCCCCATTCGAACATGTAGTCTGAATAACTTTCTTGTTCTCATCATCATCATCATCATCAGCCTATACCAGTCCACTGCTGGACATAGGCCTCCCCTAATGAGCGCCATAGCGCCCTGTCTTCAGCTTGCCGCATCCAGCATCTGCCAGCAGTCTTTCGCAAATCGTCATCCCACCTGGTAGGAGGGCGTCCTACACTACGTTTTCCGAGTCGCGGTCTTGTTCTCAACTCAATTAATTCATCACATCAGATAATGCGCTCACACCCAAATTATCTCAACTAAATAGCAAGTAATCAGACTTTTACAAACGGCTCAAGGTAATGTGATAATGTAGAGACCACAGGAAGCACCCAGTTTATCTTCCATTCAATCTGCCATTCAAACCAATGTCGAGGGTACCTACTCAAATTGCAACCAACATTGTAACTCAATTGGATGTCCAATTTTATAATCAGTAAACACTCAATTTGCAATGCATCAAGTATCGTTTGATTCAATTCTCCTTTGTATAGTTAACCGCTGGGAGCGAGTATGTAATGAGTTTCGCGCGTCTACATTTTGCTTGTTGTTATTCTACCAAGTACCGCATCGCATCTATTCTTACACCGCCGCAACCGCCATTGTAAATTTGGTTATCTGAGACTCTAATAACCACGAACGAAGTAACAAACCGGTCAAAATTATTAAATATCATAAATGATTTATGA
This sequence comes from Eupithecia vulgata, assembly GCA_946478455.1. NCBI lineage: Eukaryota > Metazoa > Arthropoda > Insecta > Lepidoptera > Geometridae > Eupithecia > Eupithecia vulgata. Next base: position 11,110,687 of record OX297859.1, on the reverse strand, counting down.
AGTATCAGATGCTGCCTGCGGCTTCGCACGCGTTGTCTATGGTTATTTTTATCCCATGGGAACAGATTTATGGGATAAAAAGAGACTGTTACTCTCTATGCTTTCAACGCTTTCAACTAACTCTAAGCCAAAAATCAAGTCGAATAGTTGCTAAGTTAGGGCGTGAAGGAGTGAGAAACAAACACACTTTCGCATTTATAATATTAGTATTAAATTTATTCATGCAACTTACAAGCAACTTTGCAACTTACCATTTAAATAATGTATGTTTACGACTTCAATTAACCTTTATTTCTAAACGAATTCTACGATGGTTTCGAATCGCTGAACGCAATGTTCGAGGTTAATCCCCAGCAATAAATTCAATCCTGGGGTTCAACAATTTCTCTTTGCAGTGACACAGTTAATATTAAAGCAAAAGGTAAAAAAACGTAAACATTTAAATTCACCGAAAAAAAATTGAGCAGATTGTTTTGCGTTTTTTTAGAGGGTTTGCTAAACTTAACTAACGTTTACTAAACGTGTAAAATTAAAAATTGAAACTTATATCTAATAAATTGTGCATTTAAGTAAAATTAAAGCTTAAAAACTTGATTGACAATAACTTAATTTTATCAGATTATTCAAATGTTATAATAAATTTTAAATTGTTTAACTTCTTTTGATTCAAAGAAAAAGGCACTAATTGGATAGTGAATGTCGGAGCTATGAAAATGCTTAATCTACCAAACGCGCGTACTATATCATGAACAATGTCACTACACCTTTTTTGTGCAATGTGTTAAAATTATTGACCACTTCTGAATAAGTACTTAACATTGCAGGCATGAGACTCTCTTCGAGCCGCGGCTTCCCGATGAGAAAGTACGTGCCATTGAGCACCTATCCATCGGAGTCGTCAACAAAGTGGTGCTCCTGTTCAATAAGGCTTGGTGGCCGGGCGATATCTCTTGCCTCGCGTTCTTTTGGCGTCCCGAGGAGCTTGCTGACATCCCTGAGGCGGACATGTGGGTTACAAAGATCTTTGGAGCCAGCATGACAATGGGGAACGATGATTGCTTGGTATTTTGGCTGAGCGGACAGGAGGCCAAGTTGGTTAGTATCAGATTGAATTGACACCTAAACTTGCACCCAGGTAAAAAGGTCCGCTTGAGATTGGAATTGATTACCGCTGCGGAAGAAATGTTTGTTTGAGCTTCAAGCATTTGTGTCCGGTCTTTATGTATTTATTTAGTAAAGGTGATTATTTGAGTCGAGTGTATGCCACAACGTCTGCTACGATCTAAGTGTGTCACTGACATGCCAGTCAACCAGTTCTCAATCACAAATTCGATAATGCTGCGAAATGTCCACTTGTCGTTTTGTCATGTCGTTTTTGTACTCAATCAATGTCCACACCATTATAACTCCTTCTTTTCTGTATGTTTCTAATGAATTTGATTATTTTAGATCGAGATTATTGGCGACGAGGAAGTGCAAGGAAAATTGATGTGGGTCTTGCGCAAATTCGTGGGGAATATGTTTACGGTCCCCGATCCTGTTGACATGAAAAGGTAAGATAAAATACCGACTTACAGAGACTGAATTACACTGAATGAATCGCTTCAATGTAATAGATAATGGTGTCTTCTCAGAATGACACATTTTAGTATTTTACATACCTCTGATGAATTTTGTATGTATATAGCATATACTCATTCTGTATGCTTTTTATCTTGTACTTTGAGCGTCTTGGGGACGCTTTCGACTTTTTAGATTTTTCGCAACAGTCTGCTAATCTCAATGGTTTCAATTGTAAATACTACTTTCTATAAATTATTGTAATTATTATTCTCTTTGTTAACAAAGATTGTGCTTTGATATTTACAGGTCGTACTGGTACAGAAACTCATTCACCCGCGGAAGTTACTCCTTCGACAACGTCAACACGCCAGACTTCCCGAACGCACGCTCCGTGTTGGCTGAACCGTTGAAAGATGATTGTAAGCATTATTAATTTTATTTATTGCTTACTAGCGGCTTACCGCGGTTACGCACGCGTTTTTCAAGTAGCCTATGTTCTTCCCCGGTATATCATTTACCTTCCTGCCAAATTTCATTGAAATCCGTTCAGCCTGTTAGGCATGAAAAGACAGATACTATACCTATATATAACTATATATACCTACCTATATATATTATTATACAAATGTTGTCGTCTCTTTTCTTGAGTTGGAATTTGGAATTAAAACGGCAAAAAAAACCGACGAATATACAAAAGAGGAGGATGTTTGTTCGTCTGTTTTAGGTGTTTGCTTATTTCTCCGTGAATTGTGGTCCGATATTGGTGATTATTTTGCTTTTGTATAGAAAACTATTCCTGAGTGCTTCCTTATAGGTTGGATTACTCTTAATATAATTTTGTAAAACAGCGTAAATGTAAAGGATTCCGAAGTCGACTTTGTTTTTGTGTAAAACATAAAACTATGAGTGCTGTCTTTGCTATTTTGTAAATTGGATCAACTAAACTAACAAAATTACTGTTTTCTTTTGTTTTGACAAATTAATAAATCCTTACATTATTTTGTTCTTTTGTTTTTGTGAATAAATGAATCCTAACGTATTTTTGTTTTGTTTCAGATGGTACGTATCTTGCGTGAGTGGAAAAAATATAGTTCTTACTAGCTAATGTCCACGGCTTCACACGCACTTTTCAAGTAGCCTATGTCCGTCCTTGGGACTATTTACCTCCATGGTAAATTTTATTAAAATTCGATTAGTCATTTTGGCGTAAAAAGGTAACAGAGACACAGACAGACAGATAGACTCGCCTCTCTTTGAAATCGCTTACAAATCGCCAATGTGATAATACTCTAAGAGTCCAATCTTATTATGACACCATGGTGGCGCCACAGGTCGTGCCACCAACAAAATGTGTAGGTACTTTTATATGGATGGAGGGTACCTCACCTAGTAACAGCTTGGTTGCGCAATCAAATTAGTTGCTTGCAAACAATTGATGTCGCAAGTATATGTATAATAATATGCTATTTGGTGAATCACTCATAGCAGCATCAGTTGGTGGTGGTGTTTGTTTTGGTGTTGCTCGCTTGGTAGCTCAAGACGCTACGATGGCGCGATCGGTGGCAACACCGTGGAGTCCTAATGAGATAGGGCTCCAAGAGCTAGCGATCATTGCTATGCAAACCATTTGCTATAAACCCATGATAAAGTAGACATATAGCGATTAGCGATGTCGCTATGCCAACCTGGCCTCTTTAAAACTAGAATGAATATGGTCTTGTAGACCTTCGTGACAAGCTGATAAATTATCGGCCACATCGTAACTTTCCGTCAGGTAAGGTTGAGGTCAAATGAGCGCCTTTTTTGTGTACTTCAACATACCACATGTTCAAATCATTAAAGAATCATTTAAAAAACTATTAAAGATAAAATTAAACAAACTCTAATGAGAGATAAAAAAAAGATTTGTTTAATCAAAAATATAGGTTACCTTAGGTCCGTAATAATGAAGCAAGCTTTCATCAGCTGTCACATTTCTTATGACTGAGCAAGCTTTCATAGTTCGGGCCTTAGCTTATTATGTTATGGGTTCATAGCTTTGGATTACAATTTGTGGATTTCAATGCGCGCATACCTACTTAGATAACCTGTAGAAAGAAGTAACAATTAAAAACTAATTTACTACGTAGTAAAAGTAATATAAAAACTTGTTTTGCAGATCAACTGCGCATATTATTTGCCGGAGAAGCGACAGATAGGAACCACTTCTCAACTGTCCACGGCGCCCTCGATTCGGGATCACGTGAGGCCTCCCGCTTCGTCAACTTTGAGAACCCTGGAGTAGTCAACCCTCCTGACCCAAAATTAGCTGCTTTTGGCTAAGGTACCTACCGTATCCTCTTAGCACACGGTAGTGTGTTTTTATCACCATCTAGCCACACTGAAGTGTGCTATTGCCTAACATCTAGGCTAACGGTAGTGTGTTGATACCTACTGTTGTGTGTTTTCAATCAAAATATTGACGTATTCTCTGTATTATCACGACAACATTTTTGTGTCGTTTCTCGTAGTAGTTGGTGTTGCCATAAAAATAAATGGCTTTTGATGTTTTTAGCTCTACCTAGAGATATTTGATATTTCAATGTGTTTAGAAATAGGTATTATACGTGTGTTTATGAAATATAATAAAAAAAAACGATTTTTTGAATAAATCATAATAAAAGACTCAGGAAGTAGTTTTGGGTACCTATGTATTTAGACATAGTTTTTTTGCTGTCATTATGAATGTTTTAGCATTATTATTATTATTTTAGCAAAAATATGTAGGTATCTTTACCCTCCACAGAAAAGTTAATACTTTACGCCAATTTTCCAAGAAAACCAAATTAACGCACTAAGGAAATAGTACCTAATACTTAAGTATTTGCATTAGGTTTTATGTGTCGCTTTAAATGTTTGATCGATATAGAATATAACTTTCGAATCACCTAGGTATTAAGTGCAACAAAACTTGCTTGGCATATTTTTGTCCTATGTTGATTGACAGTAAAAACAGTAGCTATCTTCAGATCTCTATCGGTATCTTTATCAACTATTATACCATTTTGTTCCTGTAGCAGTGGAGACCTTGGGTAGTTGGAGTGTGGATGCGAAGTGTTTAGTGGGAGAATTAGGCCGAAAGCTGAATAAAGCAACAGGAGACTCCCGCTCCGGGTCGTTCTTGGAGCAAAGGATTGCCATCGCTATTTAGCGAGGTAATGCTGCAAGCATTATGGGCACCTTTGCACCGGGGATGATCAGGGCCGGGTTATTTAATGACTAATCATCTAAGTCTTAGATGATTATTAAGTTTTAATTAAAATCTATAGAATTAAATATATCAACTATTTAAACTATTGGTTTATTACTATTTAAATCTAATGACTAAGTAATTAACATCATATTATCTTGTGTCGAGTAACTGTTTTAGCTTCGTATTAAAAAACGTTAGGACACATATTTCGCATTATTGTTTCGCATTAAAACCATTTTTGACTAAAAGTCGTCATTAAAGAAAATTTACTATTCGGGAAACAGGAAAGTAAGAGGCAAAATTAACTGTTGGTAAAGGTCAATTAACGTTTTGATTAATTTCATAAACAACGAACATCCAAAAATTAATTCATACTGCCGTACATAGACAATCTTCTTTTGTTTTTCGTCTGGTCGTAAAAAGTGAGGTCTAAGTCAGAAAGTTTGATAAGAGTTAGTCAAATAAAAAAATAAAGTGTAAGTATTATATGGGGCTATTTAACTGGTCTCTCTATAAAGCAGCACCTGGGCTGTACAATATTAGGCTTCTTAATAATAAGTTTAATGAATTTTCATCTGTATTTCATTAGGTAAGTCTGTATTGTGTATTCGTATAAGTAGTGTATTTTCACTAATATGGTGTTTTTTATTCGCTCAAATCTTAAGCTAATGTTTAGAATTCACATTCTAACAGGGTTTATTTCGTATTATTATCTTGTGTATTTTTACGTGAGTTTAATTACCTAACTTTGTTATTTTTTATAAGAATTTATTGTTCTGAAAGTTATTGATTGTTATTCTTATTTTAATTATTTTGAAGCGAATAATTAATATTGGAACTAAGTTCCTTATCGCGCGTTGTGAAAGGGGGCTGGACGGAAAAAATTCTCACGAAAAGTTGCAACGACACTTTTTGCTATAGTAAGCTATTGTAAGCCGTGCCGCGTGCGCATGTTTCTCTGTCTGTCTCTCTCTCTCTCTCTCTCTCTTATAGAAAGGAACTTCGTTCCATCCGGGTGTTCCTTGACACCTCTCAACTTTTTTTATATAAAGATTCCTATAAGTACATGTATTCTATATTTCTGGAGTAGTTTCTATCGTAGATAATATAAAGAAAGGGCATTTCTGATGAATGGATGTTGTTGGATTTAGAAAAATGATTCGGAGCTTTGGAATGAAGACTAAAACGTTTTTGAAATGCATTTATAACCTAATCCTTTATTATCTATGTAATTGGTATCAACGTAGGTATAGATAATTGTTGTAAGTGTAAACTACTTTTATCTCCACCAAAATGGTATTAGGTAGTATTGCATACTCACCTTTAACCAATTTTTGTGGGGATTTAGTAAGACATGTGTAGTAAGTACTTCAATGTCAATGTGAAACTTTTCTTAAAAAATATAGGTGTTGTGGACCGAAATTTATGAAAAAATATGTATTAAGAAGGTTTTTTAAGTTGGAAGAACGATTGGGTATGTCAAAGAATTAAATTCTACGAGAAAAAAAGTAAAAAATTATTCAAAATTAGGAACGGAAAAGGAATGGATAGATGGGATCTATAATGTTTTTCATGTGTATGCAAACTTTCATCTTGAATGTTTAATATAATTATCTGTGTAGCGATATTGATGTTTTATTTACTCCTTGTTTCGTAGTGCAACTTAATTCTACTGTACCAAGGTATCTTATTTAGGGAGGTAAAAAATCTAGTCACCTTATTTATATTAAAGTTTAGTACCTACCTAACTGAAAATCTTCAGAAATCTTCTCGATTCGCTCTCGTAGGTACACACGGTGACTTTGTATATTAATAAAAATATTATTTCAGACACAAGATCCTTTTATACAATTAGAGGAAGGGGTGGTAATTTGGAACCCTACTTAGTTTTTTGAGTATTTTAACAAAACTTTTTTACTTATCATCTCAAAAAGTAACATTTTATACTTAAATATTAAGAACGAATTAACAAAATAAAATCACCTATTAAGTAGTTGCTTTAAAGAAAAATTGAAAAAAAAGTTTTCGTAGGGTGCGGGTATTTTGAACCCGGGATCCAAATTACATGTAGGGAATGAATTTTTACTTACAAAGATCACAAATATCGGGCATTTAATGTGCCACACAATGTAACCCACATGATTGGCACTGGATCCAAGGTGTACCAAAAAAAAATGTGGAATAAATTAATTTAGAGCCATGTTTATTTAATACAAATGGTTTATCTACGTAGAAATACAAATAACTATATCGGAACAGTGAAGACATAGCCTCAATACCAATATTTTAACCTGTAAAACCAAACTCGTGCGCCGCTCTCAAATAACCTAAAATTTTAATAACATTCGTTGTAAAAACGATACTAAAACAATGAGAAACTGTGATTCTTGTGATAAACACATCAATATAGCAGAACTCCTTGACTGCACAAAATGCAAACGACACTTCCACTACAAATGCATGAGCATACCATCTGACTTTTACAAATCAAACATTCAAGAACTTGAGAGAAAATGGATATGCCTTGAATGCCAGAAACATATTCGCAGGAACAAATATGATGATACCCCTGTACGGTCAGGAATAAGGCACCCATTTGAAGATGAACCTCAGAGATCTAATGATAACCTTAACATGGAAGACCTAGCAACCCAAATTCTCTCTGACTGTCCAAGCTCTATGTCAACACCTGGGACAAATATATCAGATACTCAACAGCAAATCTCACAGGTAAATACCATCACAATTGATCAAATCTCATGTTTACTTGATCAAAAGCTAGAAAGGAATTCCCAACTCTGGTTCAACAAGATCTTTGAAATGCAAACAGAAGTCACAATAAAAATGTCAGCCCTTGAGCAAGACCTAAAGAAGTATAAAGAGCAGTTAGCCTATGATCGGAGTAAACAAGAGGCAAAACTTGATGAAATAGCTAATAAAATTCAACACCTAGAACAAGAAAACAGTGAGCTAAAAATGCAATTGAATAAATCACAAAACATAAATAACCTCCCAATCGATACAAACAATTATGAAAGATGGAAGAAAATTGTTATTTATGGACTCAAAGACTTTGAAGAAAATGAAAATGATCTCATTTACCGTGTCATGAAAATATTCATTGAAATCCTAAATATAGATCTTACTGGATTTATCGAGCAAGCCACATGGATTGGAAAAAAAGGTTACAAACGGCCACTTGTAATAGAATTAATTAGTAAAAGAATGACAAAATACCTTCTTCAACACAGCCACTGCTTCAAAAATACTGGTATTTCAATATCAGATTTCCTAGACACAGATGACCTTCAGTGATGAATATGATAAACATATTAAAAGTTGAGCGGAAAAAAGGCAAACATGCAGTGATTCGGAATAACAAACTTTACATTGATGGAAATGAATATAAGCAATGCACAAAAGAGGAAATTCAGCCAAATCAGCTACAGAAAATAACCCAAACAACCCCTCTAAAGGCTTCTCCAACCACACCAAACTTGCCCGAACTGGCCCAACCATCCCAAGTGAACAGAAAAAAGCCAGTTCTGAAGAAAGCTACATCAACATCCATACCAGTAGTGCACCAAAGTTCAGCAACTTTGCCAAAAATTACTCCACCATTGACTAAACCCAAGATGGGACTTGTACGCCGGACCCCAGGTGCATCAAACAAGGATAGCCCACCACCAAACAGCAGTGATGACAGACCTACAGCGCCTGCATTGACAAGTACAAGCAAAAAAGTATCACGCTATACTACATATCCTAGAGGGACAATATCCACCAGGAGCAACTCCAAGACTGAACCAAATCCAAAGCATCCTTTTCGTGCATAACTTTAACATATTATTTCAAAATGTTCAAAGCATCAATAGTAAAATCCACATAATTGAAAATGTTTTAGAGGAACTCAACGATGACATCCAAGCAATTTGTCTTACAGAAACATGGTTAAAATCTGAACGGGTTACCTTGACACAAATAACCAACTATGATATAGCAGCCCATTATTGTAGGTCACATAGATCTGGTGGAGGTGTAGCCATCCTCACTAAACAGGATGTTGAATTTATAGAAAGACCAGACATCTCAGATCTTTCAGTAGAATATTTTGTTGAATGTTGTGCAATTGAAATACCTAAATTAGATATTCTTGTGGTTAATATGTACCGGCCTAACCGAAACATTACCACATTTTTTCATGTCCTACAAAATCTTCTTCAAATCTTAAAACCCCAACTAACCAAAAAACACATTATAATTGGAGGAGACCTAAATTTAGACAAAAACAAATACCCAAACCAACATAAAAAACTAATAAATTTTATGCTTGAACATGGAATGTATCAAAAAATAAATGACATAACTAGACAAACCTGGAAAACAGCTACATGTATAGATTTATTATTTACAAATTATCAAGGAGAATACTCAGCAAATGTCCAAGACTATGGCATCTCTGATCATAAAGCACTAATGTACAAATTCCAATTTAACCAAAAGGCACCAAAAACTGCAATCACTTTAACAAAAAGATGTTTTACTACAAAAAACATTAATAATTATAAAAACGCTCTTTTAACCATTGATTGGAATAATGTGATTAACCCTAATCATAACTTAAACCAAAACTATAACAATTTTGATGATAAACTGCGAGAACTACTTGACACCCACATACCAAAAAGAAAAATAAGAATAAAAAATAAAGGTAACGCTTGGATGACCAAAGGCTTAAAGATATCATGCTGCCATAAAAGAATACTAAAAAAGCTAACCAATGAAACAAAAGACAAAATTTTAAAATCCCATTACAGACTGTACAGAAAAATCTTAAAAAATTGTGTTAAAAATTCAAAAAAATTAAATAATGTAAAAAAAATGACAAATTCAAAAAACAAAGTTAAAACCATGTGGAACATAATAAATACTATCACTAATAAAAAACCTAAAAAGACTAAAAATATTAAATTGATCCATAATAATTTAACCCTTGAAGCCCCTAATATTGTAGCCAACACCTTCAATGAATATTTTGCTTCAATTGGAAAAACATGTCTTTCAGCATCAGTGAACAAAGCAAGCACTAATATAAACACCATGTACCTTACCCCAGTCACCAATAAAGAAGTAAGCGGACTCATTAAAAAACTAAATAATAAATATAGCTGCGGAGTAGATGACATTCCTCCAACTTTAGTAAAGTCTTGCATTAAAGAACTATCACCTCCGTTAACTTTCTTAATAAATCAATCTTTTAATGAAGAGTGCTTCCCAGAACGCCTCAAAATAGCAAAAATTCGACCAATTTCCAAAAAAAGTACACAGTCTTCTAACGTGAGTAATTACAGACCTATTGCCCTACTACCTGTTATATCAAAAATATTTGAACGCGCTATATCAGACCGCATCTACAACTACTTAGAAAAGTATAACCTCTTATGTGAAAACCAATATGGCTTCCGCAAAAACTCCTCAACAACTCTTGCTATTTTTAAATACAACCATGAAACCCTTAACTATATTAGAGACAAATACTATGCAATAGGTATACTCCTAGACATGAGTAAGGCCTATGATAAAGTGTCTCACAAAATACTTATAACTAAACTTTTTGAAATTGGAATCAGGGGGAAAATACTAAATTGGCTAAAATCATACCTCCTAGACAGAAAACAGTTTGTACAAATTGAACATAGTTGCAAAAATTCAGGAATCTTAAAAACAGTAGAATCAAAAACAATTACCATAAATAATTCAATTCCTCAAGGAAGTGTTTTAGGATGCATTCTGTTCCTAATCTATATAAATGATCTGCCTAAAATTGCTGATTCTTTCTGCGTCATTTTTGCAGACGATGTATCCCTTCTTTTTAAATGCCCCCCTCATAAAATTTCACTTAATAGAATAAAAGAAACTTTTCTCAATATAACCGCCTGGTTAGAAGCTCACAACCAGGAAACAAATACAAAAAAGACAAAAATCATACAATTTACCCCATACCAAAAAACACGTCTAGATTTATCTCCACTAACAAGAAGCCTAAATATTGAAGAAGTTCAAGGTCACACCCTCTTAGGCCTAAAAATTGATACTCACCTCAACTGGAAGGGACATATAGAAAAAACCAAAAGTAAACTATCACAATTTATTTACGCGTTAACTATCTTAAAAAGCAACACAAATATTGAATCAGCATTATCTGCCTACTATGCATATGCATATTCATGGCTACGTTATGGCATAGTAATCTGGGGCAATAGTGTAGATACAAACCAATTATTTATATTACAGAAAAAATGTCTGCGTATTATTGTTAATATCAAACAACGCACCAGCTGTAAACCACATTTTATCCAGCAAAAATTACTTACTTTGACTAGCCTTTATATATATGAAACTGCATTGTTTGTAAGAAAAAACCTAAACTTATATCAATTTGATAAAAATCCACGAAGAATAACAAACCTCATCCTTCCAATACCTAGACTTGAACTATACAGGCAGAGCCCTTACTACATGTCTATTAAAATATATAATAAACTACCAACATTCCTTAAATCTGAACCAAAAGACCATATATTCACATTAAAACTAAAAGAACTACTGATAAAAAAATGCTATTATAACACAAAAGATTTTCTTGAAGACAAATTATTAAGATAGATTACATTATTTAGCAAAGAAATAGCTTAGAAATGTCCTGATTAAAATAATTACCTACCTACATTTATTTATTCATGTTAAGCTCAGCCTAGTCAGACGAATTTATATAACTTAAACATAATAGTTATTATATCAACATAATTTTAAAGTACATCTAGAAAAATAGAACTTTGTTACTAGTTATTAAGTAGATAGAAGATCTCTGTAATTTTGTATAAAATACAAAATACCATAATATAGGTAGTACTTAATGTAAGTATAAGTCTACTTTTAAGAACTATTGCCATACCCTATTTGACAGGGTGCAGGAATACATACAAAACTCTGTATTATTTTTGTTAAGCAATAAAATACTGAATACTGAATACCTACGCCGTTGATCATTGAAGTATTTTTCAGAGCAAAAACTGCAACAATCATCATTTTCTTTTCTTATGCTTCAATTGTAATATCCTGGTCCATTTTTTCTTTTTGGCTTTGACCTTGGTGACAATTGAATTCGAGACATGACTGAAAGCTGGAAAGAAAGTCAACAACGACAATTCAGTGATGTTAAATGCATTGGGGGTAATTTGGAACCGGTTTCCATATTACCCGTAGCTATAGGGTTCTAAATTCAAAACCTTTTACATTAGCAAATAATCAAAAAAACTAAAGCCACGTAAATAAACTTTAAAATTTATCTGTTATATTATTAAGTTTTAGACTAAAATAAAAACTTAAGACAACATTAGCGAATTAAAGAAAAAAACATTTGCAAGTGACGCAAAATTTCATCATTGATAGCAGGTTGACTTAAACACGTAATTAGGTACCTACCTACATAGTTTTTTAACAAAAATGTCGCCATCTGTTTACTGGATATGAAGGGGTTCCAAAAATCAGCGGGTTCCATATTTCCCACCCCTTCCTCTTCCTAAGCATAACTAGTCAGGTACCTACACAATACAATTTTATTGGTTTCCACGAAAATTTAAAACAAAATTTTTCGATTTAGGCAGAACATTTTGGGAAATTGTTAAATTTTCGTGGAAAATTTGCCCAGTGCGAGTAACGCACTATATAGCAAAAAGGGTAATCTTTGGTTTATTGAAATAAGGTTATTGATCGTAACAAAGAAAATTACAAGTACGTACAAATAAATTAATAAATAAATAATGCTGGACAATTCACACAGCATTATCTAGCCCTAAGCTAGAGCCTGTGTTGTGGTTAGGTACTTATACTAGATAACTGATATAGGTACATAATACAATACATTACAGATCGATATTTTTTTATTATACACAGAAAACGACCAAAACATAACCAGGAAACAATACCCGGAACAAATACCTGCAGAATGTACAATTATTTGTCTCAAGGCGGGAATCGAACTCGCAACCTCCTGCGCCGCAGGTGGACCTTCCCCCACTATGCTGTGTGAATTGTCCAACATTATATTTTTAAATATATTTTCTTGTAGGTACTTACGATTTTAGCTTCCGGAAGGCCATAAGTAACACACCCTCGTTAGCAAAATCGAGGGTGTGTTACTTATGACCTTCCGAAACCGGACGGCTATTTGCAAAATTAGGGCTATAGGTATAACTATATCCCTCACCCCTCATCATTGAAGCATCCTGTCCCGTGCTGGTCACACGCTTATCTTGTGATTTATTACTCCCTATGTGATAATCTGTAAATGTCTTCATTATTAAAGGATTGTTTGTGACTATCCTTAAATTTTGTGTGTTGTGTTTTGGAAATAAAATCAAGGTGGATCTTCACTAATTTAATATCGAAAAGAAAAACTGGAAGCTCAAATCGTAAGTACAAGAAAATATATTTAAAAATATATATAAAAAAAAATATGCTGGACAATTCACACAGCATTATCTAGCCCCAAGCTAAGCAGAGCTTGTGTTATGGGTACGAGATAACTGATATACATAATAATAATGCAATACATAGATAGATATTTTTTTATTATACATAGAAAACGACCAGAACACCCTGAACAAATGCCTGCAGATCGTACACACACATTTGTTCCGAGTCGGGAATCAAACTCGCAACCTCCTGCATCGCAGGCAGACCTTCGCCCGCCGCGCCACAGAGGTCGTCAAAATTTTAAAAAACGTGCAACATGGTGTGTCTATTAATCACACTTTTTAGTCCTTTACACTTACATATATTAGTAGTACTAGTTATTAGTAGTCTACCTGGTAAGATTTTTAAAGATTCCTTTACGAATACATAAATATATATAATTTTTCTTAACTACGGGGCTGTAACGCTAGAATTACCTACATAATATTTTTTAATCTCATGTGAGAAAAAAGCTGACGAAAACGTGAGTCCTCGCGTTTTTTAATACCTACACTTTACGTCTGAATTGATTTACGGGGCGCTGACAACACTGATGAATAAAAAAGAATCCGTTTATTTCATCAATTTCTTTTTGGTATTGTGTGTAAGAAAGAGCATTTGTTAAACGTCATTATATTTTTCTGTTCACTGCATCGATTTAGTCAAGCATAACACTTCATACGTGGCTACCATAGTTATTGTACCTAATTAATATTGTTGATTAATAAAGATTTGATTATTATGTATAAAATATGGATCAATATATATAATATATATATAATAATATTTTTTATCATTATTTACTATGGTTTTTCCTTGAATCTCATGTATTTGAGGGCTAATAAATAAATAATGCTGGATTATTTACTTATCATCTTCTAGCATGGACACCATTTGTTACGAGTACTTAATTGTAAAAAATTCCATGTGATGATGGTTTAGATACAGCGCACAATATAAATTCCTTGAGGATCAAACTTTTATGGAACCACCACAGGAAAATTAACATATAAAGAAAAACGTATCATCAAAATTTAGAAACATCACCAAATTCTGTTGTCTTGTAGCTAGTCGTGATTTTTCAAAATGATTATGTTGCTTGCTTGATGGATAAATTGAATCCTTCAATAAATAATTTTAACGGGACCATTTCGAGATCATTCTCTAAATAAAAGAATAAATACCGAATAAAATATATTTATTTTCTAAACAGGACTAGGTACGCAATATTACGAAATTTAATTTAGGAGAAAAAACGCCTTCTGTACCTACTCCGTTTACAAAATTGGCTCCAATACTCGGCAAGACTTGGATGAGTAGCAACGCAAACTATAACGCTGCTGGTCTACCATCTACCTATCTGGTGATAAATTAGACAAACAAAAAGCGAAATAACAGTCCTAATCAAATAGGTACCTACACACGTATGCAAACAAAAAAACAAACAAATCGACCTACATCAAAAATACAGTAGAACATAGAACCTCCTTGAGAAGTCAGTTAAAATTGTTTTTATTTTGTTACAGTAACCAAAGACAGAAAACGATGAATGACAATGAGTCCTCGAGCTCCAGTAACCCTTTGCGACAACAAATAGCACGTGCACATAGACGTGCACGTCAACGTGCACGTCAACGTGCACGTCAACGTGCATATTCAAATGAGATTCTTAGAAAACTTCTGCTTTTTCTCCGACTATATTGTAGGCTTGAAATATTTGGGGATAGTAGATTTAGGTTAATAAATTCAATAAGAATCAGTTGTGGCGCTGACACTGCTGATTATCCCGAGAGAGAAAAAATCACAATAACCATAGACAACGATGATGGAAACCCGGAACAAGAGCAGGATAATACGGATGATGGT
Organism: Eupithecia vulgata; assembly: GCA_946478455.1. Lineage (NCBI taxonomy): Eukaryota > Metazoa > Arthropoda > Insecta > Lepidoptera > Geometridae > Eupithecia > Eupithecia vulgata. The sequence continues at coordinate 11,095,509 of OX297859.1, read as the reverse complement.
AACTCGGAACAAGAGCAGGAATTTGATCAGCCTGCACCTTTCACTTGCAGAATTTGCAATAGACGCGTGTCGTCGCGCATTGGCTTATATAGTCATATCAAGAAATGCGCCAGGGAGCAAATCAGGTAATAACTACCTAATATTATAATAATAATTTTATAATGGTGGATAATAATTACTATCCACCAATTTTAGAATAATATTATTAATAATAGATAGGTAGTTATTCCCTGATTTGCTCTTTTTTTGAATGATATTAGGGGAGGCCTATGTCCAGCAGTGGACTAATGTAGGCTGATTTTGAGGTTAAAAAAGTTGTTGGTCAGAATAATTGTGAGAAGTAAGTATTTAATGGGGTTTGCGTTCGCGTACCAGGTATGTGCTGTGCTGTGAGTCGGTGCTGATATTTAATTGGCTCAAAAGTACAAGTCAATTTAATCAAACATCAAATGTTGTCATTATTTTGACTACCATCTTTGAGCGGTTTTTTTAACTCAAAAAGGCGCCACCAATTTGCGCGGGCGGTTTTTTTTTAAAGCTTTGGTAAGAAACTAGAAAACTCAATTTGGGCATAAATCAAGGAGGTATAGTGTCGTGCATGCGAGTTTAAGGTATAAAACCTCTTTCAAGTCCGTAGGAATTAGACTACCACAAACGTAGTGTACCTACAAAATAACATAAATTAATTAGAAAATCTTTATGTGTAGCTAAATTACAGTGCCTTTACTTGTATCAGTGATGGAAGCGTACACATAATCGAATTCACGTTTGTTGTTCAGTCTAATTTATAGAGTACATAAAGAATCGAAAGAATTACCTACATCCCATTACCACTTTCCGTGTCGCAACTTCGTTTGGGTGCAAGGTGTTGCGCGCCTTATAATGCCAGTTCGGTACTGCAGTCAAACAGCATGGTCATCACGGATTATCATGCTCTAGGGCTGCCGGTCTGATATCTCGCCTTGCCAGCATTGACGACATCATCCGGCGGGCCTTTGTCACCACTAACGTACCAGCTATTCACGAACTGAATGGTCTGTTGCGCGATGATAGTCTAGTCCCATGGAAGTTGGGGAGGCCTATTATGTGGGATGCTACATGTGTCGACACACTCGCGCATTTCTATCTTCCTAGGACTTCTGTGAGGGCAGATTTGGCCGAAGATCTCAAGGGGCTAACTATGTAGGTCTCGACAGAGCCTACGCATTTGCTCCTCTTGGTCCGTGGGGTACCGAAGCTCTCCAGGTTTTTAAAAAGTGTCTGGTCGAGAGCTCCCAACCAGACACTTTTTGAAAACCTGGATCTGATGCGTTCACCACTCTGATGACTCTGCTGATGACTCACCAGCTGGTGAGTAGGTATCTGGCACATCAGATGGCGCATCAGCATTGTCATACAGAGGGGCAATGCAGCCAGCGTCTTGGGCACGCTTTCGACATGGTATTGATATGGATCAGTTGAGGTACCTGTAGTTTGTTTGCAACAGTCTGCAGTTAGCTCAATTGTTTCAATAGTAAATACTAGTTTTAATTTGGTTTTATTATTTGATTGTAATATTCTTTTTTAAACAAGGTATTTATCACTTAAATATAGAGCTTTATTAGTGTAAAAATTCAATAAAAATTAGGTGTAGTAACCTTCCTACCGCCGGTAGGCTAATAACAACTGACCTTTAGATTACTATTTAGATACGGGATACTTTTACAAAACAAAATTTGACAGCTGTCCAGGTTGTTGAAAGTACTTTCCTATCGGTAAGGTAATAATAATACCACTTCGTCATTTTTATCTACTGATTGCATAGCGACATCGCCAGCCAACTAAATAAAATAGACCCACTATCACGGGCTACAAATTGTATAGGTACCTAAAGTGGGCCACTCCCCATCAGGCCTGCACTCATCATCAGGCCTGATTTTCCGCCGCTGCCGTCGCTGCGACAGAAACTATGGTGGTACTGCGATTTATAATATATTATTTGTTGTTGCGACTGTACCACAATGCATATTTTGTTCCTAGAACTTCAGATTGACTTTTAAATGTTTCACTACGAATTCTAACGGTAGTTATTGTATACTCATTGCTACGAGTTTGGATAACGTGTGATTACTGGCAGAGGCAGTATTTCACGGTCTATTTATACATATAGCATTTACATTAAGAAAAGCTTGTTTTCTATCAGAAATTTTACGATTTTACCATAACGCCAGCTCGCAAGTTATATATTTTTAAGTCTTGTTTATTTCTGTTCCTATAATATCAATCATTATGAAATTTTGCATATCTCGAACGCTATTTGTATTCTATTTTAGTGTGTAAATTTTGTCGCTATAGTACCAAGCTTGATCGTTATGCTGACGTACACACCAAGAATGGTCATCATTTCATAAACCAAAGAGGTACTATGTATTTTATTTTTACACGATAGTAAATTAATGAATACGAGCGACGTTGACTGCGATATTTATTATATATTATTTGATTTGTGCGACTGTACCACAATGCATATTTTTTTCCTAGAACTTAACATTGACTTTTTATATTGTTTCACTACGAATTTGTCTAAAGTACTAGCAGACCCGCCCGCAATTTCATTGGACTTCATTTGGACCCTAAGTAATATTGGTTTCCATGTATCAACGCCAAAGTTCAACAACCAATCCTCTACGTTTTTAATATTGTTATAACCTATTAGAAAATATGAATTACCAAAAATCCGTTCTCAGCGGATGCTTTGTCCTCAAAGAAAACTCCATGCAAAGTTTCAGCTTCGTAGCTCTTGTAGTTTTAGACATTTCTTTAATAGTCACCCACTTTTCTCTTTTAAAAAATAATATTATTGGATAGATTAACAAACATTCCGTTAATATAATCTTAACGAATAGTATCTACCTCTTTAGTGTACATCGGATTATTATTTCCCGAGTTCCACGCGTTTGAAGCGGCAGATTTATTTAGGTTAGCACATAATAATAATTAATCGAAAAATGTGAATTTCTAAACAAAACTGGTTTTTAGCAGGTGCTAACGTCCTAATTTAAATTTTCATACAACAGCCTCGAAGCTTTTTTAGTTCCTGATATATTATTGATAAGTCAGTGAAAGGCCTGACTTTGATTACACACTCTTGACCTTTAAAAAATTCAAAATTCAAAGTGCTTTATTTCCTTTAGACCTTACAGGACTCTTGGACACGTCACAAAAACTCAGATTACATAAGTAAAACTAGGAAATAAAGTGATCACTTTGATTTTTTGTCCACTTCAATCTTTTTAAGGTAAAGTAAAGAAGCGAACAAGAAACCTTTACCTTGTTAGAATGTTAGTTTTCGAGTTGGAGCAAAACTCGTCCCAAGCTTTTTTATCGTCTAGATAATCTGATATTTTATATATTTTTTTATATTTTATATTATATTTTTGACAATTTGTTTGAATTTATTTATTGATAATTTTTGCAACTCACTTGGAGTTTTGTTGTAGAAGCGTATACATTGTCCTTAAAAGATACATTAATCTTGTGTAGCCTAGTTGTGGGCACAGCGAGTTTATTCTTATTTCTAGTATTTAAATTATGTAATATGGCTATTTTTGGGGAACCGATTGATATTCTTATGAGTGTACAACAAGTTTTCATAAATATATTGACACGAATGTATTGATAATATAGAATGTATTGTATATGAATGTATTTCGAAAAAATGTCATCTTTCTGCGCTCAAAATTTTGACGGGTCAACAGTTACATTTTTGAGTTTTTTTATAAATAACCTATGAAATAACCGAATGACGTTCCACCTTAGAAAAAGAATTTCCCAAAAATTAGCTCTTAGCGGGTCTTAAAAGAAACCTCCATGCAAAATTTCAAATCGCGTAGCTATGCAAACCTAAAAAGAAAGTTTTGTTTATAAACATACAAAACTTTGGGTGGATTCAGTCTCTTACAATAGGCGATTGTCTACTATAGAAAATAACAATATACTTACTAAGAACACTTACCTTTTGGAAAATAACTCGAAAGTGACCAAAAAAATAGAAGTTAATAAAAAACCTATTTCCAAATCGAACTAAGACACTATCAAACACCAAAAAGCACAACAGAAAAACACGAAATTTATTTGAAAAATTATACGGCGCTCAAACCCTTGAGCGAAGACGAAGACTTTCTTTCGTGCTTAGACACAGTAGTTACTATACCTTAATAATTATTCTGAATAATCTAAGTGAACAACGTGCATGCAGGTAAGTCTTATAATTGATTTTTTAAACTATAGCTTCTTACAAGATTTTTTAATAGTCAATCAAATTGCTTTTCCACATTAACAAGGTTTACGCGCGTGAAACTGCTACGGACAGCTCTAAGATATTAATAGGTATAAAACAAAGACAGTAACTTCAGTGACTTCAGATACGTATTTGATGAAATTTAGGCAGGTACATAATAAATAACCGAAGAATGTGAATATCGAAAACAGCTTTTCATTTTTAAGTCTGTCTATTGTACAAATTTTGACGGGCCAACAGTAACGGTTCTATTTTTATTATAAAATGACTTGCATCCAATAATCCGTTCATAATGGGTGTTAACGTCTCAAAAGAAACCTCCATCCAATATTTCAACTTCGTAGCTCATTTAGTTCCTAAGTTTTCGTGATATGTCAGTGAGTGGCTTATCTTTGACTCCTCACCTTTTGACCTTTGGGATGTGAATTTCAATAAACCTCCAAACACGTGTCTTTTTAGTTTAAGTCACAGGTATAGTCATCATAGTTACGGTTTTGTAGTTATTATAAAAATTACTTTTGACCCGAATACGAATTTCTTATAATCCGTTCTTAGCGGGTGCCTACGTCTTAAAAGAAACCTCCATTCAACATTGCAGCCTCATAGCTCTTCTAGTTCCTGAGATTACTTGATAAGTTAGTGATTAGCCTGACTTTTACTCCACACCCCTGACCTTTAGGGTGTGAATTTCAAAAAACAGTGAAACAGGTTTCGGCTTTTTTTAAGTCCTCTCTCTAAGCTGACTGTCCAAAAGTTACGGTTCTCCAGTTATTATAAAAATGACCTTTGACCCCATTTTAACTGCCTTAGAATACGAATTTCCAAAAATCCTTTCTTTAGCGGTGTCTACGTCCAAAAAGGAAACTCCATGCAAAATTTCAGCTTCGTAGCTCTTGTAGTTTCAGAGATTTCTTGATATGTCCCAGTTTTCTTTTCTCCTTTATATATATATATATAGATGACTACAAGCAGAGACACTATTCACGCTCTATCTATTTATACATAAAACATTTATATTATGAAAAGCTCGTTTTCTATAAGACCAATCATTATGAAATTTTGCATAGCTCGAACGCTATTTAATTTTGTACTCTATTCTGGTATGAAATGTTGCTACAGTATAGAAAAGCCATTTTTGAGTACGGTCATGTGTACTCTAGCTTGATCGGTATGTTAGCGTACACACAAAAATTGGTCATTATTTCTTAAAAACAACTTACAACAAATAACTTGCACTAATTATACTCTACCTACATAAGCTCTACTTATTAATCATAACAACGAACGGTAATTCGATTATAAGTACGCTATAATGAAATTAAAACTAGTATTTACAATTGAAACAATTGAGCTAACTGTAGACTGTGGCAAACAATCTGCAGATAGCAGATAGCTGAACTGTCAGTCGGAAGCTTGCCCAACTGCTGCATAATTACAGTTTACACTGCTGTCTTGTTTATTATATTTATGTGTGAGTTTCTCAAAAAATTGTCTGTATTATTGTGTACTTTAGATTTTCAAAGACGTGTTGCGATATTACTGTGAAAATATTCATATCTTTAAATAATTCCATCAAAGAGTCGCGTGACTGGCGCGTACCGTCCTTTTTTGGAGATCAATGGTATTGTGGATTGTAATTTTCTTTCTTAATAAAGATTTCGATTATAAAAAAAACTAATCGACTGACTAATAAAAAGGTGCATTTTTGTTTCAATGCATTAGAAAGAGAGAGAGAGAGAGAGAACAGGTTAAGAATAAGAATATAATATTTATTGTAAAATTGTGTAAAACAACCAAAAAGAAAACTATAAAACATGTAAGATGCTCTATGATTGGATAAAAATAAAATGATGTCTGTTTTGCTTGCAAGCTTTACTAGTAAACTACCTACCTAGCGGCAAGCGGTTTTTATATTTATTTGCGTCGCATTTCTTGTTATTTTTCTATTATGTTAGGTAGGTAATTATAAAAGATAATTCTTTAAATAGTATATGCAAGGCATGTTTTTAATTCAGATGTAAAACACAACTTTATATTATGATAAAGCCAAGAATTAGGTATTTTAGACTCGCAACATAAAGATTGAACATCGTCGTCATCATACGAATAAATGACACCCAGAGAAGCTGCTTAAACTTGACTGTACTAAAACATTTCGTGGCTGTGAGTGGGAACAAAATTTTCAATGTAATAAATGCCTTTGGGTGTGTTTGGGAATCTTTTTTGGATGTTGATGGGAATGAGCCCTTGATGGGATGTCAGCTGACTTGGTATTTTGCTTTGGGGACACCCAAAGCAAAACACCAATGCTATGGACTCGGCCTTCGGCCTCGGCCTTTATTTCAGCTTGTGCTATGATGGCCTGGACCTGCCCTACGCTTTGCTTTGAGTCATTGCTTTTCACCAATCAGATGAAATAAATCTATGTAAATATGTCTGAAATAAATAAATAAATAATGCTGGAATATTCACTGAGCATTATGTAGCTCCAAAGCTAAGCAGAGCTTGTGTTATGGGTACTAGACAACAGATATTATACATAATAGAATACATTACATAGGTGATCGGAATGCTGGCTTTTATTTCGGTCAACGAATTAGCATTGCCATTCAACGTGGCTACGCGCTGCCAGCATTCTAGGCACTCTGCCTTCTGGCAACGGTTTAGATTTTTTGAAAATATTTGTAAGTGTAAATATTAGTTGTATAAGTGTATATATTATATAAGTGTATATAGTATATAAGTGTATATTATTTTATAAGTGTATATATTATACTATTTTATCCTGTACTAGTTACTAAATTTTATGACAATAAATATTATTACATAGATAGATATTTTTATTATACAAAAAATACTACATAGAAAACGACCAGAACACCCGGTAAAAAACCTGCAGATCGTAATTTTTTTTGTCCCAAGGCGGGAATCGAACCAGCAATGTAACCAGACCCTGGCAACGTACAACGGACGCACTCTGAGGCTTGACCTACATCTAGCGCAGTTGGAAGTAGAGTACATCAAATCAATCAAATCAACATCTAATAGCATGTTCTAGGGTTATGTGAAGTCCGCAGAGAAGGGAGGACACCGTAACCCTAGACTCGGGTCATCTTCTCAACTTTCGTGAGGGTGATAAAACATCCCAGGGTGGCGTAGGTTTTCTCGTCATTAAGGCCCTCTCTAACAACGTCCAAGAAATCTCCAGTGTGTCGTCCAGGGTAGCGTCGACCTGGTCGACACACTGGAGAGAGATTGCCGAGATAGAGGAATTTCATACGGAGCTGAGACGTGGACACTCACGGTAGGGCTGGTCCACCAGTTTAAAGTCGCCCAGCGAGCTATGGAGAGAGCTATGCTCGGAGTTTCTCTGAAGGATAGGATTCGCAACAAATACATCCGACAGAGAACCAAGGTTATCGACATAGCTCAAAGGATTACCAAGCTGAAGTGGCAGTGGGCTGGCCATATCTCGAGAAGAACCGACCACCGCTGGGGTAAACGTGTTCATGAGTGGAGACTGCGACTCGGCAAACGTAGTGTAGGACGCCCTCCGACCAGGTGGGATGACGATTTGCAAAAGACTGCTGGCAGATGCTGGATGCGGCAAGCTGAAGACAGGGTGCTATGGCGCTCATTAGGGGAGGCCTATGTCCAGCAGGTGGACCAGTATTGGCCTCCCCTAATGAGCGCCATAGCGCCCTGTCTTCAGCTTGCCGTATCCAGGCCTATGTCCAGCAGTGGACCAGTATAGGCCGATGATAATCTTTTTACAAAGGGTAGGTATACGACTAATAGGTGATTTGACGACACGACTGGTTTATTGTAATGTACTTAAGTAATGATTAGTCAATGGTATTACTTGTGTATACACATTGGAATAATATACGATTGACTAGAATAACCGTTTTATTAATTAAATTTACTGAAGTACCGATACCTAATAGGTACATAACTACTACATAATTACATATTAGTACAATAAAGTTGTTTGGTCTTTTTCATTTTACTCACCCAAAGAAGTGATTATTTAGATTACACACTCTAGATTTGACTACCCCATAGATCTGCATCAGGTAGAGGTCCGCCTCGTGGGTTCGATGTCCGCCGGATGCCACTGGTCAAATCATTGTATGATGGGTAGATATGCCCTTTCCCCCCGTTTTATTAATATGCATTGTTATTTCTCTCTAAGAAGAAGTCGGTTAGTAGGTACCTAGGTACATAAGTAGGTATTATTTAGTTTATTCTCTGGAAAAAGTCACAGTGAGAAAAACACGTATGTGGCACAGGTGGCAAAGATCCGCCTGCGACGCAGGAGGTTTCGAATTTGATTCCCGCCTCGGCCTCGAAACAAATGTTTCTATGATCTTCAGATTACCTATTTATTTTTAGGTGTCGTAAGAATTCTTCACGACTTATTACTCCTCTAGTGTATAGGTTATGTTAGGTTATAACAACTACTAGTGATACAATTATGTAGGTACTTTCTAGTTTATTTCACTGTTCAGAGATTAGTACCTCCCTAACATATTTCATGAAATCGTAGATGGCTACATGGGGCAAGCATTCTGGTATAGAGGTAGGTCGTAGAGGTCACGATGAGGTCAAACAATCAATATCTACCTATCCTTACCTACCCCTGGTGATTCAATCTATGTTTAGACTAGATTACCATATTTTCCGCGGGGGCTCAAAGAATGGTGGTTAGAATGAACGTGTTTTCAAGTTTCATAGTTTTGAAGTATACTTTAATATTCATGTTGATGTGAAAATAAATCAAGAGTCAGTAAGAAATGAAATCAGTAATTTTTTTTCATGCTTAGATTGGGAGAATTTGCGCTAAGAACTGGCAAGCCATTTCCCCTGGGTTTAATAGGCTAGCTTGATCCTGGCTTGCAACTAACTTCATGACGTCCATCGACCCCTTCAGCGCGCCGACGCGCTGCGCAAGTGTGCGCGGATAGCGGACATCCAAGGCGGGTTCACGCCCACTGCGCGCGCAGTCATACATCCGCCGAATCTATTAAAGTCGTGGTTCATTTCATATGAGTACAGTTTTCAATAATTTACTGTAAGCAATGTCGGAAAGCACTTCCAAAGTAAAAGTGATAAAACCTGATGATCCGCCGCCGCGCCCGAAGACAGATCAGCCGCGAAAGAAATCGGCCAAGTCCTCACGGGGTAAGAAGCCCAACAAACCCCCGGCCCCGGAAAAGCCCCGTGAGAACACTATTAAAAGCAACGCCGTGCCATCTGCGCCTCCTTTGAAAGACGTTATCGAAACAATGATTTTTGAACCTTCCGCTCCACCTCGCGAAGTGGTGAAGCCACCGCCTGCTCCAAAAAAGACAGAGAAGCCCTTAACAAACAAAGAAATACTTAAGATCTTAAAAAAAGAAGACGAAAAATATAAAGGCATCAATTTCGATGCGCCTCCACCGGACTGGTCCAAGGAAGATCAGAGTAAGATGCGTGGAATCATTCGCATTATGTCATTGGAGTACAAGAGGCTGTGGGATAGAGAAAGAATACAACAAATGGGGCACGATTTCAGGAACGCTGGACCCGTGGAGAAGATGCTCGCGCGGGACATCATATGCCTGCTGCAGAAGAACATAAACCTGATGGGCAACCTGAAACTTAAATATTTGGCATTCTCGACGTTCTCCAACAAAACCTACGACTGGAAGAAAGTCTCAGAGCTGCTGAATCATAAGTACACCCCTGAAGAGTGCGAAGAATTTTGGTACATGGAGCTGTATCCGCGTATTAAGAAAATGGGATTCAGCCCTGCTAACGACAAAAAGATTATAGAACTGGCTATTAAATACAAGTTTCAAAATTGGGCTAAAGTTTCTAAACGTATAATGGGGCACACTGAATACCAGTGCTATGTGCATTTTCGCCGGAATTTGTATAAGGACATGATTCAATCTAACCCGGAGAAACCAATATTTTAAGGACCTGCTGATGACGATCGATGGCTGCATGTCATAGATTACCCATCATACGAAACTTGAATAAAGTACATTATAATATCTTCATAAAAGTAGTAGTTACCATTTGAAAAAAATATCATGAAGTTGAATAAATTTAAAGAAAAGGTGAACGGAGTTTCGAGCTTCCCATCTCTAAACATGGCGACTTTTCGTATGAGGATGGAAAAATTTGGAAAGACTGTGTTATTTTATTAAAATGGTTTTTATTAATTTTATTAAACCTTATGAAGTAACCTTTCGATAGGAACTAATAGGTCTTTTTCTGTAGGACTCAACCCGTGTAAAGTTTTGGTTGTGTATTTATGTTTTATATATAACAAATGAATAAAAATATTACTAGCTCTTTCTTCTGAGGCATTCGGCCTAAACTTCGCTTCAATCATAGCTATTTCTATAGTAAATGTTGTAAGCATTACCAATTGAATTATCGTATTATATCTTAAATCTATCAGTATTTAGAATGTTACAAGTATAAGTGTCGGTAGTGTAGAAATTAACTCAAATACTTAAAAAAAATATAGTTGTGAAATAAGTGTTTCATTTCTTTGTGGTATGTATTTAATTTATATGCACTTTAATCATACGTTGTTTCTACTTTTTACTGTAGATTAGATGCTAGAGTCTTAATTATAATTGCTCTTAAAATTATTGTGTACCTTTCTGCATAAAATAGACATTTAATCGTATTTATAATAATATCGTACAATGTGGAAATTTAACATTTCATACGTAAACTTGATTAAATATGATTTTATCCAATTTATTCAATAAATATTTATAACTGCGTGTTAGGATTAACTACTGTACCTTTCTTATCTTTAAAGTAGAATGGTTGTCTGAATAAATAGTAAAACAAACGCACTATTTTTCATTTACTGATCTATAAAAAAACGTCTGCAATTTTTTTGGAAGTTGACCGAACTTTTGTTTTATGATCTTCATTTGAATTTGTTTGCTTACATACCATAAAGTTAAAGTAAAATACATAAGTTAGTAGGTACGTAATGCATATTATAATTTCCCATTTCATCTCTTCTGCTCCAATAGGTGAAGCGGGAGATGTCTCCTTAGTAAGAACAGTGAATGCAGTTATGCGGCGAAACAGATAGATAACACATTACCGTGCGAAGGTGTCCCATTAAACCACACAGTAACGTCATCGTAACTGTGCACCTTAGATGTGAAATGGGCAAATTTGGGTTATATTAAAACAATTTTTCTCCGTCATCTTTAATTATAAAGCTTTTAAAAAAATACCTAATAATCTATGGGATATAAGGCAGATCCTTTTTGTTTTGAAAATGAAAAATAAGCTATTTTAAATACATAAAGTAATTGTGCAAAGTACCATCTGTTTTCTTAGTTTTTAAAATATTTCTCAACTGACAATCACAAGATCTTTTATTTTTATGAGCATATTAGAATTATTAAATTTGTGACCATATTAAATACAAGAATACCCAGGGCATCTTCGGCTTATTTTTGCAAATAAATGTCTTAACACGATCACTGCTAGCGTCGGCTAGCGGTGCGACCCGCAGGGGCGCGCCGTCGGTACACGGAGTTGCAGATCGCACTCTGTGTTTTCAGTCATGAAAGTGCTAGTCTAGTATAAGAGTCTATGCAACCTCATGTTTTTGTGAAAAGGATGGACATAGGATTTTGCGTTTATAGGAGCGGGGCAGGGCATGCCGAAACAACGCAATGCAAGCCCAAAAATCAAGTTTTAGCTTATTATCTATTAACCGAACCTTATTTAAAGATAATCAGCATAAACTTGATTTTTGAGCTAACGTCCCTCTGCTCTGTCCCGCTCCTTTAAACGCGAAATTCTATGCCTATCCCATTCACAAAATGGCGTCGTATATCGCCCCCTTAAAGCCTACAACAGACGGAGCTATAACATTTATATATTATATATAGAGTGCTTCTAATGCAAACAATCAAGCAAAATGTGTATTCCTAAACACTTAGATTTACGGTAACTAACGTAACTGCTCAGATTAAAAAATACGGTTCGCAGGAAAAAAAACCTGTACGAGTCATGTATTCGACTAGATTTTTTAAAAAATAAATTGATTTCTTTATTAAAAAAATACAAAATTCTCATACAACATCAGCGGAGTTCCTCAAACGGCGAAAATACGCTAGTCTTGACAGAGGTTACCTATTTGAGCCGTTTGGGGTGGAAACCCTAGGTCCTTGGGGTCCTGGGGCACACGTTATCTATAAAGATCTTACAAAACTACTAATAGAGTCCACAGGTGATCGGAATGCTGGTTTTTATTTCGGTCAACGAATTAGCATTGCCATTCAACGTGGCAATGCTGCCAGCATTCTGGGCACTCTGCCTTCTGGTGACGGCTTAGATTTTTAGTAAATAGATGTAAGTGTAAATATTAGTTGTAATTATTTTTTGCTGTTAAATAAATTCTATTATTTGATTGTAAAAAATTCTCATTAAATGCTCTTTATTATCAGCGATAACACCACATTATTTTTTATTAATTACATAGCCAGACTAATGTTCTAATTAAGAAAACATTTAGTTTTCTATTTAATGCTTATATTTTGAATATTTAATAGATAATTTATATTAATATTTATTATATCTCCAACTGTGGTGGGAATAATGCTTTGGTCTGAGAAGTTCTAAAGAGGAGTTTGCTGGAAAAATAAAAGTAGAAAGTTAACATTGGAACTTTCTTTGGACGGACTAGTTAGGAGACCAACACACTAAAAGTTCTTGCCCCTGTGAGGTACACCCTAGAAGTGGTTGCACAAAGAATGATTATTTAAAATAGGAACACCAAGTATACCTATTACACTTATTTTAATATATTTTTTTAGTTTATTGATAACAAATCGTGAACGATGCGCTGCACGAAATTTTGTTCTCTATACCTACTAATACTAGCTTTCCGCTCGCGGCCTATATAATTATATATTCTCTTCAATCTAAAAAAATCTGATAAGTAGAAGAAGGTAAGAATCATTTACCTAATTCTCATGAATATTTTGAAATATCCTGAAACACGTGATCAGTTCTTAAGAGGTTTTGTGAAAATTCATGAAACACGTATTTTAATTTATTGTGTTTTTTTATATCTCCTCCGCTGGTAAAATTCCTGAGTGGGACTGTCAAACAACGGCGATGTGCGCTAGAAGGGCCCGCCAGCGTAGGAGATTATACAAAGACAATTTCAAGTCGGTAGCTTTAAAAATTAAAAAGTTACAGTCATTTCAATAGGGAGCCAAACTACGAACCTCAAACCTTAATAAACTGATTAAACACATTCTCAGGTGTTTAACTATGTTTATTCAGAAAGAAAATAACAATCAAATAACAAATTTAAATTAAAACTAGTATTTACAATAGAAACAATTAAGCTATCTGCAAACTGTTGCAAACAATCTACAGGTAGCTCAACTGATCCATATCAATACCAGTTGGAAGCGTGCCTAAGACACTGGCTGCATTGCCCCGCTGTATAGCAATGCTTATGCGCTGTGCCAGATACTCACCAGCTCTCGGGTCACGCGTCGCTTCGACCAGACGCTCAGATATTTTTTTGAAAACCCGTGTGTTTAATAGTTTTGTATTTTTAGTATTCTCTGTAAGTTTCAAGCAAATCGGGCCGCTGGTTAGAGTTCCAAAAAACACCCAAATAACTTTAACCCCCGTTTTAACCCCCTTAGGGGTGAAATTCCCTAAAATCCTTTCTTATCGGAAGCTTGTGTATTAAGAGGTACCTACCCTCCAAATTTCAGCTTTCTAGCTTCAGCCGTTTTGGCTGGGCGTTGTACCCAGAAAATCACTTGTTCCTTTATTATATTAAGATTCTAAATTCGAAGGTAACCTCTCTGTAATATGCTGTAATATAATTAAACTAAAACTAGTATTTACAATTTACCGAACTGCAGACTGCTGCAATTATTCTACGGGTAGCTCAACTGATCTATATCAATACCAGTCGGAAGCGTGCCCAAGACACTGGCTGCATTGCCCCGCTGTATGGTAATGCTGATCCGCTGCGCCAGATACTCACCAGCTCTCGGGTCACGCGTCTCTGCACTCTCTTTGTGTCTGTCTATTACCTTTTCACGTTTAAGCGGCTGATATAATCTTAATTAAATTTGGCAGGAAGGTAGATGGGATCCCGGAGACGACCACTTACGAGACGGTACTTGAAAAGAGCGGGCGAAGCCGCGGGATGCAGCTAGTTGTAAATAATTAAAGATGATAAAACTATCTAATTCTACATCTTTTTTAGGGTTTCGAGATCGCTTTCGAAACCCTTATATAACCCTTATGGTCTTGCTCTGTCCGACCTTTTTCTTTCTTGAATATTTCAGTAACTATCGCAGCTATTGACTTGAAATCTGAAATTTGAATGTGTTATTATTTATAATCCCATCAACCATCATAATCATTCATCTGAAATGTGGCGTTTCTAGATAATGATCTATATTGGGGAAATATAATGAAGGGAAGTCCGTAAAAATAACACTTTTTGAAAAACGGTCAAAAAGGGGAAGATAATATCTAATCTACCACCCAAGTGGGGTATCAAATGAAAGGTATCTTATTTGTCAAAAAGGACAAAACTGTCAAAACAGTTTTTAAAATTTCAGTAGGTTTCATGCTTTTAGAAATATGTCGAAACATTTACTACTACCCATCTAAAGTGATTATTTTTCGGTACCTATTAATTAAATAGCATAGTATTAATCGGTAGGTACCATAGGCCATATTTTGTATAATTGGGAAATGTTCGAAAGTCTCGGCTTGTTAATGAACCGTGCAACAAAGAACTCCACACATTGCACGTGGCCCGACTCGCACTTGGCTGTTATATTGCACTGTGTGGTAGTGGTGCGATACTACTGCCCTACCACCTAAAAAGTCGTAGGAACGTGCTTATGTTTACCTGGTGGAAGAGTATTATGCGTCATTTTATTACCAACCGTTTAGCGGTCAATAACCTACATTTGTACCCGTTCCGATGGTAATTCATAACACATCTGGTAACCCTTCTGAAAGACGAGACCGGATATGCTGGATCAGGGATGTCTTATTTATTGGCTATGCCTAATTAAGGTGGTTGGACACGGGTTTGCACGAGATTTAATCGAAAGAGAGTTCATAGAAAATAGTTAACGATTTGCGGCCAATTTTTTCCGCTTGATTTATTGCTTGCGGAACGCTCAAAAACACAAAAGTCGCGCAAGTTTCAAAAAATTTGAACCTCTCTCTATATCTACGCTTATAACAAAGATGTTCTTAATTCGTCACCATGGCTTCTTTATTATTATCACAAACTGTAACAAGCAAAATAAAGAAAGAGAAATGAAAAAAACGCAAGCTATTAAATAACTAGTCCGTAGACAGCCAGTGTCTTCACCGATAAATTTTAACTAGATTGGTATCTAGTTAAAATTTATCGGTGAAAACACGGTTCAATCAAGTCGACTCGAAGTTCTCTCAGCGAAATAATTTATAAATAGTCTCCAATTAAATAAAAAACTTCCTACATCACTAGTGCTAATTTTCATGAATCAAAACTCAGCCTAACCTTTTCATCTATAATAATTTTGACATTCAGCAGACAGATAGAAAAAACAATTGTTGTAACAGTGTCCAGGGCTTTGAGCATAGTCGCATAGTCTGTGTTACCGACGCAAGTATGGCGATTAAACTGCCCTGAAGTTAGCAGGTGTGTGAATCTCGGGCAATATCGATTTTCATATCTCAGTGAACCGTAGCGGCCTCGGCCAGTGCGGATCAACTAAATCATTTTCTGGAGAAAACCGTTCTGAAAACAATCTTTAGTGCTGTGTTGTGCCAAAATAGTATCAAATCCACAAGTTGCTGCCATTTAGGCGATGGCAATGCTTTCACCATTTGAGTATGATGTTTGCGAATGTATTGAAAAATTAATTCGCGAGACGACTGCTTTGAGAAAAGTGAATCCGGAGAGGATTAGAGGTCTTCGAGCTTTGGCGAGGCAGGCTAGAGATTTGAGGGAAGCCGTGTCCAAGTATGAAACAACTCACGGCTTGGCTCCTTCTTTCATGTTGTCGTTGCCCTCCGAGCCTTCGGGCTTGGGGCCAAGCGTACAACAGGCAACTCGTCAGTCAAGACCGGAACCTCATTCTTCAGACTCATCTGACTCATCAGAAGTCGGTGGCAAATCAACTAGCCAATACTATGATCCAAGTGATTCAACCGATTCAGATGACTCCGAAGCATTAGATCTCGGGGATACAGCACGTGTTATGGGAGAGTTTTGGTACAAAAATTTCAGTCCCAATAAATACATACACATCGTGGAGGAGCTTGTGAAGAGTCTACGCATTTGGATCATGGAGTTGGAGGAAGCTAAATACCCAGGAATAGACTTTAATGCTCCTCTGAAAAAATGGACAAAGAAGGAAAAACATATTTTACGCTCTGAGATCCGCGTTATGTCGTACGAGGTACGGAAGAGGTTTGTCCTTGACAAAATGGTAGACCTTAATGCGCGCCGCGCGTTAATGAAGAAGAAACTTGAAACTGGGCTCGCTGTCGAGATGATCGAGCTGATGCTGCAGGATATATTTCTGCTGCGTATGATTCCGTTCAAAGATGTGGTGTTTCCAGTTCAAATGGAAAACATATATGATTGGAAAAAGGTGTCTAAAGCGATGAACGGAACTCACAACCCTGCAGAGTGCCAGGAGGCTTGGTTTACTAAGTTTCATCCCAACATAAATAGGAGGGAATGGACCAAGGCTGAGAACCGTTTGCTGGGATTTTTAGCAGACGCGTTCAACCTGCATCACTGGGACCAAATCTCCATGCAGATGCATACAATTCGCTCTCAATTCCAGTGCTTCGTGCAGTACCGCCGTTTCCTATACAAGGACAAAAACTTGATGCTCAAGAGGTCGCAGCCAGAAACAGATGACGAAAAAAAAGCCTGAATGGCTTGACCAAGACGATGACCCTGGAAAACTTTACCTTTGGCTTAGAACCTTTAAATTTTCAACTTGTGTCTATTTAGTTAAAGTACATATCGTGTTTTGTTTTTTCACGCACCCTAGCGATAATTTATTCTTCTTAATTTTGTATTTCTCTTCTGAATCCACATAATATGTGTCCAATTGCGTTTCCAGTGCATTGTTCTCCGGTATGTTTACACTGCAATAGCAGATTCTTTGATGTTTCTAAATGTTGTGATAGATTTTTGTCATTAAGCGTACTCAAGTGTTATCTTAGATATCGTGGTAGAATGTTTCTGGATGTTGTATTTCAAGTATAGCCCAAAGTAGAATCATGATATTGTATTAGTAATTATATGTCGCTTCAATAGTTTTATTTGATGCACAATTATTAATAAGTTACTGTAGTACTTAGGTATTTTAGTGTTTATAAATAGTTTATGTATGTGTCATTTTATCAATCTTACAAGTATTTAATCAACAATCAGTATTTTATCAGACACTATTTTAAAATGACACTTTGAAGGATTGATGGAAGCTTTGCGCTTAGGTGGTTTTTAAAAAAAGGATAGAAAACGAAATTTTGCGAACAGAAATTTTGGGGAGTTTGGAAAAGACTGTTTATGGGGATAAAGGACAAGGGTAATGAATGAAATGGAAAGCCTAGTGTTTGATGTATACTATTAATCTAAACGTTTGTGTACTTATACTAAACTTGATAGTTAATAATCATGTGTTTTATTTACAACCCTTATTAGCTATGTAAGGTGCCTTTACTGGCATTTAAGGCTTGTTATCTTCCCTTTGAAAAAGTAGGTAGTTAGCTTTCTGAGCTAGTGAACCTGTGTTAGCATTTTTGAATGAAGGTATTAGAGCAATTAACTTATAATTTCACTTTCAACCAAGCTAACTTTCATTAGGATTCTAAACAAATGCTATAAAACGGGTAATTGCTGCGCCCCGTAGTGCTACAATGCGCACATTGTATTGGTTTGAGCATCAATATTTTGATGTTTTATCACGTGAAATTATTATTCTGCCTAGTACTTTGCAGCGCATGCGCTAAGTCCTCTACGGTTTAAAAATAATATCGATTTCTTGATTCTCCGCTGTAGCACGCTAGGTACCTACCTAAACTTTAAAGTCCGTTCGTTTTAGGCAAGATAATAGGGAGATTTTAAACGACACCGCTGCCGTGTCGTATTTTTATTTTTATATGAATGGATCAAAGATTTAATATTCAGGAATAATCACACACATTACTATTAGAATTTTTTATTCAATTGCCAATCTACAAATACATTTGTACATGGTTAATTTGAAACATTTTGGCGAAAATGCCCTAACACTCATTTACATTACTTAGAAACTATTAATACTGCACAAATAAAAGTAATAATAATTTTAATATAATATATTAATCCATCATATTATTATGATAAAACAAAGCGGTATTGCATACCAAATAAAATAATAACAAATAACCAAATAAATATTTTAAATTTTCATTACGGATGTAGGCAAATTACGAACGTGTGTTGAAAGAACACCAACGTTTTATCCTTTAATCCATTTACATCCGTAATGAATTAGACAGTTTTTAAAGTATTTTTTATTAGTCAATGACCCTTTCTTAAAACAATTACAATACCTAAGAAAACCGCAGCTGCCAATCACAAGTTTGAGACAAACACGTAATAATATAATTTTGGTAATATTCATGTATCAAGTTCATATCAATGTATCTCATACATGCAAACAAACATACCTAACTCAATACTAAATAGTTACTCAATTTCTTTGGCATCACGGTACATAGATACTCGTTGGTAAATGTACATATGTCCTTCAAACAACTAAGTTCCTATCTAAAGACAATTTGCACAAAGGCATAATGTTTCAGTTGCAGATTTTTAGTAATTAGCTATTATACTATACAGGGTGTTCCGAAAATCAACGTTAAAACGAAAGCTCTAGGTGGCTACATAACTAAACAAACTACAATTAGCACAAAATCATGTGTCTATCTCCAATGATTTCTGAGTTAAAGGCTTTTACTGAAAATCATAACCTGGCGCCGGTGCCAAAATTTTCTATACTGTGACTACAGTTGTCAATATTTTGTGATTTTTTTTGTGTAACAGCCCCTTATTGGGAGTGATGGAGATAGATCTGTGATTTTGTGGTTTTTCTGGGTTTTCATGAACCCTCCTGTCCTTCGCTTTCGACTTGACGATGAGTTTCAGGACACCCTGTATACTCAAAACGTAAAAAGGTTCAACATGTCATGTTTTAACATGTTTTTTTAACCGTAGTTCACCATGTTTTATAAGTGAGTGAAATTTCTTCCTGAGAAGTTAGTAAATTAATCTTACCTATATGGAACCACAAACTGATCACATGATCAGTTGAGAATATCCCAGTACGTGTTCTTTTGCGAGAAAGTAGTTCGTAATATAAAAAAAAACAAAATGAAGTGTTTTCCAGGTGTAGCGCTTTACACTAGTGCCGCCACTTAATTTTCTTAAACGAATTTTCAAAAATACATTGTCATTAACACGATCACTGCTAGCGTCCATGTACACGGGTTGCAGATCGCATTCTGTGTTTTCAGTCATGAAAGTGCTAGTCTAGTATAATCTACTTTAAAAAATCTTGTGATTTTTTATTCTACCAACTACTAACCCGCCATGAAAAACTCGTTTCTGGTACCCGTATGAAACTGTTAACATTTTATACAATCCTATGGGCATAATTTACAATCAAACTGTTCAAGATTTAGATATATTTTAAGCTCACATCAAAAGCTAAATTTCAAATGACCTACCTACTACGTAAGTACAAGATCACCTTTTTCTGTTATACCTTACTTTTAACTATATCACTACAATTAAAAATAAAATACCCAATAGATTATGACTAGTTAGGCTGTGTCCTAATCATTTTTATAGCCCATAGTAGGTATTACTGTACATAATAAATAACAAAGCATATCAAAGATTTCTATACTGCCAGGCAGCAAACAAAATAAAATATCACATTGCAGTTTTTTTTTCATACTGATGATAGGTATACTCAATTGTAGGTACACAAAACAATGTGTAGCCAAACCAATGACAATATTTTATAAGTTTTGATATTTTCTGAATTTTCAATTTCAAATTTAATACTGATAAACGAATTCTATTTTATATTTTTATAATCTAAAATTTAACAACACTAACTTATTAAACTATAACAGTTAAATGCCGCATTTTGTATACGTCTTCAGAAATAATTCAACCCGAAGGTAAAATACACTTTAAATTTTAACATTTGTTGAATGACACCAATTTATTCTAAAATTACAATTTTTATACGACGTAACCACATTTCATAATCAGTTTTTTCACAGAATATAACCATTATAACGTAATGTTTTGTTAAATATCTACGGTTTTTCCAAGACACATATAGTTTTATCAAAATAACTTTACTAATGTATCTACCAATGTTCCTAGGTTTTACTTTTATGGCAGTTTTCAAAGTAAACTATCGTAAAGCGTGTGTTACGAAACACAGTCTCGTTCGTCTCTTCTATTTGAATAAGTCAAAATGGAATCTTTATGGACCGAGGACCTTAATTCTACAACGTTGAAACCGATCACTTAATTTAATTCACATCTACTATGTTTGACATTATATCAATTTTATTTACATGTTCAATTTACAAATAGTTTTTCAAAATTACTTTCATTATTCTTGTATTATCTAACTACTTGTAATAAAACTAGGACTTATGAAAGTTACAAGGGACTTTTAATATTAAATACCAACATAGTTCATTTTACTTAGTTTTAGAAACCAACTTGTAACTAGTAGGTACATCTAAGATGAGCTAGAAAAGGGAAGAAAAGTTTGTAGCTGAATTAAGAACTACGAATTTTGAAAATTGCAACAAAGAAAAGCTACTGGGAGGAAAAACGATCCATCTCAGTTCAAACAACATCTTAATTTACCTAGAAATGAAAGGATCTTGCAACGCCACAGTGGTAAACAATTTTCAATTACATTAAAATAAGAAAATTGTCTAATTTTTGCCCTATTGCCACATTAAAGTAGGGGTAGAAATTATGTTAAAAGTTTTCATAATGTAAGTAACAGATACTTAATAGAAAACATGATCCATTAAATTACATTATTACACCAATGCTTTACGAATTTGGTTAAATAGATGACATAAATACTTACAAAAAACTAGATTGGAACATGTACCTACACTAAATATTACTACTGAGGCTTTTATTTACAGCACTTGACGCAATATTTAATGTTACAATCAAAACATTAAACTTTCAGCTTTATTTTATTATATCAAACAAGATAAAACTTGGTCGTTTTGGTCTTACAGTTGTGCGATAACATTTAATTTCTTCTACAATGTTTGAAATAAAATATAGCCTATCTGAGGCTCTTCCATTCTAACATACTACCAAATTACAAAATCTTTTATACAATTTAAAGAGAATAAGCCAAAGCGTCAATTTATTTACGAAATAAGATTATTGTCTAACTTATTGAAATAATAACTAGATTTATCTTTGGCATGGAAAATCGAGGCATGTCCCCTTGTCCATAGCGTTCACTCCACCTCAATCGTCAGTGTCCGATATCAATATGGTGCTCACATAAGGCCTAGCGTGGGCCCCACAGTATGAACCTTAAAATGCCACAATTCTATCATTAAATACTTATATAAATAAACTAATATCACAAAATAATATCCAGCTTATCTCTACCATCATAGGCCGGTTCTGAGAAACTAAACTAAGAACCCTTATCTACTATTTTTACAATAACTATGTTACACAATAGGTTTTTGGCACAATTATATAAAATATTTCAAGTACGCGGACAGACATTAAAATTCTGCACACGAAGATAAGGAAGATTAATTACCCGTAGAAAGAATAGGCTCAGCCATTTATATAACTTTTGCAAGACTTTCGGAAAAATTAAATACCTGCAACCGATTGGTACCAGATTACCAATTGATTTTAAAATACCTCTATAAACGCCATTGAAGTGTCGTTCTATTTGACTGATTATAAGATAACAAATAAAAGATTTTACTAACAAGAAAAATTACAATCAAATCAAAGAATTATATTAAAAGCAGCATTTACAATTAAAACAATTGAGCTAACAGTAGACTGTTGCAAAGAATCTACAGGTAGTTCAACTGATTCTTATCAATACTGTCGGAAACGTCCCCAAGACGCGCTGGGTGTATTGCCCTGATGTATGGGGTGATTATACTGAATATAAGATTATAATTACAGAAACAAGGTGGTATTTCGTTTTGTCGACGAATAAACTAGGATTTAGCAGATAGTATTCGACACTGGCGATCCTATTGCAAATGATAAAAGAGGCATGTTGTGGCCGATTTAAAAACAAAGCTTTACACTTAAAAACGTAGAAGTCATACCTTAGATTATTGTTTAAACTGGCAGTCGATGTTTTCTCATGAGGTAGAAATAGTAATATTAGATGTACCTATGGCATCACGTACCCAATAGCACGAAGGTACTTAAATTTTAGGCCTTTAGAACTGCATCGATCAACCGCATGCAGCAGAACCGGAATTCCCTGCAGCGATCGCGCAACTATCGGCAGCAAATCTGTGGATACAGTGGACCTCCGCTTATCCGACAAACTTTTTGCAAGACTATTAGAGTACTGCCACAGACCCCTTAATAGTCCCGTTTTTTCATCATCATCAGCCTATATTAGTTTACTGGACATTGCTTCATTATCTGATTGTTTTTTAGGGTTCGTACCTCAAAAGTAAAAAATAAAACCGGCTAATTCGAGTCGGACTCGCGCACGAAGGTTTCCTAACCATTATCTAATAAAAACGGAAAAAATCTCGTTTGTTGTATGGTAATTTAAACCATTTAAATATTTATTTTATTCTTTTTCAAGTATTTTTTGCTATGCACAATGCCTATAATTTACATAGATATATGTAGCCTGTTTAATAAACGTCCGTTTGACGGCTAGTGTAGTCAAATTCAAACTTTACAATTCCTACGCGTCGAGGAAAATTATTTGTAGGGAGAATTTTTCCCTCATGCATATTGATGGTATTTACTTAAGACTTTAAGGGCAGGGGGCGCCGGATTAGACAGGGGCCGGAATAACGGGAGTCCACTGTTCTTAATTTGACACGTCTAAATTTTACATTTTGTAACATGTCCTATATTTGTTACAGGTCATAATATTGGAGCTTATGCATTATGTTCGAGCAAAAATTGTAATAGGCAAGTTTCGTTATGCAAAAACCTGTTTTTACATAAGTTTCAGTATAAAAGTAATAAAAGTGTGATAAAAATATCACACTTTTTTGCTGATTCTCATAGCATGTATATTTATAAATCTTTGGTAGGTCACTAGCACATCCCCGCCGCGAAATCATAGCAGAGGAACCGCTATACGAGTTCCGCTGCGCAACATTACTACATTTTGTCGCCGCTCGAGTAGTAAACATACGTTTTCGACGGTCACTAGATATAACAATGTATGTAGGTGTACATGCGATACAATCTCGGTATGTCAGCGAAATGGCGGACTGATCGCGGAGATGTAGCTGGCGTCCGAGCAGATCGGCGGAATCCTATACACATTCAAATCTATGCGTTAGAACAGGCCGTTTCGCCTCTGTTCCGCTTGTCGTACAACGGACAAGTCATGGCGAAACTACTGCTGTTCCACTGCTATGGTATCGCCGCGGAGGTATGCTACGGGCCGTCTGGTATCGGTACTTTTAGTACATATACAACTTTCTGACGTTGGAAAAAGTTAAACTTAGTAAGAAATGCCATGCAAAAACGTAGGCATGTCGCAAGTTTCGAACGTAGGATTTTCGACCAATTATAGGTTTTCGTGTATTTTGAATTCAGTCAGGGTCAATAGTAATGGCACCACGAATATATATTAGAAGGCTGTTCACTGGTGGCTTGCCTAGTTGGGGTTTGCAGGGGTTTTCACGCTAATTTGGACCTCGCCGCTGGGACCTACCACGATTTTCACCTGTAATAAAAAAAGCAGTGTTTAATCAGTGGTTCCTCACATCTGACAGCCTCTGGCCCTACATTAGTTAAGTCCAGCATATCATTACATCCGAGTTACTAACACCCTATCCTGTTAATATTCTATAGGCGAAAGTTAGTGCTGTTAAAGATGCTTGGCCGAAAACTATGCCAAAAGCACGGAATGGATCAAGCTGAAATTTTGAGAGATCTTTTATCTAAAATAAAACGCACTCCACTTGTAAAAGCTAGTCCCAATGATATATAAGGATATCGAGAATAATTTAAACTCCTTTTTTGTATACGCGCAAAAAATGTTAAGTTAATTGAAGCGAACTGAGTAGATCCATCTAGAGTGCATAGAATTTATGTTGCTTTTTAAAACCTATATATTTATAAGTTTTTCAATTGACCTGTAACTGTTGGTTTTTCTAGGTCGCCATGAACCTAACCTGGTGGATAGGATTTTTTTTCATTTCGTTTCGGGACGTCCTGCCTGCTTACAAATGTTCCTAGTTATAATATTCGTATAGACTACCTAGTCGCCTCGTCAGACGTTCATGGCATAGTAGACAGGGTTAGACGGCGGCTGAAGCGGCGACGTTGCCGGCTGGGGCGCCATCGATGGCGCTACTTCGGGCGCCGCTCGAAGCGACCGCACTGGCGACCCTGGCGCGGGCTGGTACAACGGTGCTGCTACCTGAAACGACCGAATAAGAGTCTTCAGTGATGGTTGAAATTAGAAAAAGACTTGAGGCTTTATAAAGGACCTACTATTGCCAAGCTTGGCATGATCACCCTGGACAATGATTTGTCAAGCGTAGAGAAACTAAACATAAATTTTAAAGTTGCCTATTATTGTATGGGTAAATTCAATTTATTCTTTCAACTTCATTACCGTTCTCAGACATGCGAGGATGGTTTTATTTATCAGGTTGTCACGCGTTTCTATGTTTCTTATGTTGTTTTCTGAGTATAGTTATAGTCGTATCCTAAGCTATCCTAAGTTAGCGTGACCTTACTCTTTAATACATGGACGCATTAGATAGTCCGAAGTGATTTTAATAAATGAGGTTACGTGAATCTGTTGTGTGGTCTTTTGAGGCCGTTGCTCTTTCATTTAGGGAAAAAGATAGACAGAAAAATGTAACAAAACAAAAAAATGATTCTGGATAATATACACAGCATCATTTAATAAGCTTAATTTATGTTATGGGTACTAGATATGTATATACTTAAAATACATAGACTTTTTTAAACCAACGTAAAACCCAGACCATTTACATAAATATATATCTGTTGAACGTGAAAACATTTGAGCCGTGGCGGGAATCGAACACGCTTCTTCGTGCGTCGCATGCGAACCTTTGCACTCTGTGCCACAGAGGTCTGGATCGATATGAATCTTGGGCATCAAATTGAATAATTGAAGACCTCGATACGATTTTTTATAGTTTAGAATAATATTTAGGAAATTAATTTTTATATTCTAGCCTAGACAAAGTTTTGGCCAGGGTGTTCATGCTACCAGTTCATAAGATACACCTATTCGCTATTATCATGCAAAATGATCACAAAAAAAGGTTGTGCCGCTTTGTAGCTTGGGCTAAATAAGATAGCTCTAGATCTGCAGGGTAAATAGCTTTTATATAAGTAATAATAGAGATGTTGATTTTTATAAAGCTTATTGGCTAAGATTCGGAATCCCTAAGCACCGACGCCGATCCCTGTGACTGGTGTATGATCCTCCAAGCCATTTTTCTGCCATGGCGGTAAGCCTCAATGACTAGCCATGTGGAAACAGGTGCACTCTTTATTCCCTCGCTTATCCGTTTGGACAGCCGATACAACGACACGACCGGGAAGAGGTCAGTTAGGCGCAGTAGCAAATGCTTTGAGTGATTTCGAGCGAGGCACGGTAATTTTACAGCTTGATGAAGTCAGGTAACCAATAATGACAAGGAAGCTAAAGCTCTGTACACATT
Source organism: Eupithecia vulgata (assembly GCA_946478455.1). NCBI lineage: Eukaryota > Metazoa > Arthropoda > Insecta > Lepidoptera > Geometridae > Eupithecia > Eupithecia vulgata. The sequence goes on along the minus strand of OX297859.1, from coordinate 11,069,186 downwards.
CATCCAACGCCGCTAACACACAGCAAAAATTGCATACAATTACAGGCATTTTAACAACCTATAACTTTATTTACATTTTACAGTGACAAAATGGTTTTCCACAAGCTTGAAATGAAAATGGTTTGCTAGCGGTCTGTCATGTGATGCCGTCAATATGAAATTCATCTAAATGTAAAGAGTTAAAACTCATATATGTATGCACATTTTTGTGGTGCGTGGTGGGTGTGCGGATCTTATCTGGATTTACGGCGAGCTGAGACTGATAACCGCAGCATTTTTTCGAGAATTTTTTTGCAATTATCAAAAATGAAACACATAAAAGTTACTGAAGAAGGTATCCGAAACATTTTGTCCTTTTTCGGGTGGTCACAATTTAGTTAACAAAAGTCATCATCATCATCAGCCTATAATAGTCCACTGCTGGTCATAGGCCTCCCAAATGAGCGTCATAGCGCCCTGTCTTCAGCTTGCCGCATTCAGCATCTGCCAGGAGTCCTTCGCAAATCGTCATCCCACCTGGTCGGAAGGCGTCCTATACGTCCGAGTCGCGGCCTCCATTCAAGAACACGTTTACCCCAGCGGTTGTCGGTTCTTCTCGAGATAGCAGCCCACTGCCGCTTCAGCTTGCTAATCCTTTGAGCTATGTCGATAACCTTGGTTCTCTGTTGGATGTATTCGTTGCGAATCCTATCCTTTAGAGAAACTCCGAGCATAGCTCTCTCCATAGCTCGCTGGGCGACTTTAAACTGGTGGACCAGCCCTACCGTGAGTGTCCACGACTCAGCTCCGTTGGTCATGACGGGTAGGACGCACTGAATGAAAACTTTCGTTTTCAAGCATTGCGGTATTGATGACGAGAAGATCGACGTAGTTACCCGAACGCTGCCCAACCTAGCTGATCCTCCTCTAGGCCTCCATCTCGAATTTTTTTTTCCTACTGCTAAATCTGCCCAAGGTATGTAGTACTCGGAAACAATTTCGAAAAGGTGGCCATGTACGACGGTCGGTCCCGGATTTTTTTAAATCCAAGTTCATGCCGAGACCGAAGCGTCGTGAGGCTGAAGCAGAGCTGTCCAGCGACTCCGCCATCAAGACTATGTCATCCGCGAACCACAGGTGTGAGATGTAATTGCCGTTTATGTTGATGCCCTTATCTTTCCAGTCCAGCGTCTTAATCGTCTAACATCTTCCAACGCGCTAGTGAACAGTTTCGGTGATATAACATCCCCCTGTCTCACACCTCTGCGCAGTTGGATAGGTTTAGACTGCTGGCCTTGTACTTGGACACTCATGGTGGCGGCATCATACAGACATCGCAGCACCTCGATATAACGAAAGTGTACTTGGCATCGCTGTAAGGATTCTAAAACAGCCCAGGTTTCGACAGAGTCAAAGGCCTTTTCATGTCCACCAGACACAGGGGCTGATTATACTCTTCGGATTTCTGTATAATCTACCTCACTGTATGTATGTGGTCTATGGTTCCATATCCTCCGCGAAACCCAGCCTGTTCCGGTGGCTGGAACTCCTCGAGTCTCCTGGCTAGACGATTTGTGACTACTCGCGAGAAGAGCTTATTAAAAAAAGTATGAAAAATGTATAACAACAAGGGGAGCCACCCCGGGAATTTTAGAGAAGCAGCTCAGAAGTTGCGGCGGCAAATTGTTGAGAAGCTAATTTTAAATAAATATCTACGAGGTGAGAGAGAGAGAGTTTTTTGGAATTCGCGTATTGAGGCTAGCTTGGCAGGATAATTAAGCTTCGATAAGATTTTTGGGTAATTAACAACAAAACAGGAGGTCGACGGCCTTTACAGTAAAGAATCAATGGAGAGCGAAGCAAGTCGCAAAATTTTTGTTATAGTTGGCGTTGTCACTGCAAGGGGTGCCGAGATGGAACCCTTCGATCTTCGTACCGGGGGAGGACCGCACCGCCACTAGTGACCTAATTTCAAACCCTTTTTTTAGGTTAACTGTGTCAATACATTTAAAGCTAAAATAAATTTTCTAGTTGTAGATTTTTTACACAATATAAAAACTTGTCGACTTTCGATCCTTTCTTCAGTAAATATTAAAACAGTTTTATCATAATACGTAATTCTTTTTTGGATTTGTTGACGTAATTGGCACCTAACCTAGAGATCGATATGCACTTTTTAAAGATTTAATTATGAGATCGTCATTGAATAAATATTTAATATGTTAACCATCTTTATTCAGAAAGAAAATAACAATCAAATAACAAATTTAAATTAAAACTAGTATTTACAATAGAAATAATTAAGCTATCTGCAAACTGTTGCAAACAATCTACAGGTAGCTCAACTGATCCATATCAATACCAGTTGGAAGCGTGCCTAAGACACTGGCTGCATTGCCCCGCTGTATAGCAATGCTGATGCGCTACGCCAGGTAGGTACTCACCAGCTCTCGGGTCACGCGTCGCTTCGACCAGACGCTCAGATAATTTTTTGAAAACCCGCATATGTTAACTAAATGCAAATGTTTAAAAGTGTTTGTTGCTTTTGATTTATTTAGCTCTAAACGATTTATTTGTTTTGTTTATTTATTATTTATGTACGTATTATTTATGTATATTACCTATGAAAAACTGTCAGTTGTGAGTGAAAGTCATCCTTTACTTAAGTATTATTGAGAGCAAAAATTTAAATTTTTGAATGTACTTTTTCCTTATTACATCAGGCTACCTTTCCAAATTTCATTAAAATCTGGTCATCCGTTAAGACAAACAAAGAGGCTTTTGCTTAGAATATTAGTAAGGATTTGCATGTAAAGGCAAAGAAACAGGGCTTGGCCTTACCACTAGCTAGCCTTAATCCAATGAAGAATAAAATTGACTAAAATAACCACGTCGCCTTAACCGCGATAACAGTGCAGATTCTGTTCGTGTGTGGTGATTATGAATGAGCTACGCCTTAGTTACACAGTACAATATTATTAATAATAAGTACTTAACGCACGGTTTACAAGCTACAGTATTTGATGGTTTAATCAACAGTATTTTACAGGTTCGGAATTTTATGTACGTGTTTTTTTACACAGCAAAAAATTACGCGAGAGTGGTTGTGAGTTTTTATCGCTAATGTGGAGAAAAACAGTTAGAGCCATTTGGAGAGGAGTCGCAGTTATTAAAAACTAGCTTTTGCTTACGATTTTGCAAGCGCTTTAGAAATAAAAAGTAGTCTATAATGTTGTTTCAGGTCTCAAACTACATCCATGTAAAATTTCAGACTAACCCGTTCATTAGTTAAGTAATTATGAGGTCAACAAACATCCAAACATTCAATATTTCGCATGTACAAAAGAAAACGCGGAGCGAAATTAGCGCACATGACCCTAATGAACCCTAATGAAAGTCAAAACCAAAACCATTTTTTTATAGATTATGTAGTTACCTCCTAATACAGGTTACTTAAAAGGAGGTACTTAAGAGGGGGGATTATACTTAAAAGGAGGTCTCGAAAACTGAACTATGTACATATAATGAACCTTAGTGAATGATAATAAACGTTTTGTATTTGTATATTTGTATTAAACGAATTTGACGTTAGAAACAGCATATTGATCATCATCATCTACCGGAGGATTTGGCTGATGATCTTAAAAGGCGCAAATTTTCAGGACAAACTCTACGCGTCTACTCCCCGAGGAATTGAGACTCTAGGTTCGTGGGTTATCGAGGCTCTCGGGAGTTTTAAATACTTTATCTAAGGGTCTCATGAATGTGACCCGAAAGCTGGTGAGTATCTAGCGCAGCACATCAGCATTGCCATACAGCGGGGCAGCCAGCTTCTTGGGCACGCTTCCGGCTGGTATTGATATGAATCAGTTTTGCTACTTGTACAATGTTTATAACAGTCTCCAGTTAAATTAATTGTTTTAGTTGTAAATAGGTAATAAGTATATAAATTCTTATTTTTTTTTCTTTGATTGTAATTTATGTAAATATCATAGTATGTTGCAAACGATCGTTACAGCAGAATTTTAATCAAAGGAAGCATTATTGTTGTAAACGAAACGAACTCCTTTTTATTATTAAAATGACGTCAAACACGAGGTAAGTACAATATCTACGTGTAGGCGTCGAGAGTGATTGACAGAGTGACCAACGTTTCAGCAGAGAGAAAGAGATACCAAGAAGACATCTAAATCGAATATAACATCTGTGAGAATTAACCAGCTATATTAATTTATCAAGCTACCAACAAACATAGTTTTCCCCAAATAACTACCAGCGTCGAGAAATCATGTTAAAATAGCCGCAGTAAGTTCAAAAGTGGAAGAACTTCTGTAAGTGGAACAAGCTTCTCTCTTGTCTAGAACTAGTAATCGAAAAATCAGGTGTTTAACCCCTATATTTGTCCTTCATCGGAATTGAGAACGTTTTTGACTGTATAGAGGATGATTATCTGGAGTGCTTTGAGACTAAATAAAGTAGAAAAATCCCATATTGAAAAATGTATGAAAACTCTTGAAAAAATAATAAAAGATTTTATTTAGATCAGAAGATACCGAAACCTGACATACGTTTCGCTAACGACATATTTATTTCGCAGCAGGCGTGCAAAATCTTAGTACACGTTAACGACCCAACATATCGCTAGCAAAAACAGCGGTCCCTACACTCTTAAGTTGATACTTTCACGCACTAATGTCTAGTAACTGTAAAGTTCCCTAATTGTTGACATGTGAGTGAATGAAGACTGAAGTTTTTTATAGACAGTTACTTTCGACATCATCGAAGTAAATCAACCTTTCTTACTTTTTATCGAGGAAAAATGCGTGTAAAGCCGCAGGCAGCAGCAAGTAGCATTAAAAAAAAAACAAAAATAATACTATCATAAATTCTATAGTATAAACTCGTAATTCTATATGATAGTATTATTTAGTTTTTGCAAGTAGTAACTTGCTGCAGAATTTTATTCTTCTTTCTTAAAAAAGACGTATTTTAAAATGATGTCTTCGTTAGATTTTTATACGTTGTTTGTCTTAGCTTAAGTTTTTTATTAAACACTAGCGGCCCGCCTCGGCTTCGCTCAGGTAGTTATTTTTTCGTAATTTTTCCAATGTTTTTAATATTTCTTATCCTATTCTGAACTAAGGGAAATCCAACAAATCAAAAACCATGAAAATCCGTCCCGTCGTTCTTGAGTTATAAATGGTGTAACTAACACGACTTTGTAAAGCTTAATTATTAATTGACTTCTAACAACATTGACGAAATAAACAGAAGAATCACAACAAATTGAAATAAATTTCGGAGCATTTTCTCATAGCACTGTACCCAAATTTGTATGGGTTAAAGTATCAGTCAATTTGTTTTGCTCACAAGTACGAGTTTTACCCTTCGTGTGCGCAGGTGTGCGCGCCTGATTCGCACTTGACGATGTATTTTATTAAATGCCCTTTAATTTTAATATTTTTAACTTGTTGCTATAGTGGCAAGAGAAAAAAAACAGTAAAAATTTCAACTTTCTTCCTATTAGTATTAGGGTCCCGTTTTCACCCTTATTTATACTCGATAAGCGATACTAAGGATTTTTATTATAGTGCTTACCCACAATCTGGGTATCTCTAAGAACTAAACGATAAGTTGTTTAATATTATATTGCCTCCTACATTTTTAGGTATGACTTATTGTCAGCCCCTCACATTGAACCATGATTGATAAGGGGTGCTTAAGAAACCAGGGGTCCATTCTTTTATTTTATACCCTGCTATCCAAATCTGCGTTGTGATGAGTTGAAATTAAACGTACTCGCAAATAATTTTATAAATTACTAGCTCAAGGCGACGGCTTTGCACGCGGTTCTTCTAATATACGAGTAGTTTATGTCCCCAGAGTGAGATCGATTTATTTGCATAATTATTGTGTTATCAGGTCAAACACATAGTCGTTAAAACGGGACAAAAAGGCGGGCAAATGGATTTTCAAACCTGACTTTCCCAATATTCGACTTTTTGTTCTAATTCACCATTCAAGTTTTCAGATATAAGTGTTTGGAATTCTGCTGCTGCTGATGATGATGATGATAAACTGAACTACTGAATAATAGAAAAGGGAAAATTTGAAATTCGCTTTTGGCACCGGTCGATGTACATGGTCACCTAAAACCAAGTTCGAGAAAGAGGTCAAGAGAATGATCCGTTTAGGCTGGGCAGCATTTGGGAAACTACGCCGAGTCTTCTCGTCATCCATACCGCAATGCTTGAAAACGAATGTTTTCAATCAGTGTAGGACACACTCGTCACACCCGTCATGACCTACGGAGCTGTGACATGGACACTCATGCTAAGGCTAGCCTACCAGTTCAGCGTCACTCAGCGAGCTATGGAGAGAGCTATGCTTGGAGTTTCTCTGAACAATAGGATTCATAAGGAATACATCCGACATAGAATCAAAGCTTTCAATATAACTCTAAGATTTGACAAGCAAGCTCAAGCGGCAGTGCACTGGCCATAATCTCGCGAAGAACCAACAACCGCTGGGGTACAAGTGTTTTTAAGTGGAGACTGCGATACGTTAAACGTAGTGTAAGACGCCTTCCGGCCAGGTGCAAAAGACTGCAGGTAGATGCTGGATGTGTAAATTTGAAGACAAGGCGCAAGGGCATAACAAATGATGATGATAATGACTTTCTATTTACATCTTCTAACATTTATGACAGAACGGAGAGTTCACTAGTGCGTGTGAACTCTATTATGTCCTGCATGCACGTTGCAACTTGTCTTGTATCCAGACTATATTTTGTTCTCCAAAAAAGCGATAAAATGTGATGTTCACAACATAAATACAAGAAACAAGAACACACTACACATCCCATCATATAGATTACGAAAGGTAAGGTTATTTAGGGGCAATTGCGTAATCTGCTATAACAAGCTTCGTTAATGCTTGGCCAGATGTCGTCCAGTTCCGCACCGATAAATAGTATTTAAGGAAAATTATGTTAAGCTTAGTTAGTTTTATAGAGTATACCTGTATCTAAATCACATTTTATTAAAATCAATAACATCTTATTTCATTAAATAACTATTTATATAGCTGTTTATGTTTAAAATATCACTTGTCTAAGTGCTTATTTTGTAATCCTAAAAAATTAAAGTTATTGAGTTTGGGAGGACATCATTTTATAGAGGTAGTTCATAAAGACTTAATTATAAATACTAACTAAGTCAAAAAAGATTTAAAAGACATAAGAAAATTTTAAACAGTCGCCTAAAATATTTACGCAAGCTACGCAATTTCGTAGCTTTGTGGTCAAGTCAATCATACAAAGTTTCAATCTACCTACAAATCGTTAGTTGCAGGTAAAAAAATCCTAAGTACCGAAATGTTTAGAACTTAACGAAAACTTTCAATTTTAGACGAGTCTTACATGATTGTTTGAATGCCATGCCTGAAAAGATTTAGTTATCTACAATAACAATTGTTTTTTTTACTATTTTCAATAAATGAGGAATTTCTCAATTCGACTATATGTTTTTTTATGACATTTTGGACTCAAAATAATAGGGCTATTGATGAGGGAAGCTTATGTTGCATGCGTGAAACGAAGCTCAATTGAAGAGCGAAATGCATCGGATATCAGTCATGCGTGGTACACGCTTCGCTGTCAAAAGTGACATACGAACCCTCTTTTTGAAAATTTCCTTTTTGGCGTATGGCATTCATGGCTTAGGGCCTAATTTGTCCAAATGGAACTAAAAAAACAAAATTGAACTTTTTAATACGAGCAATTCGTATATCAATTCCTTTTAGTGTTTAGTAGAAATATTTACAAATATTAGTCTTTAAGTTTGATCTTCGAGAAACGAAATGAAAAAACTTAAGGCACATAACCCACCTAAAGTGGCGCCCCCACGTAATTTATCTTAAAATTCCGTTTAACAAAGGAAATTTCAAAAATCCATCGCCCATTTTGTGATACCTCAAGCTTATTTTAAATGCCTCTGTGATAGTTTTATTATATTTAGTTTAGGCAGAAATACGAAAATTGATTTTGGTGGCCACCAAGGACAATTTCGTATCTCTGCCTAAAATAAATAGAATAAAACTATATTAGAGGCATTAAAAAAGCTTATAATAAGTATCACAAACTGTACGATGGATTTTTGCAATTTCCTTTGTTAAACGGAATAATAAGATAAAGTAGGTGGCGGCGCTAGTTTGGGTGGGGTATGCGCCTTAATGATTGACCACAAAATTACGTATTTGCCTCGCGACAGACGTAGTAATTTAAATTACCTTTTCTGAATAACAAATCATTTGTTTCCCAGCGCCTGGTTGTTGTGATAAAACGGGACGATAGCGAGCCGACGCCGGACACAGTGTCTGAAAAAACGATATTAAAAAAATAAGCTCTATATTTATTTAACACCAAAAAATAATTACAACTAATATTTACACTTACATCTATTTTCTAAAAATCGAAGGCGTCACCAGAAGGCAGAGTGTCAATCTCAGAATTATCAAGCTTCATTAGTAATTAATGTAGATTCTAACGTTTCATAAGAACTTACAATGTACCTACACGTGAAACAACTGAATACATAAATTAATAACGATACATTATACAGGGTGTCCGGTAATTAATGGATAACCCCGCAAGCACTTGTGGGGGGGCAGGGGGGCAACTCATAAAAAAAATAAAAAATCTATCTGCAACGGTCTAGGATTTTTTTTATTTTTTTTTAGTGCTAAATTTTATACCTTTGTTCAAATTTTTGGGCACTACGGCTACAAATTGAATAATAACGAATTGATTTTCTCTGGAAATAACCGCGGATTAGTACCACGGGTAGTGCTCAAAAATTTGAACAAAGGTATAAAATTTTGCACTTAAAAAAAATAAAAAAAATCTCAGATAGTTTTTTTTAACTATTTTCTGAGTTGCCCCCCTGCCCCCAACAACTGCCTGCGCGGTTATCCATTAATTACCGGACACCCTGTATACAACGACCCATTCGGATTTTCAGGCCTGAAATATTTGTTTTCCTAAAATGTACAATTCTCAAAACGTCTACGTTATCACAAGGAATATGTTAATCGCTATCTTTTTTCCATTCTAAGGGATTTTTTTTGTTAAAAGCTTGAAAATGCAGAAAAGAATGTACAAAAGTAGACAACATTAGGAGACTTCAAATCATAAATATAATCTCCAATTTTATTTCTAAGTTTCATTATTATCATAAATTTATTGTGTTATAATTATTATTATTGTTATTTTTTAATTTTTTTTATTGTTTTATCAAAAGATAAAACAATAAGATAACATAAAAAAGGCTAATAAATAATAAATATATTATAATGATATAATATAATATATAATATAACAATAAATAATGGCTGTAGAGTACAAAAGACAATCAAATAACAAATTTAAATTAAAACTAGTATTTACAATAGAAACAATCAAGCTATCTGTAAACTGTGGCAAACAATCTACAGGTAGCTCAACTGATCCATATCAATACCAGTTGGAAGCGTGCCTAAGACACTGGCTGCATTGCCCCGCTGTATAGCAATGCTGATGCGCTGTGCCAGATACTCACCAGCTCTCGGGTCACGCGTCGCTTCGACCAGACGCTCAGATAATTTTTTGAAAACCCAAAAGTACAAAAGTACTCTACTTGAATGAATTCCAATATTTAACTTTTACATTTACGTTTTATCTATATGTTACTCGCTCAGGATTATTTTTTGCATGCTGTTTTCACCTATAATTATAGTGACACTTAACATGATTTTTATTAAGGTAACTCTATGCTAGTTTAAGTGTACACTATGTTGGTGATCAATAAATAAATAAATCAAAGCCACGGTTTCCGCCATTGCCGACAGTTTCATTGTGCAAACCCCTCAACAGCCAAATTATAGGGTCAATTTTGATTGATCTTACCTGCATATGCAGAGCGTGGGCATAATTTGCCCTTTGCTGAAGTTGAGGAGTCGCTGACAAATGCTTTGCATTGTTGGTGCTATTCCTTCCTTGAGGATAGTACTGATAAGCTTTGTTATCTGTAAAAAAATAACACTGATTAGAATCGTAAGGGGTATTATTAGTCCAGTTGTATAGACATTATGGATGTTGTACGGATGTATTAATTTTTATCGATTTTGGGGATTCTGATGAAATAGATAGATAGATAATACTTTATTCATCACTATTTAAAATTATAACATATAAAATAGCATAGCAATGGATTTGGCGGCCTTATCGCTTAAAGCGATTTCTTCCAGGCAACTAGAACAATTGGGAAAAAATAAAGGATGGCGGTGCATTACAACAAACATAAATATAAACTATAAATACTTATACACACTGAAATATGATACATACACGTGTACGTGAATGTACACGTGTACATACACGTGTACGTGAATGTCCACGTGTACATACACGTGTACTTGTATGTACACGTGTAGTAATTAAGAATATCCTGTTTCGGATGATCGAGTAAAGCTATGAAACTTTTCAAAATGCAAAATGATACATGAACCAAACGCGCGGAACTAGTGAGTTTGTGCATTTAGGCATAATTATAAACATTCTATCGATCATCATATTGATACCTGATTTATATTTAATAACTGACTAGTTACTACAAAAAACTAATAATTTATTTACTTCTTTACTATATACTACACGCTAGTGGACTGTTATAGTTGGTCATTGTGTGGTTCTAAAATTTGTATACTACGTTTTTTAGGATTCACTACATATAAGTATATATACACTGCTGTGTAGCTTTAATACTTTTTCTATTATTCCGTTTCTCTAATTGTTTTTACTCGAGGCGCATTAAAGTCATCTTCAATATTTTTATGCACCGTAATAGGCCTATTTCTTTCGTATCATAATTAAAACGAATCCTGTAAAAATCCCTTAAGGTTTTGGAGCTAATGCGGGAACGCAGGTCGCGTCATAGTGTTTGCCTTAACTGTTAGCAAAATTATGCCGATACTACACACGAACATAGGTAATAGGTAAGGTAATGAATGGCTGCCAATAGAAAACATAATACGAACTAGTTACATAAAATAACACTTTTTGAGAAATGGCCAATTTAATGTATCGATTTGTACATTTCAAATCCAATTTTGAGATATCTGTAGTGTGTACTGTGTAGTTTTTGAGTGTATATATATTAACCGTTCCAAAAGAGCAGAGCTTGTGTTATGTTATGACTTACTAGATAATTTAAAGAAGGATATCCCAAGAATTAATACATTTCATCTATAGTGTGCTACACACGTAATATCTGTACTAAGCCGGAAGTGATTCTAGGAACCGAGAGATTTAAAAAAACATAGATTTTAATTTTATTCTGAATTCAAAAAATTGTACGTCCAAAGTTGATTCCTCGGGGTCCAGAACTATCCCTTTTCGGCTTGGTACATGTTTCGCGCCACCCTGTGTAGATAAAATACCTAAACTAAACGTAAGAGTAAGAGTACCTAACTAAAAGAAAGAGTTAATTTTACTTACAGTCAGCGTTGGACCACTGTGGATGGTATTGCTCGTGGTCGCTGTGGCCTCCATCACGTACAACGTAAAGGTGCTCCTGTCGAAGACGGATAGGTGGGGGCGACTCTGGCCTGCGACACCGCCCGTCCATGCGCACCGGGGATGTCGGCTCCGAGCTGGTGGAGCTGTAAAGCTCCTGGGAGCTTTGGGATTCGCACCTTTAAAGGAAATAAGAAATCAATCAGAATATTGTAGTATTTTCGATAAGAAGTAACCGAAGCCGGCTTCAAATCATATTGACGACATTTTTATTAGTATTTTATTGGTAATTGTTAGTGTAATTACTTATTACTTATTTGTCTCATTGAGTCATTTAACTCGTTTAGATTACTCTAAGTTTGTAAGAAATTTTTATTTAGTCTATTCATTTGAATCTCCTAATTATATGCTACATTCGACGATTGTAACAATTTTAAAAATGAATAATTGCATAGCGTTTTTATAATATTATACACTGTAATTAGGGCGTGAACGCCAATTATTATTGTTTTTGTTGCTAGGTTCATGTGATTTGTTGATTATAAGCTGTTGGTTCTTTATTAATTAAGAAATATCAAAGATCCTGGGATCCTACGGAGTAATCTAGATAAATAAATACATTACGCACTGAGGGGATAAAGCAGTCTCTTACGTCTTAATAAACATGACAGACATAATTACAGAATTTTATTTATTATATATATTTAAGGATGGAAAGAGTGCTCCACCACTGTTCTATCTGTTGATGGAAAGGAGAAAATGTTTGGTTTGACGGAATGATTGGAGGAAAGCTGGTTGCGATAGTTTTCAACACATTTTGGAAAATCTACTGTTTTTCGGAGGTCACATCTAGACAACGATTGGAAATAGGTAAAAAGTATAAAAAGACAAAGTTGTAGAAAGTTTTATCATGTACTATGCAAAACAAAATTTCGTTTGACGCTTATGTTGTAGGTAAAAAGTGAGTCTTTTTTTTTGTGCCCTGTGTTCTGAATGCCTGTGAGGTGAGCCCAATTATGATGCATTTCGTTTATATGGGCACTTATTAGTGATTGTGAATATTAATATACAGTATAATAACTCTTGCATCATAAGGGGGCATAAATTAGTAAGAAGCTTTGCCAACTCAATCATAAATCGATTTTTAACATCTGGTTAGGGTATACGTTTGCAAAATGAGGGTCATTAGTTAGGGTGGACCGTTTTTAAAAAGGGTTGCCATATAATTATCTAGCATTGTAAGGATTCCAAGTTAAAAAAATTGAAATGTATTGACGTGTTTACAAAAATAAACACAATTATTCATGGACATGGCAAAAGGGTTGCTATATCATTATCTCGCATTGTAAGGCTTCCAAGTTAATTTTTTTTCAAATGTTTTGATGTTTTTACAAAAATAAACACAATTATTCATGGACGTGGAAAAAGGGTTGCCATATAATTATATCGCATATTAAGGCTTCCAAGTTAAAAAAAAAAATTGAAATAATTTGAAGTGTTTACAAAAACAAACACAAAGGCATTCTTTATTCATGGATTGGAATTTATAGGGGCAAAATATTGTATGATCTCGTTATAATGGGTGCTTATTGTTAGTGATTGTGAATACTTATAGGCTAGCAGTCCGCTCCGGCTTCGCACGGGTATATTCTTTAGCCTACGGCCTACGCAACCCTTTTTAATGGACCGTGCACCGGTCACTGATGGTCCCTCGTGCCCGCATATTTGTCTGTGTCTGTGTAGATGTCCTTAATCTTACTTTGATCTGAATTGATGTATCTTATTTTTTTTCATTTCGACAAATGTATGTGTTTTGTTGATGTTTGTAAAAAAAATCTAGCAAGCCTAAAACAATATCCTAAATAAATATCGAACTATGTGTTGGCTGCAACATTTCGGTATGGTGCCTAGTAACATTTCAGGTGCCTCGCAGACCACTTCAGATGCGTCCAGGAACCACCTGTGGTCCGGAGACCACCGGTTATGAACCACTACCGTTTATACGAATAGGGCATCTCAAGATGACAGCTTTTTCGTAAATTCTCGAGAAAGGTACCTTCTTAAACATTACCTAAACCATAATCCCAATGCCATGCCAGCAGCAATAATTAATCCATTTAGAACCACCAAGTGCCTTAAATAATAAAGTTGGTACACTACAAGTAACAGCACAAGTATGCTACTAACGCCATCTGTTTTGAAAAATCTAAGTATATTGTATACCTAGCCCAAGGTATGTTACTTGAGCATAGATAATGCTAGTTGTATGTAATGACGTTTTCGCTTTTGTATAGAGAATGATCCCCAGCTCAACTGAACCTCAATCCGAATCCCAAACTTTAAAAACAATGTAAAAATTCGTAAGATTCATAACCAAATCATGGTTAAAGCGTCATCTACTGTTGAAGTTGTGTAACAAATTGTAACTAGGAAAACTGGAACCTTGCCGTTAGCGCCATCTGTTGAGTGAAACATACACTTTAATTCATTGCAGGTGAACCTCTCTGGCGAATGCATTTTGATGTACGTTGCATATTAGTAGGGTTCTTGGACTGTTTTGCAGTCAACATCATCCATAGACATCAAAGAAAACTTCTATTTTGCTCATAAATGACATGGCATCGCTGGAGAAAGTTTTCGTTTGTAAAAACATATGACAGACATTCTTTATTTATTTTTGTATCTAGGTACGAGTAAAATACTTTATGGCAGTTGAAATTTCACACTTAATTAATCACACTATTAAATTAAACTGCGCCCGTAGAAAATTATGTTTTTCATACAAATGTTTATAATAACTCAATATTATTGCCTTTATAGTAAATTCATACCGAGTTTGGTGTGAATCGAACCACGTAATATTAATGTTTCCAAAGTAACTTTACCAGCCGTTTCAATTCCATCAGAGGTTAATTTGAAAGATTTACCAAAATTATTATTTTGCCTCTGTGTTATTTTGGTAACTAAACTATCTACGTACCAAATTTAATCGAAATAGGTTAAGTAAATCGAGATTATGACTCTCATGATTCCTAACGTAAGTATCGCAAAGCGATCGCGAGCGTAGTTCCACGACTGCTCGATAGAGGCGCTGTACTAAATTGTATGGAAGGAGAAGTCACGATCACGTCCTTTACTAACGTCAAATAGAGTCACCCCGCTGTTTACGGTATTAATTTTTAATAAAAAGTTGAGAGGTGTCAAGGGACACCTGGATGGAACGAAGTTCCTTTCTATAAGAGAGAGAGAGACAGACAGAGAAACATGCGCACGCCGCACGGCTTACAATAGCTTACTATAGCAAAAAGTGTCGTTACAACTTTTCGTGAGAATTTTTTCAGTCCAGACCCCTTTCACAACGCGCGATAAGGAACTTAGTTCCAACAGGAGGAGGTTCTCAATTTAGCTGTATACTTTATTGTTACACAAGTTAACCAGTTCTTTTCAGTAAGGTAAAAACACACTTGTATACATTGAAATACAAAAAATAATCGTATCACTAGCGGCATCTCTTGTTATGAGTGTAAACTGTATACATTGCCGCTGAACTTCAGTCAAACTAGAAAACGGTTCTCGGTTAAATTATGATTTGCAGCGCCACCCTCGAGAGGGTTGAGTTGAACCTCGACAGGTGTAACTCTACATTCTATCACTAGATGTCGTTACTGCACACTCTGACAGAAGTTTTACTTTGTAAACAAAGTTTGACTAACTTTATTAAAAGCTTTTTATTCCACTTTCCTGTTAGTTTGTGTGGGACAAACCTTGCAGCAAAATTTTAGACTGTTAATAACAACCGATTGAGCTGAAATCTGGCGTATTTATGTAAGTTCGTTGACAATGCAATGTTAATGTTCCTTCGAGCTGATCTGATGATGGAGACATTAGATGGCTACTAAGTAGTATTGTTGAAATTGAACTAGTGCTTTCAGGCTACATACAAACATACATACATAGGGTGCCAACCTTATAACCATTCTCCGTTGGTCATTATCATCATCAGCCTATATTAGTCCACTGCTGGACATAGGCGCCATAGCGCCCTGTCTACCACTCTCAGCACCCAGCATCTGCCAGCAGTCTTTCGCAAATCGTTATCCCACCTGGTGGGAGGGCTTCCTACACTACGTCTGCCGAGTCGCGGTCTCCACTCTGTGCTCTGGTGCTGAGATATGGACTCGACGTAGTTTCCCAAACGCGGCCCAACCTAGCTGGATCCTCCTACTTTGGTAGGCGAGTAAAAACAACTACCAGACATAATTAAAACAGTGCATAGCGATACCATAATCTGGGGCTGTAGAGCCACAGATCTACACCACATGCGATAAGCGGTTAGATTAGAAAGTACCTAAATAAACTAATATGAAAACTTAAAATCATCAATTTCAAACCTTCACTAAAACGCAGCGTGCCCGCCCAGTGCGCTAGCAGCATTGACACTTTGAATGGTCATGCTATATTCATGTGAGTTTCGTGGTATATTTTCTATGCTATTATTATTAACAGGCAAACTTTGTTTGTTTGTTTATACCTTTGCAAAGGGTCAGAGACGAGCAGTCAGATTTTGGAAATTCAATACTATCCCTGAGTGACATAGAGTTGGTATCGCTTGAGCGAAGCGGCGATCTAAGATAAGTAAATATTAACATCAAACCTACGAACCTCACAAGTTTGCTTTTATTTTTACTGAAGGATAAAATAACAGAAACCTCGTCTTCGTATAACTTGCGCATTTGTTTTTGTTTTGTTTGCCTGTCTAGTGTGCAGTAGGGTGGGCTGAAAAAAATTTTTTTTGATTTTGATATAGCACTAGTACTAAAAAGTTGTGTTTAGAGATAACGATTTCTTGTGTATAAATATTTTGTTATATTAAAAGGATCTTAAGGTTCCGCAAACCATTTGAAGTACACAAAATAATACGAAATTTGTGGTGTTTCAGTCGTCGATAATAAGTAACTTAAAACATATTTTCTTATGTTATTTTATGAAAACAGTGAATTCGCGAAACACCTTTTAAATTTATAATAATAATCCTTCGGTAACGTCCCGCCCCCGCTCTCCTATTCCCCCCTCACCTGTACTGTTTTAGTGCGAAAACAACAATTATTGGCAGGAGCGGTCGCGCGTGCTTTACGTGTTGTAATTATGAGCAAAATCAAAACCCGACAGTTAAGTAAGTGTCCTGTACTTGGTACACTTACAGTACTTCAAGATAATGTGTTGCCGACGTACGAAGATGTATTAAAATGTTGTGAATGGGAACGACTAGAGTGGAAGTCGATACATGGCGCCAAGGACCCTTCATTTCGAGATATTATTGAGAAGGTAACTGAAAATATTTTGAATGTGTGGGAAAAAGCTTCTTTGCCAACTGTTTCGAAAGTAAGAATCATTACAATGATTAAAGCCTACCATCTGAAATATAAAAACATGTTAAAATCTGTAAAAAATAGACAAAATTCATTATCATTTCAAGATAAAATAAGGCAGTTTAAAGAAGAAAGCTCACGACTTTTCGACATTTGTTCGTGTAAATGCAAAGACACTTGTACCTGTATAAAAACAAGAAAGGTTTTGTCTGCAGAAAAAACATTTCTGGCAGATCAACGAGGTGAGAGAAAAATGTTTATAGGAAATGTAGACATACCGACTTCGAAAAAACTACAAAGCCGAATGAAACGGCAGATTCCCATTGAAATGAAAGAACCAACTACAAAAAAAGATTTAGACTTAGTAGATACTGTATCTTCTAGTTCCGCGTCGACATCGCAAGCTTCTTCTCCTATAAAATCAAGCAGAGAATACGATCAAAGTTACTCGATTTCTTCTATAACTACTCCTTCAACCAAAAAGTCCTCGTACTCACTAACAGCTCTCTCAAAGGTGTGTGACCGGTTCAGGATTTCAGATAGGGCTGGTGCAGCAGTTGCTTCTGCTGTTTTGAATGATTACAGGATTATCACAAAAACAACCCTGACTTACCCCCCTATATTGGCAGACGTGACAAAAGAAGAACTCGAGGCGTGCTTGGAGTCAGACATTGGCTCAGTTCTTCTGAAATTTGAAAGATATCCTTGTCACACTCAATCCGTGGAACGTTGCGTGAAGGCTGTAACTGAAGCGGCTTCAAAAGTATGTGGAAAAAAGAACAGAGAAGGACTTATCGCTACCACCATAAACTCGAGGAAAACTATGCCAAGGATTGAAACAAAACAAGATTTTGTGCCCGAGTAATGTATGTTTTGTATAATACAAGACTACTATGTTTATATTTTTATGTTTATTTATGTTTTTAACTACACGTTTTTGCAATAAAAACCATTATAACTATTTTTGTTTTATTCATAATCTCCGGACTAACTAAGCAGAAAAATGACTTTTTTTTGAAATTTCAGTCACCTTGCGGAACCTGAAGATGATATATAAGAAGGTTTTAATTATGATATTCATTCATTAAAAAGTCATACGCAACTTTCTATTACTAGTGCTTTGTGAATTTACAACATTTTTTTTTTCCCATACTAAAACGGCCCACCCTAGTGTGCAGTGAGTGAGTTCAAGTGTGCACGTGAAAAGAAATGTGAAGTTTTACCTTATAAATACCGTAGCAAGTGCTACGCCGTAGTAAGTGCTACGCCGTAGTAAGTGCTACGCCATAGTATTTCCTACGTCGTAGCTTTTCCGCTACGAAGCGGCTACGAATACGTAGAGGCAAAACATGCGCAGAAGCACCTTTTTAAATTGTGTTTTTCTTTTTTGTTAGCTACTCTCAATATTCAACTCATTAAATGAAGATTAAAAAAATACTTGTCTGAGGCACTCAGGTATTGAGCGACCCGGAGATGGCCAGCAAAACTTTTATACTTTCAAGTATTGCGAGGCAAGCTCCTGGCCCAACGCTTCAGAACAATTTAAACCTGCTTTCAATATCATTTGGGTCAATACAACTTGAAATCTATTATCTCATTCGAATTCGGAATTAATCTACAATTATTATTGAACTGATGGACGTTTAATGTGATCGAAGTTTTGAAGTTCGAGAAACCTTTTTGATGCTTCGTTATTATGTATGCAGTAGGTACGTGCAGTGTTATGCACAGCAGTGAAAAAACGGATTTATATCAGGTATTCAAGATTATTAAGTATCAAGTACTCTCGCGCGCCTTGCTCTGACAGATTTTTTCATTTTGTCGTTTTTTATGTAATGTATAATATTACGTATATCAGTTATTTAGTACCCATAACACAAGCTCTGCTTACCTTGGGGCTAGATAATGCTGTGTGAATTGTCCAGCATTATTTATTTATTTATACTACAATGCGGACTATATTTTGTAAGAACTTATCGGAGAAGGTTTTGCGCAGAATTGTTACTTAATATTTTTACCCTAATATTTTGCAATGGATTTCCGCAAAATGACGCCTGAATATATTGTTTAAATAACAAAATCGACAATTTCATTAATTTATATTTATTAAGTTTATTTATACAGTCTAGAATAACATTAACGTACGTTGAGTCCTAATTACAAAAAATGTAGCTTTTTAGGGTTTCAAAATATACTTTAAGTGACAGAGACAAGTTATGTGTAACAATACAATACGTTTTAGTAGACATACAAAATATATTTTTTTCATTAACTTTAATTAGTGCTAGATTTCTAGCACTAATTAAAGTTAATTACATATTACATTAAATAACATATTGTAAAAAACTTTTCCTAAGCTCGCCGCAATTTCACTTTCGATTTTGAGTGTTTAGAATTACAAAGAAACACAAGTACATTATGTGCTCTATCTATTTAACAGCGAAGTATCTTTGAAAATTGAAACGTAGATATTGTTTACTCACTTTGTAAACAAAGATAACTTAAAAAAAATAGCAGAAAATTATCCTCTATTGAATAGGTATTACCTACTTCTCTCATTTCTATTTATATAACTGATAAACACATTGTTGTTATGTACGAGTTATTCTTGAATCTAGACTTCTGGCGGAATCGTTTTCGACAGTGAACAGCTGTCAGAAACTCGCATACTAGGGATAAGAATTCGATTTTCAACTGTCATAAGTTTTCGAATCCGATAGTTTAAAATAGCGTTCTTCGTCAAAAGTTTTCAAGATCGAATCCGAAGGCCTTTCCAACGAATTAAAATACCCCTGCTGGTCTGATTTCGGAAATGGTACTATCTAGAAAACATGCTGACATATTTCGGTTAACGAATTGCCATTCAACGTAGCAATGTTGCTAGCATTTTGGGAACTCTGTTTCTTGGTGATAGCTTGAAATTTCAGTAATAGTTTTTCGTATCTATAGTAGATTGTTTGCAACAGTTTGCAGATAGCTTAATTGTTTCTATTGTAATTACTAGTTTTAATTTAAATTTGTTATTTGGTTGTATCTATATTATATTATACTTTAGTTTGTTCTTTCTAATCAAATCACTCACAATTAAATCTAGTGGGTAGAGCCACAGATTCTTATGAACGCTATCCATTGTTTTCTGATGTTTTTTGTATCATCATCATCAGCCTATACCAATCCACTGCTGGACATAGGCCTCCCCTAATAAGCGCCATAGCGCCCTGTCTTCGGCTTGCCGCATCCAGAATCTGCCGGCAGTCTTTCGCAAATCGTCATCCTACCTGGTCGGAGGGTGTCCTACACTACGTTTTCCGAGTCGCGGTCTCCACACGTTTTTCTGTATGAATGTTTCTAAATCTGTCACTTCTGGTAATAGTGGCTTTGGGCGCATACCCCACCCAAACTAGCGCCACCACCTACTTTATCTTATTATTCAGTTTAACAAAAGAAATTTCAAAAATCGATCGCACTGTTTGCTATACCTATTGTAAGTTTCTTTTAATGCTTCTGTAATCGTTTTATTCTATTTAGTTTAGGCAGAGAATCGAAATTGACCTTGGTGGCCACCAAATCGATTACCATTCTCGATTTACTGCCTAAACTAAATAGAATAAAACTGTTACAGAAGCATTAAAAAAGCTTACAATAGGTATCACAAAGCGATCGGCTTTATCAATACCATATTTATATAGCCGCTCGCACAAAGCGCTTAGTTCTGAGCTCATTAATCCAAACCGCTACGCTACATACGGGTTTCACCTTTTGAAAAAATTTATTGACAAAATGGCTTTCCTCAATCGTCAAACGATTGATTTACGATCTATCTGTCATTTGACGCCGTCAATCTATACTAATGTTATAAATGCGAAAGTGTGTTTGTTTATTTGTCCTTTCTTGACTTCTTTTTTACATAAAGTTCGTTGAAAGGATGGAGAGTAGGCATATACTTTATAATGCAGCCAGTGTCTTTGGCAAGATTCCGACTGGTATTGATATGGATTAGTAGAGCTACCTGTAGATTGTTGCAATAGTCTGCAGTTAGCTCAATTGTTGCTATTGTAAATAATATTTTTAGTTTTATTTTATTATTTGATTGTAATTTTCTTTCTTAATAAAGAATTATCTCCAATAAATAAGTTCCCATGGGATATAAATAACCTTAAACAACGCGTGCGAAGCCGCGGACAGTAGCTAGTATAAAATTCATCGATATGTTACGAGTGCTCATATTTGAATGCTCATTTTTGTGTTGAGCTGCAGCAGTGCTTTTTTAGAAATGCGGGCCTGCCAAATTTCTCACAATCATTTGCGATAGGTTCAAAATATTCGGGTAGCTGCTAAAAATGTAGTTTATTTTTTTGGTGCCTGTACATTTATTTTGCTTTTAGCGTGCTTGATTTTTATTTAAATATGACTGTATGATTCTCTCACACATTTGTGTCGTGCGTCGCTTCAGTATCATATATAATAATACTTTAATGCAAAAACTTACGATAGATCTATAGTTAATAGATTAGTTAGAAAAAAAGTTGAGAGGTGTCAAGGGACACCCGGATGGAACAAAGTAAATTGGATTATTTAAGTGATTGAATTAATAAAATAAATTATTATGTCTGAATAAAATAATCTTTATTCAGAAAGAAAATAACAATCAAATAACAAATTTAAATTAAAACTAGTATTTACAATAGAAACAATTAAGCTATCTGCAAACTGTTGCAAACAATCTACAGGTAGCTCAACTGATCCATATCAATACCAGTTGGAAACGAATAAATGAATTTTCAATTTCAATTTCAAAAGTTCCTTTCTATAAGAGAGAGAGAGAGAGAGAGACAGAGAAACATGCGCACGCCGCACGGCTTACAATAGCTTACTATAGCAAAAAGTGTAGTTACAACTTTTCGTGAGAATTTTTTCCGTACAGCCCCCTTTCACAACGCGCGATAAGGAACTTAGTTCCAAAAAGAAAAAGAAAAGACATTTATTTTTAACTACAACCATTTACACAGTTAAACAGAATCTTAAAACTAGTACATTAGGTAGGTATGTTATGTGTGGGTTGTAGTTATCTATGTGTATTGACACTACGTCAGATCCGATGTGCTATACCTTTTCATCATTATCACTATCTTTAGGTCACCCACTGAAAAAAATAGGCTATGTGTACATTTCTTGCCGGCCTCCTCTGTCCATTACTTTTGGCATTTAGGTGTGCCCACCAACTTTTTTTCTTGTTACTACAGATTATTTCTATGGAAAGATTATTTCTATCACATTGATTTATTGGATAAAAAGTCGAATATATTATCAAACTTATATGTCATGACTTAATTCGTGTCGTCTTCATAACGTGTTTTTGGACATCCGTCCATATACTATGCTACTAAAGCTTGTAATGTAGCGTTAGTATAATAGTCGAGGCTGCCTCTAAGGCTTGGAAAATTCTATGCTGTAAAGAGACGAGTTGTTAACTGAGTTGGTATATAACAATCGAATCTTATAAAAAGGTTTTTAAAAAAACTGAGCGTCTGGTCGAAGCGACGTGTAACCGAGAGCTGGTGAGTATCTGGCGGTGCGCATCAGCATTACCATACAGCGGGGCAATGCAGCCAGTGTCTTGGGGACGATTCAAACTTCTAGTATAGATATTAATATGGATCTGCAGTTAGTTCAATTGTTTCAATTGTAAATACGATTTCTAATTTACATCTATTTCTTTGTCTATAAAATAGTAAGTATTTATTATTATAAGTATAGTGTAGATAAAGTAGTTCTTATAGATCGCGTCCTGCTTTTGTTGGTATTGCGCGTATGCAAGGTTCCGAGCGTGAGCATAGAGGCGTCCAAGAGCGGCTATTGTGACGTCACAGTACTGCTAGGAAGTGTCTACGATCTAGTGTATTTGGTTGGTACTCATCCGATGTTAGCGTAACAGTTCCTATACATCGCGTCCTGTCGCTGTTGGTACTGCGCATAGGCAAGGTCCTGAGCGTGAGTGCAGAGGTTTCCGAGTGCGGCTAGTGTGACGTCACAGTACTGCTAGGAAGTGTCTACCATCTAGTGTAAGTATTTGGTTGGTACTCACCCAATGTTAGCGTAGATAGAGCAGTTCCTATACATCGCGTCCTGCCGCTGTTGGTACTGCGCATAGGCAAGGTTCTGAGCGTGAGCGTAGCAGGCATCTGAGTGCTGTTGGTGTGATGTCACAGCACTGCTAGGGCGGGTGACGTAATCTGACTTGTTTGACCTATACGAAGGAAAGAACATCTATTTTGTATTGCGTTTTGAGAAGGTAATCGTAGAAGCTAATCAAACTTAATAAAAAAACATTATCTTAGTAGGCGATTACCTAGTAGTATCTGTAAAATATCATTCGGAACAACGTAGTGAAAAAATTCTATGTCTATGTTCGGAACGCGATTTCGCTGCCAATGAGACAGCAGAGATAGCAAAGATAAAATAGATGTGTGTCGTCGTTGTACCTACAGTAATGGGTCAAATTGGTCACACGTTTCTTGATGCTGATTGACTCAGTTTAAAGTTAGTTTAGTTTCAATGTATTGATGAAAAATTCAGAAAAATATGTGTGAACGATTATTGTTCACACATATTTTTTTATCAATCTGACTCATTGTTCAAACTGAAAAAATTCTATGTCTATGGTTCAAACAGTAATTTGAATTCCGAATGTTGTACTGATGGTGCTACGGAGAGGAAGGGGGGGGGGAATTATATCCTTCATCTGAGTGATGGTGTGATAAGTTGTTGTGATTCTCTATGGTCCGACCTTTGTGAGCTGCACTCATTTAACTTTAATGAAGGGAAAGATGATAGACTGTGCTTAACCTTCATTCGAGAATAATTTCGTTCGTTCGCGGTTCGAAAGAGTTTAATAGCAGCAACCCTCCTGGTTGTTGACCAAAATGAGTTTTCTAACATCCGATAACAAAATATTTTCTTGCTAGTCGAGGTAAAAGTTTTACTTTGGTAATGGTATATGTTTCACTTGAGAGCAAAAGCTTTTTTGTTTAATGCCTTTTAAATCCACGTAGCAACTCGCGACGCTCGTGACTCTTCTCTAGATTGCCTCGCTAGCTCGGGATTTAATACATGAATGTTCAAAAAACAATCGTTTAACCCACTTGTTGAGCAAATAACTATTTTTCCACGTGTAAGCAAAACACGATTTTGCTCACCGTTTTTTTTAGTAAATTCACCGTTTTCGAGCAGGAAAGTGCTTGTTTTAGTATTTTTTATAAAACGTGAATTTATGGGTAACAGCCAGGTCAATTGCTTACCCTATTGGGTTAGACTAAAAATTTTCGGCAATTTAAAGTAAAAAAAATGGTTAAAAACCAGTCAAAGAAAAACACAACTATCAGTACGTGAAAAAACTAAACGAATTTAATGAAAAGCAAAACGTAAATTGAACTAGAAAAAAAACAACGCTCCACTACCCGGAGTTGAATGAAATTCAATTATGCAGTTTTGTAGCTATTAAAGCTATTGAAATTGTATTGCTAAATCATTTAAAAGTAATGGAAAAAGTTACCGCGCGCATTCGAGTCGAAAGCTTTTCAATGTAAATTAAAGTTAAAGGAGTCCGAGAAACAGAATTGTTAGAAGTTTTACTATATCGGCGGGAACATTTCAAAAGTTATTTTAGTTTGATCAAGTTTTTGTGAAGGTAAGTTTTGTTTATTTATAATATTATGCTAGCGGCCCGCCCCGACTTCACACAGGTAGATTCTATAGCCTTTATTTATCAGGCATAATGTAGGTGAAAGAAAAAATCTTTCCTCTTTATAATATTAGGGGTCAGCTCAGACTAAGATGCTACGCGATAGTAAGTTAAACAATAACTTTATTTTCTAACTACGAAAAAAAACATGTTATTGCGATATAATCATGAGATATCGCGACGTCGCGAGGTGCATCATGAAGTCACTGACAGCACGGCGCAGCCTGAAGTCGTCGTGGCAATTTGTCTCTTCTATTTTTTGTCTAATTTTTCAGTTGAGTGCTCGAGTGAAACTTTTAATAGACTGGGATCTTGTTATAAAAAAGAAGAAACTACTGGCTTCTTGAAGCATCGTTGTCATCATCATCATCGTTTTTCAACAAATACTGTAATTTTCAAGAATTCAAATTTAAAACCAGTTTTTTGTCGGAGTCATAAATGGGAGCATTGGATTTTAATCACATTTTCTTCATTCCACCATAGGTAAACTTGGCAGATGGTTTACCAAACTAGCAAACCAATAGACTCACCAGTTAGAGTTGCTCGCTCGACTCTGCGGGCGCGAGTTCAAGTTGGCCTCAGAGTAGTACTGCCACGAGTAGTTAGAGTTGTTGCGTTGGCAAGAGTGCGATTGCAGTTGTGCTTGAATTGCGTTGGTCTGAGGTTGCAACTCGTTTTGCATCGCTTGCATCTGAGCGAGAATGTCCTCAGAGTTACCGATTTGTCGTTTCACCGCGATCCCGCGAACGGCTGGCCGTCTGTGGAATCCTGTTGGAGAAAGTTTTTAATAAGCAAATTTTTTTAGTTTAGTGTCTGATAATTTAGTTGAAAAAGCGTTCAATAGTATTCGTTAAAAAGTTTTCCTATCATATTATTTTTTCACAGTTTTCATATTTTTATAAATGTTTGCTACATTTATACAGCTTAGGTGAACAGCTAGGTCAATAGGTACATGCTCCATGGAAGGGATCTGCATAAGAATTCGAGTGTCTAATTTAAATTAAAAAGGTTTTTATACAAATTCATATAAGACTTAAATTAAATTTTATAAATTGCATATAACTCATTTATCTTTATCATCACCTAGTTTTCGCCGAGGTAATCGCATGGATTTAGTTTTAGAAATTAGAATTGAAGAAGTAGGACGTTGCAGAAACAAAAATGTAACTCGAGGGGTATAAAAAAAGACTTTAACAGTTTTTAGAGTTTATAAGAGGTTACTTTAATCTTTTAAGAATTTTAATTTTTCTAGATTTTCCAGTCCTTTAAACGTACGCAGGGTGTTTGTTCAACCTTTGTTGAAAAGTGTGATTAGGCTTTAGCTATTTCCTTAATCAGTTTAAAAACAGACCTATTATGTAAAAGTTGCCATTTAAGTACACGTGTTTTATGATCTTAATAACATTAAGCTACAATTTAGCTTATTCAGCAAAGGTCCTTGAGAAATAATCATCTAGGATCTACCTCTGGTGGCCACTGGGAACATAAAGTTACCGATCGCCACCACTGGTGGCAACTGAGAATATAAAATTACCTATTGCCACCACTGGTATTTTATTTGCGACTGGGATTTTTTTTCTCGATTGCCACCAGTGGTGGCGGAGATGGTGGTGGCAATCGGGAATAGACGAGTACGTATTCCTCATATCACATTACACGATTTAAACTTTTTAAACACTTTTTATTTTAATCTCCTCCACCATGTTATTCACGTAGTTCACAATTTATTCTGTGTGTGTGTAAATATGAATTTCAAAATGAAATAATTGGGAAACCATTTTCATTTTTAACCAGTATTCGCCATGGGTGTAATTTGATAACAGCGTGCTTCAAATTCCTACCGAGTTTTCGGCCTTTTATAGGCTATTAATTTTATCATGTCTTTAGTATCGTCATATTTTTTAAACTTTGACGTTATATTGCACTTTGACTTTGAACAGCCTTAAGGCGCATACCCCACCCAAACTAGCGCCGCCACCTACTTTATGTTATTATTCCGAAGTTGCCCTTGGTGGCCACCAAAATCTTTTTTCGTATCTCTGCCTAAACTAAATAGAATAAAACTATTACAGAGGCATTAAAAAAAAATTATGATAGGTATTACAAACAGGAAGATGGATTTTTGAAAATTCCTTTGTTAAACGGAATAATAAGATAAATTAGGTGGCGGCGGCGCGACTTTGGGTGAGGTATGCGCCTTAATAGACTTATGTAGGCAGAGTTTTTAACTTTCTAGGGGTCATTTGGAACAAATGTAACAGTTGTCTTATAAACGCGAATTCAGTCTTTTAAGATTAGAACTGATTGTTTACTTATAGACTGATGTTTTATTATTTTGGCAAAAAGCCTTAATAAATAAATAGAACAATTAAATCTATGTACTTATTATTGTATTGTATGTAGTAATTCTGAATTAACCAAAACTTACTAAAAGACGTTTACAAATACAAATGGATGGTCAAATCCAAAACCATTGGAGTGGAACAAAAACTAATACCTTGATATATTAGTTACAGATGGGTTTGCTTCGAGCCTTATTTAGTTTTGTGCTTGAAGAATACCAACGTTGTTTTTATTCGTTTAAACGTTGGTATTTTTCAAACTCAAACAAGATTAGTAGATAACTCGCTCACATCCGCAATGAATTCAAACTACGAAGTATTTAAAGAAATGGATTACTAAAAATGAATGGTAATGGCATTTTTTCCAACTTTTGGTTTGAATACGGGGAGTATAAGGCATCAATGCAAAAAAATTATGGGTATATACTTTTCGATCAACTGGTCTCCTTGCTGCTGCCCAGGATTCTAATGAAGTATTTTAATAGGGTTTATCACAGGTAAATCATCTATTCAGAAGGAATTTCGTAATAAATAACTAAAAATGCTATAAAATAAACTTTTACTTATAAATTGAGTCCATTACTTCTTTCACGTATTTTCGCAAACCCCCATTGTTTAGAATTTGGCCATCAAAATACACGTAAAGTATCTTTGGTTTTGGTATTAGGCAGATTAATTTAAATAAGCAATAATCTTTATAATTTTTGGCGTTTACTACTCTAGCAACTGATACTATGCCTTCCCTTAAATTCGCTATTTTCCCTCTCCCTAGTTTCACTACTCCACTGTCGGTCACACGTATGCGCAGGGACAATTTTTACGTCATCAGACCTTCATGCCTTGGGTTTCCCAAACACCCCACTTCCTACTCAACGTCACCTCTCCGAAGATGATAGAAATTAGAATACTTAGATAAGACGATGTTAATTTAATCATATCAATAGCTACCTGTAGATTGTTTGCAACAGTTTGCAGTTAGCTCAATCGCTTCCATTGTAAATACTATTTATATATAGTTTTAATTTAATTCTATTATTTGATAGTTATTTTCTTTCTTAATAAAGTGTATTATATCATATCAATATTGTTCCTTACCATAATTTTCTTTTGTTATTCCGTAGCCAGTTAGCATCATCAAAAATTTTTAGTAAGTAGTAAATAAGTCTGATAAAACGAGAATTTATTTACATAATAACGATTGATGCCTATAAAAACAAATATTCAATTTCGTAAAGAACCTGGCTCCCAGTTATAATTAATTGGCGGCATTGTTGGTAAACAAACTTCACAGTGCCTTTGTAT
This sequence comes from Eupithecia vulgata, assembly GCA_946478455.1. Classification (NCBI taxonomy): domain Eukaryota; kingdom Metazoa; phylum Arthropoda; class Insecta; order Lepidoptera; family Geometridae; genus Eupithecia; species Eupithecia vulgata. The sequence goes on along the minus strand of OX297859.1, from coordinate 11,040,902 downwards.
TGTATCCGCTTGGTTTTCCCATTTCATTTGACCTCAGACTTCAACAATAGCTTGTATTGACATTGCCCGCTATTTTTTAATAACACATTGTTTGCTCAATGAACTCCACTTGTTTGCCTCTCTTACAATTGATATGTTGTAGACTTGTAGCCAAGACTGGGTTTGATAGTATAAAATTTAAAATGCAATAAGTTATTTCCAACCGATGCAGTTACTGTACCGTGGATCCTATTCATTTGCTTTATGCAATGTTCTTCTGTAACATGTGTGCAATTGAACCGTTCACATTTAAATTGATTGTAACTACTATATTGGTTCTTACATAAACTGTTGTTGTTTGAAAGGTGGAACAAACTAAGCTAATTTTAACGTTTTTTTATAAAAACAGTCAAATCTCGACCGAAACGACTTGGCCACTATTTGAACCATTTATGGATCATTCAAATATTATAAAGATTGTTTTGAAAAAACAAAAAATAGACGAATACTTCAATTTTAAACGTCCTTTAGTCTTTCCTTTAGCTAAGAAAATAATGGGAACCTTCGTGCCTCAGCCCATGAAAACACTCATCAGTTTTGTTCGCTTGTTGAGTCGAGAACTTGCAATAAGGCGCTGCGCAAACCTAGACACTTTTGTGTCTTGTGCCGGATACTTATAACCTACCGATGATTTGATTTCTAAGAACCAGTATGAAATCATCCACTCCCTGCGCATACGTGTGTTCAGTTGTTCTACTTTACACATACTCATTGTCGATCAAAAAGTGTTCGGTATCGGTAACTGGAAACTAAAAGTCGTCAGTTGAAGACACAAGCAACATTAAAAAACTCCTTACATATTTTCTGAGCAGGTACAATTCGCAATTGTACCTGTGGACAGAAGGAGCGACCGGTAACTGTGTCCAATCACCGCAGGACACAGCAAATGCGGTTCTTTGTGATGGTGTGCCGTGTCGGCAACTCGTTCTCGATTTATGTATTGCATTAGAATATTCATTATCCAAAACTTTTTGCGGTTTGTAGCTTACTTCAGTACCACTACTATCTCATCAAAAACTTTAGAAACATTCATGATCCTTTTGTCCAATATCACATTGATGATGATGTCCTACTAGCTGGTCATCTTGTCTTCCACAATTAGCTTTAGTTCTTACCATAGTCATCATGCTCATCATCGCTGCTAGCCGGCTGCGAGTCCTGCCCGTACCGTTGTCGAAGGCGCTCGGTGCGTGGGGCCGCCGCGCGCGCAAATGCAGCCAGCCCTTCGTCATTTTCTCCAGAACCCAGGGTGTTGTGGTGGTAGTCTAAGACAAAAACGATCATCAATTATTAAAAAACCTGATATATGTGACCAGAGAAAAGAGATAATAACTCTGGATAGATAGATGTATATTTTATTTAAGACAAAAGTTACATTCTTGATTCAGAAGTGCCGTCATATAGCCTTTTTAGGTTTATCTATGTTAGGTTTAGGTTGGTTTCTGATAGCGCAGTACCTAAATCGGAGCTTTATGATTACCTAAACGAATCGCATCTTTATGATCGATTATAGAAGCAGCTAACACGTCACGATTTTTATGTGCATTACTCCTGGATTTATTGAAAACACTCAAATCGATGTCATAATCCCTTGTTGCGTTTTGGTATACAGGTTTTTATTACCCTTGTGGCCAATATGTGGATGAACCACACGACTCCTAACTTCAAAGACATAACGAGCTTAGTTATGTAATTAATCATCTTCTTTTTATTTAATTTCCTGAATTTCTTCTCATGAAGATATTTTCTTATGGATCATATCATTAGATTACAGTCGAGAAATAAACACCCTATACCTACTAAATTAATTATTGTAATAACCTAACAACCACCCAACACATCTCTGAACATACAAAATAATCTAACCATTAAGAACTTCTGTTTTTAAAGAACGTGCGCGTTTAAGTTCATGCTTTAAAAGTTGAGGGTAGGTAAAGTGTACCATTCCTACCGGAGTACCTCAGGGGTCTCTACTAGGACCATTCCTACCAGAGTACCTCAGGGGTCTCTACTAGACCCATTCCTACCAGAGTACCTCAGGGGTCTCTACTAGGACTATTCCTATCGGAGTACCTCAGGGGTCTCTACTAGGCCCATTCCTACCGGAGTACGTCAGGGGTCTCTACTAGGACCATTCCTGTAAAGTGTACCATTCCTACCGGAGTACCTCAGGGCTCTATACTAGGCCCATTCCTACCGGAGTACCTCAGGGGTCTCTACTAGGACTATTCCTATCGGAGTACCTCAGGGGTCTCTACTAGGCCCATTCCTACCGGAGTACCTCAGGGGTCTCTACTAGGTCCATTCCTACCGGAGTACCTCAGGGGTCTCTACTAGGTCCATTCCTACCGGAGTACCTCAGGGGTCTCTACTAGGCCCATTCCTACCAGAGTACCTCAGGGGGGGTCTCTACTAGGCCCATTCCTACCGGAGTACTTTAGGGGTCTCTGGAGTACCTCAGGGGTCTCTATTAGGACCATTCCTACCGGAGTACCTCAGGGGTCTCTACTAGAACCATTCCTACCGGAGTACCTCAGGGGTCTCTGGAGTACCTCAGGGGTCTCTACTAGGCCCATTCCTACCGGAGTACCTCAGGGGTCTCTGGAGTACCTCAGGGGTCTCTGCTCTCTGGGGGAGGCTTACGTCTAGCAGTAGACCATTACTGGCGGTTGAGGTTGAGGAAATAAAATGTTCCTCTCAAATATTTACTAATAGTAGCCAATGCTGCAATGAGATCATGGCGTCCGTACTCTACTGAAATCCTGCTCAAAAGGCTCAAACGAAATCAAGTTCACGACTGTAAATTATATTATAAACGTATAATGGAATTTCGAACTGAAACCATGGACTTAGTAAGTACTTACCAGGGTACTTACATACAACCCGTTAGGCTTTCCGCCGTACTTACAAGTTCTTTGAATAAAACAAGAGTGGAATTTGCCCTTGGTGGCCACAAAAATCTATTTTCGTATCTCTGCCTAATCTAAATAGAATAAAACTATTACAGAGGCATTAAAAAAAAGCTTATGATAGGTATCACAAACTATTATTTGGATTTTTGAAAATTCCTTTCTTAAACGGATTAATAACATAAAGTAGGTGGCGGCGGCGCCACTTTGAGTAGGATAAGCGCTAAGTAAAAGATTTATACTAATAGTAGAGCTATATTCTTGAATTGTTATCTTGTCTAATTAGTTCAATCTTTTTAAAAGAACATAAATAACTCAAACTTTAACGGAGTTTGCTCTTTCCCAGAACGTAGAGATTAGGAAGTAACTTTAACATATGTATACTCGGAAAGTTATAAAGCAAGAGAAGGTTTCTTTACCTTTAAAGGTATTTGCTGGCTGAATAAATTTTACTAAAAAAAGACGGCGGCGGCGGTCGGCGGTTGGTTCTAAAATTAGACTCTTGTAGATAGTAAAATTTTAATAAGCTGGGATAAGGGCAGCAAATTCATAACTTTACCTCATTTTGTATTTTTGCTAGAATTCAGCAAACAAATAGGTACCTACTTTTGATAAGACTGAAGGCTGTAGGACGGGATTTTGCTTTAGTGGTGATCTTTAATACACAAGTACATGACACTGAGTCCCGTTAGCAGCGTTTAGTTTTTTATATAGATAAATACCAAACTGCGATCCCCAACCCGCATGACCAGCGTGGGGATTACGGGCATTACCTCCCATGAGATAAAAAATCAAGGGGAGGCCTGCGTCTAGCAGTGGACTATTATAGGCTGTTGAGTTGAGGTGAGGATGCAAATGAGCTTGTTCATGTAGATTAATTGGCACTCTGTTTACATAGTAACAAAAACATCATTTGGTTAGTCAGGTATGTACATTCCATGACCCACGAAAATAAAAAGTCCTAGTAGGTTATCTAGGTTAAAAAAAATAATTTTTGCAAGCAGTGAATAAACACTCTCCTAAATTAATTCTCATTGAACTAGATCAAGTATCAGGATGAGTGAAACTTTAACCAAGGCAAAAACTTTGCTTGGATACGAAATTTATATGATCGTACGTAGTAATACGTACTTAAATTACGAGCACATGGTGTTCACAAAATTGGCTTACGCGGCGTACACCAGCTAAACTGATAATTGGCATGTTTATTGAAACACAGTCACCATCATATTCCAGCCAACTATAACAAAAACCTTATGTATTCAGTAGGTACTAATAAACCTTCATCACGAAACACTCAGTTCATTGCTGGAAATAGAAACCGTATAAAATGCGTTGCGTTGTTTTTGAGGAGTAAGCGGTTATACAGACTCAGACAGACGGATTGACGCAGAGAGCGCGACTCCGTAAGAATAGCTACGTTCAGAAATTACATAAATTCACAAGAGGTTTCATGGAACGTTATACCATTGATTTAGTTCGGCATTTACAGGTACTGATGAAGACCTAAACCTTTGTGTTTTGTAATTCCGACTCAATAATCATTGCGGCAAGTTGAAGACAGGGCGACATCAGAGTAACCACAAAGCGACTAAGGTACTCAAAACCACAAAACAATACTTAAACCTTCGCCTCAGTAAACGCTATTTCAGTCCAGTCAGCTGTATTTTACTGTAATTAATTTGGTCAATAACTATTTTATTAATTATGAAGCGCATCAGCTGTTCGAGTGATTGTTTGTATTTGCGGTCAGCCATTGCCCATCCTTTTCATATTCATATTATAACTAAGAGAAACGAAGTCGGTTTCTACTAACCGACTTCGTTTCTCTTAGTTTTATAATGTTGTTTAGTTTTTGCGGGATAAATACTAATCCCTCAGGAGTAAAATATCGGGATCACCTTGCAACAGCAAAATCATCCAAACCTGTCTATTCGTCTGGGAAAAATTCTCGATCATTCGACTTGGTGTGCCTTAAAACCACATAAGGATCTATCAGAACTGTACAAAATAACTGCGATTTGTGGCTTACTTGTGCGTTTTCGAGATGTATCGTAATCCTTTTTGCCTATACTTTAAAAAAAATAGTAAGTCAAGGTATGTATACGCACGCATACCTTGAGTTACCCTTATTATAGACATTTACATGTTATATGTACATTAAATTTAATCACTAAGCCCACCTTGCATTGCAGACAGCATTCTTTGCAGGTTACAGACTTCAACGTATCAAGCCTTTGTACAGGCCGTTTTACAATAATCTCCGCTTATCCCGATTTAGAACGCGAACCTTTATTGGAAGGGTCCAAACAAACTGTTTCAACGTATCCGCATTTTAGAACCGCAAAATTCATCCGGCCGACGGCCGACCAGAATATCTTTTCTATAATTGGGTTGAACAGGGGTTTGACCTACTTCCCGCGTGGTCGTTACCCAAACGACTAATTTCTCAGTGTTTAATGTAGAAGCTGTATCGTAGTTATATGACAAAAGACTTATCTTATTTGTCTTGTAAGGCCTTGGCCTGATTAGTTGTGTTATTAGTATTCCACTAATATTCTACTTTTCTAATAAGGTCAAGTATCTAATGGAATTATCACAAATGAAATAAAAATATACCTACATGAACATAGGCTAATAGAATCTTTCATTTAACAATACTTGACGAAACTTTTGCATTAATTATTTTCTACCATTAATAAAATAATAATTGTACACTCATTTGGTTATAAAGCCACCTCCACAAAACAAAGTCCATTTGTGTTGTCGTATGCCATCCAGATCGCAAAATCTCACCACTTTTGGTATTTTTCTGTGGCAAATTTTCCGAAAAAATATATTATATATATATTTGCGTTACAGAATATTCTCGAAATGTTCCCTGAATCTGTATGCCGTGATGGAAAATATTTCTACGGAAATACTTTCAAAAAACAAATTTCGCATGTTTTATCTTTTATTATGATACAGATCGAACAAAAAGCAACCTTACTGTTGAACGTGCATACGCCTTGGAAGTGTCGCAAGTTGACGGATTGTGGATTGTATAAAACGAAGGATGACCGATCCGTTCTAATGATGACCTTTCTATAAAAATGATTTTAACATTTATGACAAGAACAAAGGTTTTGGATAACTATAATACCGAGCTATAATATGTGTATATGTACTAACTATAAGACTCCGCTGTCCGTCCGTCTGTCACTAGGCTGTATCTCGTGAACCTTGATAGTTAGACAGTTGATATTTTCACATTTTATAGATAAAGGTACTGAATCATTGGTGCGCGAGTCCGACTCGTACTTGGACGGTCTTTCAAAATAGACCTCTTGTTTCCCCTTTGTTTACAAAATATAACTAAGGTTCTAGAACCGGGCAAATCTTAGCACGAAGGCATGATGTCATTTCTGGCGTCGAAACTTTTGAGTTAGTCAAAAGTAGCTTACCAACGATTTACTATACAAATAATTTACACATCCGCCCCAAAATAAACAGAGCTAGCAAAATTGATTTCCTTTTAGTTCACCAAAGATGACTAGGGTTTTAGAAGCGGGTAATCAAACATAAAGTGTATACTTATTAAGTTTATCATTAACTTTGGGAGCTTAGAAAACAAACTAAAAGTTAGTTTGTTTTCTAAGCTCCCAAAGGTCCATTGTAAAAAAAAATAACTGTCTTCAAAGCATAGTTTTACGAGTCAAAACTTTTCAGTTACTGAAAAGTAACTAAATTTAAAAATAAAATCTAAGAGGAGCCGCTACAAAAATGGTAACCACTTAGCGTGTGTAACCTATGACAGAACGAATAATGCCATAGCCCTGGTATTCCATGATGGGTCTGCGCTACGCCATACACATATCTAAATACGATATAACAAAAACGTGGACAAGTCATGAAAAAACAGTCATACTTTTTTACTACTATCCTGGGATCTCAGCGACCACATCAGGGGCGAGGCTTCGCTTTGGTCCCAGAAGTACACTGGACCCCGGTCTTCTGGCGCCACTTTGTAGAACTCTTATTCAAGCATCGACGTACACGGAGTTTATCGGATTTAACGGGATTCTGACAACTAACCTGGGGTCCCAGCGACGACATCAGGCGCTGGCGCTTCACTATGATCCTTCAAGTCTAAGTTAGTAGCCGCGGATGCAGACCCCCGGTCTCCTGGCGCAACGTAGTAGAACCCCTCGTGGTGGGCAGTGGACCCCACGCAGGCTGTTAGTGGGGCCAGGGTTGAGAGAAACTGCCGTCGAGGCTCCGGCTTTGGCTGTGGAATAGAGAATAAATTAAATTTTGTGGAACGGTTCATGATTAGATGTCTGTCAGGGGTTAAGCCAGTTTTGAGTGGAGTGATCTATAGAATGATGATGATGTCGGAACAGTCTATGACAAAAATTTATCTAACTCGACAATTCCCTAAAATCCTTTTGTAAAAATAAAAATGTAATTGATCAAGGGATCTTGTTTAAAATACTTGAAACAAAAGGTTTTTTATCAGTTCCATTTTCTATCGGTTTTGTTTTTTGCTAAAAACGTTTAACGGAAAAAATATGTTTCATTTTTAAATCCAAATTTTCCCACCGGACAGAACCGAACAGAGAATCGGATTTAATTACTAGGTAGTAGTAGTAAATCGTGTCCGACTCCTGGCCGTTTAGATGGGAGTCAGGACTTTGGTTGCAAGCACTTCCTTCATATAAAACTGGCACTTTATTGGATCCCGTAACTTTCCGTGTCGCAACTTGTCTTCGATTGGAATTATCAATGCCATTGCGGTACATCTGTAGAACAGCTTGGTCAACACGGATTATCTTTATTATGATATATTAGGGATGCCGGATATCTCGTGCATGCCAGCCTTAACATCATCCGGTGAGCCTTTGTCACCGCTAACGTACCTAATCGAAGGGTCTATTGCGTGACGATGATAAGAGGCTCGATGACGCGACGGCGTGATTTTAGTCCCATAGGAGTTGGGGAGGCTTATTATGTGGGACGCTATGCTTAGCCACACTTGCGCTTTCCGATCTTCCTAGGACTTCTCTCGTGATATTCTAATATTGTGAAATTTCTGCAAGCCAAAAAGAACCTTTTATCTTCAGAGCAAACAAATCGAAATAGGTTCATCCATTTGAGGGCTAGAATACTAAGGGCAGATCTAGACTGAACCAGAAACACAGATAGGCACCGTATATTTATAACACCCCTCTTATGCCAGGAACTAAAAATAGTTGCAAACACAAACGTTTTCCACTATAATACCGCGTAGCGTAAACACACTCGTACTACACACAAATTAAAATGATACAATACGAACGCTCTGCGTAAATTGAGTTCACTCGTTTCGCATGAACAACTTTTGCAAAAATGCAGAGCATTTTCCCGCGATACTCTGTTGGTATAAAAATAGTTTACGGATTTTGTTTTACTGTGATAAGACCGCTGCAATGCATTTATGTTATTACGGTTACAGACTGGAGAAGCGAAACGTTTTATTTTATTTCATAGTTTGTGTTAGGCTGTTGAGTTGGAAATAGACATTGAAGTATTTCTTTTTCTCCTCATGATTACTTTTCAACTATAAAGAAACAAAATATGCCTATTATGGTTGCTTATACATCGAGCTCATGATCCCTTCGACGACGATCCTCTATTTCCCATAGTTCCAATTGGGCCATATACTCCTATTTCATTAAGCCCTAGACATCGACACGACCATTTGTAAAATTGCACTGATCGCTTGTATGAATTAAACTAAACAGCTGCATGCAAAATGTTAGCCTACAAATGTCTCCGATCCATATCGGAGGAAAAAAGGCAGAAGACAAAAAAAAGCCCTACACATCTATATCCTGTTTTTTTCTTGATTCTGTGCAAGAAACACGGCTCTATTTCGTCTCTTAGTGCATGTTGTGTTTAATGGTTTAGATCTTTGCATTGACATTACTCATCTTTATTGTGAAAATTTTATAAGACTTCGCTAATTTTCTAAAAGTTCTTCACTAACTTTTCATAACAGCCATGATTGAAAATATGATTGCAGTCACTTGTAGGTACGTCTACTTCGTGAAAGGATGAAATTGCGTTCTGAAGTTCTCGTTGAACATAGCAATTGCGACAAATATAAGTTTTCTGGGAAGCTAAACTCTTCAATTGCATTGAGCTTCGTTATTAAGAGCCTGAAAAGTTCAATTCATTTAGTTTACGAGTGTTTATTGCTACGTGTTAGTAAAAAACATCCCCTTACTATAGGTATCTGTTTGAAATGTGTGTTCTATACCTCTTTGAAATACGAAGAACCCCAAATTCATACGTCCACTGCTAATCATGCCTCCATCAAACAGGGGGGGGGGGGGGGGGATTTTGCCAAAACACCACACTTAGCATAAAGAATGGGTATGATGATAATACATAGAAAAAAGCTGCTGCCGTTTCTGTGGTAGGCACCCTTAATCGGCTACGCCATCCACGGTCTTAGTAGGAGGGGTCCATTCTTGCCGCCATGGCAAAGTGGAAGGAGAACTTGAATGTTGGGGATTCAGGTTATATATATATAAGTACCTACCTGAATCTCCTGTTGACGCCCGATCGCAGGGAAATCATTCGTAACCATTTAAACCAACCAACCACCACCAGTGATTGTGCAATTATCAGGTCATGATGTTGAAAGCATCATCAAAATCTTTCAACAATTGGCGAAGATTTGATCAATATTGTGGTAGTTAATCGTTATTTTCAAAATAATTATGTTGACGACCTCTGTGGCGCGGTGGGTGAAGGTCTGCCTGCGCCGCAGGGGATTGCGGGTTCGATTCCCGCCTCGGGACAAATGTGTGTACGATCTGCAGACATTTGTTCAGGGTGTTCTGGTCGTTTTCTATATATAATAAAAAATATCTATCTATGTATTGTAAAGTATTAACTTACTAAAGCACAAAAAAATACTCAGCCGAACATCAAAAAACAAAGAACTAACTAACCAAACCTCCTCCGTCGAAGTCAGTAAAAAGGAGAATATGATCCATTAATAGATTAGTTGTGTGGATCAGAGCGGAATGGAGCTAATATTCTCAGAATATTATATGATTCAAAGTTAAATTCTACATTGACGTATGAAGCCAAAGAGAGAAGGTTTGTAATAAATAGAAATGACAATGCTAGTGTTCGGAGGGATGCGATACGCGCGCGTCTAGTACCGTACTCATCCTGAAAAAGGGCCCCTCATTAAGGCTACCCTATGACTATGACGTCATTTCGTGAAAAAGATAGGCAAAAGCCTTCGTATTCATAGTAGCGAGACAGTGCAGAGCGGCATTAATGCAAAAATTAAGTTTTTGCATATTATCTAAAAAAAAAAAAACTGTAAGAAATAGTAAAACTATACGATTACTGTACTAAAACATTAGTCTGGCTATGTAATTTGTAAAAATAATGTGGTGTTGTCGCTGATAATTTAGAACATTAAAATTAAAATATTTTTTTTTTGTGAAATTTGTATTTTTGTACAAAGCAAACCAGATTAAAACAAACATCTAACTAACCAATTTATTTTCATAAATTCTGTCACATGTTTTTGCCCTACCTATTGCATTTTTTTACTCTAAATATTTACGTTTGTTACCGTAAAACTAAGTGTTTAAAAATACACAATTTGCTTGATTTTTGCATTAATAGCCCTCTTCGAACAGATAAGGATAGTCGTTAACCCGCTTACATTTGCAATGAATAAATGTTAACGTGTTATGGTCTAGACCTGAAATCACAGACCAATCTACAAATAAAAGGCGTTAAAAATCAGCCACATTCCAACTTCATCGCACAATTCGTTTTTAAAACCAAACGAATTGGAAAGTTGACACACAATACCTGGCACGGTTTTCACACGGATTAACGTTTTATTGAAATGTGTTTTTTAGACTGGGGCTTAAATTAAACTACATTTTTAAATGTCGTAGCGCTTTTACATAATAAACTAACCTTTATGTTGAACTGAGTTAAACCTAGGACAGTTTTTTTTGCTGTGATGCGAGCTAAGCAAAATATTATTTTTCTCGATAAATGTATTTGGTCTAGTTAATATTGCTCTAGTGGCTCCGAAGGTTATTCGAGCGTATGTAGGTTAGTTAATAATAATAATAATGCTGGACAATTGAAACTAAAGTCTTCTACCTCTATTACACTTGTACAACGGTGTGTAAAAAAATTCTGTCTACATATTTCGTTATGGCTCACACTTTCGGTTTATTATTTTTATAATTTTATTCGCTCGTTATTACAAATAAAGTTTTTGATAACACATTGAATTACTATAGTTACTAGATATGAATCTAATTGGTTTCATAGCCTTGTCAAGCATGGGCTAGACGAGTCCGGTCATGTTTTTACACGCTGCAACAGCAACATATCGTCTAGTAGAGATCGCTCTTTAGGGATAAGACCGAAACTTGTCACTTAGTTTTTAATGAAGAATGTTCTATCTATCTATCTAGACTAGAACATAGATACTGTTGGTCTGGGAGTCGATGACCCCGTGCAACGCCACTGGTTTTTGCATAAATTAACATAAATTAACATGCAAATTTTCAGTAAACCGCTGCATAGCCGGCACATGCTAGCGTCCATTTTGTGAAATAAGCGATTCTTGATTTTAGAATTTGAAAATGAAAATGTTTTATTTCTTATAAATCACAATGTGAATCAAACCAGAGATTGAAAATTAAAACTATGCACTAAAACTAAATAATAGAAACGAATGATATGCAATTGGTTGGTTACTTAGAATCCAAAGTTCTTTTTCTAAACAGTGGTCAAAAATCAACCGTCACGCTCGGGCTGGTTACTCAGAATATTCAGAATCGAGTATACTATATATTAGGCTTCAGACGGCAACACCATCATAACTTATTTTATTTCAAAACAGCGTAAGTTCCTATCAAAATAATACTGTGCCCTCTGTGCCCATCACAATAATTACAATATTGTTTTTTTAATTCCCTGAATATTTACAATTAATGCGATGAATAATCCGGCGAAACCTAACTAAAATTAACTTTTTTGTATACGATGCTAGTAACTAAGCTCGGCTCAACCTATAAACCAAAAGCTGAAGTCATGAAGTAGCTCGTTCCGTGCCATTGAAAATATGTTCTACTCAATGGAGTCAGACGGTAACAAGTTTACTGGGGCAAACTGAGGGGGACCCCGGGGACAGCTCTCGTTTGTCCTGAACTAAGGCAGAGAATACATCACTACACCAAGGTGTGCCCAGAGGCTGAGTTTATACAAAAACCATTCGATAAACGTAATCGAGAACTATTAATGTCTTCCACGAAAAAGGCTTAGAATGTTAGTAGATACAAACGAAGTGTAGCCAAAAAAATGCGATAATTACGTCTCATTTTCTTTTTGCTATGCGTGGAAGCACTAAGGTTGTAATTATGTTTGTCAACTCAAAACATACATAGATTCGTTTTTATCTTCGAAATCAAGAGAATTGTTGAGTGACCGTCTTATGATTGAGGTGTTTGGGTTTAGACTTGATACGCTCATGAGACGCAAAGTTTTCGTTGCAAATAGACAGTGAAATGTTCTTCAGTGTATTCCTATTTTTCTTGAAGCACCAATTGAAGGCTTTTCTGTTACCAAGCTATGTTGGAGGTGCTCTTTTTATTTACTTTTATTAAATCGATGCCACAAACGCGACTGCCGCTATCATGTCAGAGTGCAATAAGTCACTCAAAATCATTTGACGACCTCAGTGGCGCAGCGGGCGAGAGTCTGCCTGCGACGCAAGAGGTTGCGGGTTCGATCCCCGCCTCGGAACAAATTTGTGTACGATCTGCAGAAATTTGTTCCGTTGGTCTGGGTGTTTTCTATGTGTAATAAAAAATATCTATCTATGTAATGTATAATATTACGTATATCAGTTATCTAGTACCCATAACACAAGCTCTGCTTACTTTGGGGCTAGATAATGCTGTGTGAATTGTCCAGCATTTTTTTTTTTTTATTATTTGCAGAACCGGTTAGTTTTCTACTATCATCGAGCTTGTAAGAAAACAATTTGATCATCGTTGTCAAACTATGATAAGTAGTTTCTCTCGATCCGGTAGAGGCAATAAAGGCGCTAAATGTATAGGAAGGGCTCGAATTAGGGCGCCAGTTTTAAATTCAATGCATAGTTTTTAAATTTATCTTTCTGAACAGATGACCTCTTTTTCAACTCGTTGCGACTCATTGTTTAATCACCAAGGCAAACTTCACCATCTACATTTTTCTTCTCATTCCTTCGTCTTGAATTTTTGATTATCTCAAGAGGATATTTCGATTCATTTTCTTATTCAAATAATAATTAAAGAATATTGATAAGGATAGGTTATCGACGCTTTACAGGCATCCTACAGCTCTGGCGTAAAGCTTTTGTTATGAAATGAAAAGGGTTAGCTATCTATAACGTTTGCAATAGATAGCTCTCCTGTTTCAATAAGGTTAGTTAGGATGAAAGTTTCATTCTTAATGGAGTTACAAATTGCGGAGGGATAGTGTTAACAAGAATACCCATGAATAAATTTTTAACTATTCCGTTCAATATACAAAAATAAGTAATACTTTATTTCAACAATTTCTTACTTCATTTTCAAATTATATCTTATTAAACAGTCCACACCTTAGAAGGCTGTCACAAATTTGTCCACGTCTATCTACCGGATACTGCTGAGAACTTGTGTTATGGAGAATAGATCATCACTGATATACAAAATACTATACATTACATGATACTAGATATTTTTTTATATCTTATTAAACAGTCCACACCTTAGAAGGCTGTCACAAATTTGTCCACGTCTATCTACCGGATAGTGCTGAGAACTTGTGTTATGGAGAATAGATCATCACTGATATACAAAATACTATACATTACATGATACTAGATATTTTTATTATACATAGGAACACCTGAAAAATTCGGACGAATGTTTCAAGGCGGGAATCGAACTTGCAACCTACTGAGTCGTAGGCGGACCTTCGCCCACCTCGCCATATGATCAAACGTCTCGATATTTTTCAATTAGTAATAGACGTATGAAGTCTCTTTAAATACCAATATGGTGTTATGTTTGCCACAAGGAACATATCACATGAAATAGTAATTTAGACCAGCTCGGCCATATAATTTTGATGTTCAACTCGGAAGATTGACCCTACATTCACAAGTCAAGAATTTAAATGTTCTATAGTAACGTGACAATTTTAATTCATACTAATATTACAAATTCGAAAGTAACTTTGTCTGTATCTGTCTGTTACTTTTTTACGCCTAAACGGCTGAATGGATACTGAAATTTAGCAGTGAGATAAACTGAACTAAAAAGTACGTGCGTTTGCGTTAGTTTCAGAGTGAGAACTTTGTCAAAGTGATCACGACGGCCTTTTGTAAATCAGTTAACATTATTTCTATGTTTATTCCGACCGATGTGGCGCGGTGGGCGAAGGTCTGCCTGCGACGCAGAAGGTTGCGGGTTCGATTCCCGCCTCGGGACAAATGTGTGTACGATCTGCAGACATTTGTTCAGGGTGTTCTGGTCGTTTTCTTTAAATAATAAAAAATACCTATCTATGTATTGTATTGTATTATGTATATCAGTTATCTAGTACCCATAACACAAGCACTGCTTAGCTTAGGGCTAGATAATGCTGTGTGAATTGTCCAGCATTATTTATTTATTATTTTATTACAATTTTTGTAGGCTATCTGTGTATGTAGGTATTATAGAGGTTTGTTATATTGTTTTAGCTAGGTATGAGGTATAAGTATTATCGTTTTCTTTTTTACTACCTACCACTTGTTTTCTACCACTTTTTACTACTTTAAATTTGTTTTTATGTCTATTGTCCAGTCTATTCTAAGGTTGCCTGACTCTTCCAGGCAACCTTCGCTTGAAAAGGCTATAAACTTCCTTTATTTCTGTATAACTAAGTAATTACAAGAGTTTTAAGTGTGGTACAGTATAGTGATATCTATCAATCTGACTTTTTGCTGCTCCTCATGCATATCTTTTATTTGACGATGGCAAATCAAAACTCAAAGTATGGAACTAAAAAGTCTCAGAAAAAAGGGTCCGATGGCGAATCGCCACTAACCCCCTCTAGATCCAGCAGCGGCTGCTGTAGTATAGAGATCATAGTATCAACGGAGATGTAAATCAGAGTTCAAACCGAGGTTTTCCAAAAAGCATGATGACTACATAATGATGATGATGATAGTAGGTATATTCTTTATTTTATAAAATGTTATACTACTTCCTGAAGAAAAACTGTTAATTATGATTATATATTATATGTATAGAATAAGTACACCCCTGCTTTTCTAAAAAAAATCAAATTTATCTCCAGCCAAAGGTTGCCTGGGAGAAATTGCTTCTAAGCGATAATCCCGCCCATTACTTTTATGTTTAATGTCAATGTCTGTTTCTTGTTTTTTTGTGGTATAAGAGTTTTGTATTGTATTATATGATGGCATGAAATAAACTAATTTCAGATTCATAATCTATAGATGACCACAAATCACACTGACCTTTGTTTTCTGCGTCTCCTGGTGCATATCCCCTAGATCCGGCGGCTGCTGTCTCGTTGGCACGGGCACGGACAGAGTTGACGATGATGAAGAAGATGAAGCGCTTCCGAATGCCTTCTCGCTGTTCTTGTCAGTGCTATTGTAGGACTTCTCGGACAGTTTGTCTGAGTTCATGACGGGCGAGGAGCGTTCTTCCGGTTCGTCTTCTACGTCACAGGTTAGGAGGCGGATGCGCTCGGCTAGCGATGTTGTCTCGGCCTGTTAAAGAGTATTATCAATTATTATTGCAACCAGCGTCTTAGGAACGCTCTCGATTGGTATGGACCATTTGAGCTACTTAGTAGAGTTTGTTTGCAACAGTCTGCAGTTAGTTCAACTGTTTCAACTGAAAACACTTAGTTCTTCTCATTTATTTCTGTTCTTTATACAGCGATCCTTATTTATTTTATAAACGCTCGAGTAATCGAGTCGTGTCAATTTCAAGGTTCGATTGAAATTGTCAAGTGTGTTTAGGTGAGTAGTCCAAAAAGTAAAAATTTAACAAAGATCTTCTTAAAATACAGTTTTAAATCAATTGAACAGGGTGTCACGAAACATGTGTCGAAACAGAAGAAAAACTTGATGTGCAAAATCACAAATTGATTCCCTCGGGGTCCAGAATGCATAGCAGCCTAAAAACCCACCATTTCATATTCAACACATTTTAGACACGTGCGTCTAATACCTAAATAACAAAACAACAGCAGATTGTAAATAATACTCTACATTTACTACAATTGAAACAAAACATTCCATTCAATACTCGAGCCCGAAGCTCGTATTGAATGGAATTCTTCGATTGAACGCAAATGGTTTCGTAGAAACAGAAAATGCAAAATATCACTGGAGCTACAAGATAAACTTTCACTTTACGTCGAGTAAATAACTTTCTCTTTCTATACGGTATGCCAGCTGGAGTTGTAGTAACTACAACGTAGTCTGTAGGCCCCGTCAACTAAGTATCAGGTAACACGGCGGAGAGTTATTACAACAGAAATGTCGTTCTCGTAAATATAGTTTGATAATTTTGGAGGCGGTTTGAAATTGAGAGTTGAAACGGTGTTATGAGCAGGTCAATGCCAGCATTAAATTAATTAAATTAACAAAGTTTTCCCCAAACAGAAGCAACGCGCAAATAGATTTAAGTTACCTGTTCGTGGTAAACTTTCCTTTTCATACTATTTTTACTAGAGTTGTATGAGTTATATGACGCCATTTTTTGAAAAGGATTTCGCGATTATAAGAGCGGGACAGATTAGAGCCTCGTAAGCACAAAAATAAGTATTTGCTGTTTATCTACTCAAAACAATCCTGTTATTATTGCAAAACGGTACCTATTAACTTAGAAAACAAATGTTTCTATGAACAATTATTTCCGAAATAAAATGAGTTCCCAAAAAACCTGCGATAACCAAATCTAACCAACCAAGCCACGAAATCTTAGTCGGGTTCGTCGAAAATCTTTGAAATCTATGGGAAAATTATTTTTGTGCGAACTTTTTTAATTTCTAAGAGATATTGAAAAATTGTAATAACAGAGTGCGAGGCACTTTAAATAGACTTTTTTATTTTTGAAACTAAGAGGTCTATTTTGTATCTTTTAGATTATGATGTATTTTTTCCGAAGCTTTTTAGATAAAGATAACGGAGAAAACAGGTTTTAAAGTAAACCAATTAACATCAATTGACATAAATCCACAGTCAGAAAACATGTGCACTATGTGAAAACGGACATGGATGCACTTTGAATTCGGAGAAGAACGAAGGAGAGTGGAGATGAGTGGAAGACCAAAAGACATTGTGACCACCAAGAGAGATTTCATATTACGTAATTTCTTTATAACGTGATTTGTCTATTAGTTTGTATATCTGAGAAAATACAAGATTTTGATTTTTGATTTTCTATTGGATAAGGTTAGAAGAAGAAGAGAAGGAGTATCTTAAAGAATCTGCTATTTCTTTAAAAAAAATCTTGACGAAAGGATATAACTTGCCTCCTTTTATTCCGTCCACGCATTAATTTCTTATTAACAGCTCGAGTGACTATCAATGTGTTATCCTAATGTTTACCGTTTCGAATTATCGAACGATTACTTACTCTCTCATGTTACCAGTGGAAATAAAACTTGCCTTAGGCTGTTGCTTTTTCCGAGCCTCGCTGCGGAGGAGAGAACAACGCAGCGCGTTTCTTTCAGCAACGCGACGAACTGCAGCGTCTTCTGTCTTAGGCCTACCACCATTGTCCCAGGCCCTGTAGAAAAGAAATAAAATGTTAAACTATCCCAAAAAAAATCGATTTCTTAAGGGTTAATTTTTTAGGGCCTTTATTAAATTGTCATGGAAAGTTGCCCTAGTGCGAGTTACGACTATAAACAACAAACCTAAGGAAATGAAATATTTATTCAATTGAACTTAGCTGTACAGACTTGCTTGACAAATTGCCTATCTTACTCGATTTTTAATTAAAGTTGTTTTAATTAAAATTGAAGTGGACAAAATCAATAAGGATAAATTTAATAACACCTTGTTTCTTATTTGATAGTAGTATAAAATTTGACTTGTCTGAGTGCTTATTTTGTAAGCTTAAAGAAATAAACCTTTATTATTTGTTTTTCAATGTCAACGTTTTGTTTACGTTCATTGCCATGAAACGATTTGTTACTAAAAATGTGTAAAATAGTCTAGACTACTCTTTATATACTGGCGGCTGCGCCCAGTAGTATATTTTTTAACAAGGAATATCGCACCACTCCATTATAGACGAGGTTGTTTATACGGATGACAAGACTGAGTTATAATGGTTGGTTTTGGTCCGAGTTAAAAACAATAATTTTCACTTCTAGTGTGAGAAAATAGAATAATCAAAACTTACGTTCAGTAAATATTCCACACAGATTTTACTTCTCTACTTCACGACTTTGTCATATTTTATGTGTTTCGATCGCAACATATAGAATCATAATAATTTCTTTGCCATTCTGTCCCATTTGCATAATTATTAATAATTGTTGTGTGCAAATAGAAGAATAAATATAAATATAAGAATTAAATTAATTTTCTATTGATGGCACTTTCAATTATATAAGCCAAGTTAATCTTCAGTTAAATTTGTAGTAAACGAATATTCTAGAGATTTCGCGCTGATTGATACCAACTTTTTGTGTCTTCGTTACGCGCAACGCAAAGTTACTAACTACCTACGCATTCTACCATAGAGAAAAAATCACCACACAAAACAGCCAACAGTGAACAAAAAGGCGCTTTCAGTTCTGTTTTCAAAAATAAATTTAAATAACAGTATTTTTTTGTCAGTGGAATACCAAAAAGTCGAGTCTTTATGCAAGAGGAAGAATGTCTTGTACTGGCTGATGATTTCAAACAAAACAATTTTTTTAACATAATACAAAAATACTACAAACATGGCATTATTCTTACCCTCTTAGTTAGTTTCGTCAATGTGAGTTTGTAGATATTTTTTATAGAATAGAATAGAATTTATTTGTAACTTTTTCAACAAAAACAAACATGACTTAAAATTGAAAGACAAAGCTTCTGTCGATAAGAGTCAAAAAACAGTCTCGGTCTCAGCATGAGCTAGTTGTAAATACGTTACAACTAACGATGGTTTTCCGACATTATACTAAATGATATTCTAGTTGATTGAGGATCAATAAACGACTTAATTTTTTAAATCAGGTACTGTGGGTTTATTTTTATAAAGTGGGAAAATTGAAACAAAACCGAGCTACGGCATACCTACTATACCCATACATAATTTAAAATAACGTTTATATTCTCTATTGGAAATTCGGCGTAGCTGAGACTCAATCTACAAAGCAGTTTTTGTAAGTTTATTGCATTTTGGACTAAAATCTCCCTCTCAGTTACACAGGTACAGTTACTGTACAGCACGGTAAAATAAAATGGTTCACCTTCAAAGTAACTGTGTTAATTAAATACCAGCGAATCCTACATTTGTTTACATAATGAACTGCAGACTATCGTCGGCACCGCCGCCGCGCCACCGGGGCGCCGCCGGCTGCCGGTGCTTTATTTGCTTAAACAAAGTTCCCCTCAAAAATAAAATAAAACAAAACTGAATTCGCTTTTCAAATTCAGTCATGGCTGTAATTACTCCCTCACCGAATCGTGAATGAAAGACACGTTTTACTTTAGTTTTTCAATCTGAGTTCAGATTAGTTCCCATGTTGGTAGAGCCAGTTAGTGAGAGTGAAAGTAATAAAATCGCTTGAAAATTAATTGAAATGAATTTTCGCTCTTTTTTTTTGTTTATGTGTTTTGACACACTAAAAGGTACCAACAAAGCCGTTTATTATCCGATGAGGTATGCAAAATGGGTGGACAATGTGGCCTGCAGAACAATTCCAACACAAAACTGCGATCCCCAACCCGCGTGCCCAGCTTGGGGATTATGGGCACTATCCCCAATAACGGCACAAATTTAGCTACCTCAGGCTGCCATCAACAACTGACCCTGGCAACGTATGGCACTCATTAGGGGAGACCTATGTCCAGCAGTGGACTAATATAGGCTGATGATGATGATGAAGACTGATGAAGCAGTTTTCTGAATAAAGGGAGTGATTAGATGTGATTAGAGTGTAGTTTCCAACTGAATCTCAAAGTACGTTTGTATGGGAGCTTAAAAGCTCGCAATCGTTTTAAGAAGGATGATTATATTGTGGCCTACATACATATCTAGTCACTTAATCCTACACAGAGTAAAAAACACAAAATCAAACTTAACTCCAATACAAAGCAATAATATAATTATTATTATATAGCACTTATCCTGGCTAAGTTTTGTTTATTTATCAGCTAGTCTTGGTTCCTCCACACACTAGAGGCTTTTCTAGCTAAAATAATTGGGCGTGTTTTAATAAACTAAAAGCTGGCTTTAAATATCAATCTACGAGTCTCAAACTTTTATGGGTACTTCAAACTCAACCTTTATACAACAAGGAAAGAATTATCAAAGAATTAGCGAATATAAAATTGTTATTACTCGGAATTTTTCTAGAGTACTTGTTGTTATTTAATTTTGACGGGATAAAAACTATCGTATATATGATATAATACCTCGGGAATAAATTTACTTTATGGGACCAATTCAGGATTGTTTTCTAAATTTTTTTAATAGGTCCATTTTATTGATGGAGATATCGACAAACATACATAAAAAAATAAATACCATGGAACGTAGAACCTCCTCCTGAAGTCGGTAATAATATAAAAGGTTTATCCGTTTGGAATTTACGATTTCATAGACATAAACACGGATACACGTAAACTTATAACACGAGGGGTGTTTTGACGCGTATAACTAGCTGTGTGTAAGTGGCGTTCGATGAAGCGTAAAAGAAGACTCTCGGACCAGCATTGGTTGGGAACAAAACCCAAACCACGCTAAGAGAGGAACCGATTTTGCACTCTCCTTTCTTCGAGCCAGGTACCAAACATCTATTAAGTGAATGTTCCGAGTCATAGCGACGACCCCTGTGGCGCGGTGGGCGAAGTTCCGCCTGCGACGCAAGAGGTTGCGGGTTCGATTCCCGCCTTAGGACAAATATGTGTACGATCTGTAGGTATTTGTTCCGGGTGTTCTGGTCGTTTCCTATGTATAATAAAAATATCTATCTATGTAATGTATTGTCCATACATAGCACCGTACCATACACAACCATACAGTACCCATAACATAAGCTCTGCTTAGCTTGGGGCTAGATAATGCTGTGTGAATTGTCCAGCATTATTTATTTTTAATTTATACCCGGTTTAATTTTCTCAGCATATATGATTCTAACTCTATTTTAACCCTTAAAAGAGAAAGAAAACCTCAAACCCCTTTGTGAAGGGTAATTACGGGAATTTGCTGTAAACTGTAAAACTGCAATTATGACACTGAGCCTGACCAACTGGGTCAGATTTTAACCGGGTTTCATAGGAGCTTAGACCTATATGACGTGTCATTGTATCGGGTGTTTTTCTTGTTTTTTAGCCACTTGAGATAACTTAGAACATTCGGAGCGATTACAAGAAATATAATAGAGATATATAATATATATATACATAAAAAACTTTTAAAACTATCATGGTTATTAACATTAAAGTCATTTAAAACGGGATATTTACCATGATTCGATTTTTGAGTTTTCCAATATTTCGGCACAGTTTCATGCGCCATGATCACGGAAGAACTAAAGTCACTGCGAGTTGGTTTTTATTGGCAGATATATCGATCTACCTTCATTCTTTGTCTTTTGCTACGAAAGTATATATACATACATATATTATAGCAAATATTTATAAGTTATGTATAGTAATTGAATCTTTATTATGAAAAAAATTACAATCTAAAAATTAAATTAAAACTAGCTAGTATTTACAATAGAAACAATGAGCTACCTGCAGACTGTTGCAAACAATCTACAGGTAGCTTAACTGATCCATATCAATACCAGACGGAAGCGTGCCCAATACACTGGCTACAATAATATTATAGTAATAGGTATATTGTTATGTATTTTAGCTATATGTTATACCAAAAAAATACCTTGGAGTAGAGACAAATAAATAGACAAATCAAACTATGACTTTTAGTCGAATCGGCTGATCAGCAGTTATCGTGTTTATGACTAACATTTTGATAAAAATGTCACCTAATAGTTTCAGCCGTGTTCCTACAACTCTAGATTTGTTAAAACTTATGAAGAGCAGGGAAAACTCTTTTCACATTGAAGCAATTTGCATTTCAATTTGAATTCAGTTCCAGTTACTGTTATCATATTCAATGGTCTTAAGTTTCTCTTAGAATCGAACGAACAGCCTTTTAAAGTGATTTCCTTTCTTAATAGAGAGGTAAGTTTTCTGTAAGCCTGCTTTACAGCGCATCGCAGTGGCATAAATAGTCTTTCAATGGGTGTTGAATATCATCATCACGGCAGCTTCGTCTAACCAATCTTGGACTTGGACTTCTACCCAGGGGAAGATGCTCAAGAAAGGAGCAATTGGGGTTAGGCCCGTCTCATTCAGTCATGTCCTTCATAGAGTTTGATGTCATCCGCCCAATGATTTGGTATGAATTGTCCTCAGGTGCCGGCTCTAGGTCTTTATTCCGGGATTCTCCTGATTCAGCGTAACATATCCACTCTTGCAATTTTTCCTGCATAATTACACTTTACTGCTTTGGTGTTCACCACGTCCCTTATTTTTGTTTAGCTCTGGTTTGAGCCTTTACGTTTTGGTTCATGTAACGTGAAACTGATTAGAGCCTTCTATACTTCTATGCGCTACTCTGCTTTGCAGATTTATTGGTGTTTATCATTGTTCCTTACAGGTCGGTGAATACGGGCATCACACACAGTGGCTGTTTGTTAGCGATAAGGCCAGGCTTGTGCGATTTTCTGGTCTATTTTCAAAATCTGGTTTTTGTAGCCCAAAGTAAATTTCTTACTACAGTATGTACTCAGCTACTGTTTGTGAAATATAGGTTGAAATCAGAAAATTAAAAAAAATCTGTTTTTTTAATTTCCACCACTAAAAGCTTAGAAGTGTAGAACTTGTAGCTTTGATTTAATTATCTCACCTGAGAGTTTCGGACGTTACAAGTTGCGGCTCAACGGCCGGTGGTGGCGGCCGGTCGCTGTTGAATAACTGTTGCACCGCCGAGTTGGTTTTGGGGGCGTTGATTGTTAGGATCAGTGGAGTGTCCAATCTGTTGGTTAAAATGCATTGTTAGAATTTATCCGGGAAAGCAATTTTGAAAGGCTTTACACATTTAAATTAATTTTATCTCAAGGTTAACTATTTGTGCAAGTTTGTACAAGTTTTGGTTCCCTCTGCTTTTTGAGTGTGTGGTACAAAATAAAACCATTTTTTCATCCCATCTATTTGAAAAGATGCGATTGGTTCCTCGATAAGTCCGAGCAAAGTAGGTAATTCCTGCGCACTTAATAAGTATGACGTAATGACTTTTGAATTTGGATACCATCATATTTAAAAACTTTGAACACAATTCGCTTCAATTACGTCCTGGCTGGTAATAAAAAAACGCATTGGTAACCAAATTTAAAAAAAGAATACGGTGGCTGGAACGTTTTATTTGTTTTGATAATACTTTACAAAATTATTACCGACAATTTTAATCCGATTTTATACCGATTCTACTAAAGAATACCTCGCTACGCTCGGGATTCTACTCTAGAATCCCTCACTTTGCTCTGGATTCAAAATATTGCCCTCGCCGTAAAAACAACAAACGGCCGGCAGCAGCGCCTCTTGCAGAATAGATCTACCACCGAACTGCGATCCCGCAAGCCCAGCGTAGGGATTATGGGCATCACCCAATGAGATAAAAAATCAGGGGGAGGTCTGCGTCCAGCAGTGGACCATTGTAGGCTGATGAGGATGAGGATATAAAGGCCATTTCATTTTACATTGCAGTACTTAGTATGCAATGTTTATTGAGGTTATACCACACTTCGGCTGAGGTTCGGTTTCTGGAGCAAAACGACTCACTAGGGACTGATCCTAGTGAACAGACTTATAATAGTAATGACCACAATGCGAGCGACGCGCCCAGCTATTTGAGAGTAGGAGGATCAGCAATTTGCGAGTCGCTTGGCTCCAAGCAATAAGCTTTAAGCAGCTTTTGCCAGTAAGCTTTTTGTAGTGTTGCATTAGCCCTTAGGCTAAATCGCCTACGTCTATAGTGTCAGCGTTTCTGAAATATGAATTCATGTTCTTGTGAGACACATCAGCTCATTTTTAAAAACAACAACGCTCTTTTGTTACCTTTATTAAATCTAATAATACCTATTCAATCTCCCCCTCCCCTCAGCATACATGCGTTCACTGCTGAGCCAGCCCAAACAAAACCCTCTTGGGTTTTGCCATATCTCACGCATAATTTCCGCATAAGTCTACGTCCCTTGTGGATGAGAGAGTAACCAGTTACATTTAATTAATTTAGCAAATCCAATCAAACTTTGAACATTGTGTAATTTGAATTCGAACTAATTCTATTGAAAGATTTAGGTTCCAGTCTCGAGTTAGTGCTTTGTTATTTAAACGAAAACGAAATTGACCCGTCGCCGGCTTATGGAAGATTTCTAAGTAATCTGAGATTGATTTCTCTTATCGATTTTGACATTGAAATCTAGAGTTTACTTTTACTTTCAAATCGCATGGACGGTTTGAAAAAAAATACTAACTCAAACTTATTTTAAAGAAATACCTAGCTACCATTAAAACAATATTTTGCTGCTGTATAAAATGTCGCTATATCAAGTACGTTAACCAAGTTTTAATCAAATTCTAAATCGTTTCAGAGTTACTACAGTAAAAAAGTTAAATATTACCACCCCAGTTACTTTTGTGGATTATCTTGTGCTTCGTTCATGTTTTTATATTTTTCGATTCGAAGAAATCGCACCACTACTGGCTAAAATAAATTCATAAACTCTTTGGTTTTCAAATTATTGCTTGAATACTCTGTCGCCTGGGCTTGTTGCCGAGGGATACAATGCGGAAAAATGAAGACCAGCGGATATACCTGCAGCAGTATCAGAGAATATAATGTATTAATAAATGTATCTCTGGAAATTCCTTCACTGATAAACACATTGCCAAATTTCGTTTAGTAACTATTTTTGGAATCAGAATATTTAATAAAATAAAATAGTACCTATTATTTTTGTTGTTTTATTTCCCACTTGCTTCTGCCCGAGGCATTACACCCATTTTGCCGTGATAAAAAGTATGACATATTGAGTTACTCTGGATATGGATCAGTTGAGTTACCTGTAGATTGTTTCCAACAATCTACAATTTGCTCAATTGCTTCAATTGTAAATGCTAGTTCTATTTTTTTTTCATTCTTTGACTGATTTTTTTGTTAATAAAGTTGGTAAACTTTATACTATTATTATATTTTATACTATTTCATGGAAAAATCACCAAGAATAATCTACGTTACAAAAAATATTTTTACGCCGTGTGCAAAAATATATCGTCAGGCCGTTTAAAATCAAAACTCATAAATATTTTTGGAGTCGACAGATCCTCATCTCTATCCGTCAAAAGTAATTGTGTCTATAAAATATTGCATTCTGTCATTCAGTCTTCATTCACTGACATTAAGGAACTTCATAGTCGTGCGTGTGTTAAATAACAAAATATACATGATTTGAAAGGTATAGTTAAGATTTTTACTAGTGCATGTCAATCATCAATCATTTAATTATTGTAAGTAACTCCCTGTCCATACTTTAGTTTAAAAAACTGCTCACAAGTAATTATTGCTGGACATGAAATTGAAAACAAGAGCATTGTTAAAATGCTCATCAATTCATGTTGTGTGGAGTTTATAAATCAAATATGGTCGCTACGAATGAAACTCTAAGTTTTGCCATGACATGACTTCGTCGACTTTAACTGACCAACTATCTTTTATTATAAAAAAAGCGTTTGCAATGACTTAACTAACATTTGAATGGGCTATTATTAAACTGTAGAGCAAGAAATAACCCGCAATGAATCTATAAAAATGTCGACTCTCACCTGTCATGCAGGCAGGGGTAAACAGGAAAAACAGCGCAGAACAAGCTATGTATTTAAATCCTCTATAAAACATCTATTTTATGCATGAGTTTTTTAAGCATGTCGGCATTATGCTGAGCTCAGTGCTCGCTTACTAAAATGTACTCAGTTCCTTATGTTTATACATAATATATATTATTTCTTAAGTACTTATTAAATTTGCAAGTTCCTTCATTGATTAAAGTTTTGTTTTGGTATATTAAGTAACCTAAGTTCTAAGCTCGGGCTCAGAAAAACGATATATTACTGCGTATCGGGAAATAAAAACAAATATTTATTCATTTAGTCATATAAGTCTAGGCAAATAAAATTATACCCTACTGCGTAGGTTACAATTTCATTTGTCTAGACTTTGCTTACGATACTTGATCCTTCGTTATGATGGTTTGTGGCGTAGACGATCCATCATTGATGTTTGACTGAAAGCGATGGAAGCCGAAGATTAAACCATCCTACGTTAGACTAAGTTACTCCTAGATCGAAACCAATAAGATCAACGAGTAGGTGTTCGGCTTAATGGATAGTAAAAGCAAATCAAATATAGTCTAGTCTAGTATAACACGATCACTGCTAGCGTCGGCGGTGCGACCCGCAGGGGCGCGCCGTCGGGACACGGAGTTGCACATCGCACTCTGTGTTTTCAGTCATGAAAGTGGGTGTTGGCGGGGGTGGTGAAATTATATTGAAAGGTCTGGTTTATCGGGCTTATTTATATAACAAGTATGAAGCTACGTTTTTTCTATGCTCTGTTTTTTTGGACGATAAACGTTTCATATTATTAATTTATATTTTTATATTATTATTACAACTATTGATTGCAGTACTCGAGAATAAATAAATAAATAAATAAATAAATATTTGTACCTTAGTTTCAATGTTTTATTCTTTTATCCATTAATGTAGGAGATAAATAATCTGTGTGCAAGTCATTAGACTTAATTTCCTTTGCAGAGTAATAATAATTCTTCAGTGCTTCAGGATTTTGTATTCAAGTAGTAGTTCAGCCTGAACATCAAGTAGGTTTTATATCCTCGATAAAACATGTATTCGGTATGAGTTCTTTAACCCTGAAACCCCATAAATTAACTACGTATTCTTCTCATAATTTTTCACATAATTTGAGCACATGTCCATACACAACTTTTATCAACTCTCAATGTTTCAGATTTAAGGCGAAGTAGGTCTCAAAACTCAGGTTTTGCCTAGACGGAAAATCAATTTTAAGGCAAGAAAACACAATTTTTTAAAATCTTTTTTAATGAGCATCGAAAGCTTAGGATTTTTGTTAGTAAGTTATGGTAGCCGAAACACGATTGACTCAACTTGACTCGATAGAAAAAAATCGCAAAGTTCCTCTAAATTTTGCATTTTTACTACGGAAAACCAGTTTCATTTGCTAGTTACTTAACATATTTGAATGAAATATTGTCTAAAAAATACTTAACTAAACACTTTAGAGGATTATGGTTTTAGTTTTTTGCGAAAGAGTATTATTTTAGAGCAATATCAAATTTATAAATAAAAAGCAGTGAAATTGCGCGCGGGCCGGCTCTTGCGTCCCTTTCTCGCTTTCACTGCGCGGTGTTCGCTCGTCCTTGTCTAGAAATTACGAACGTACTTCACCTTAACCATACACTTTTATATAAAAAGTTCACAACATTGTATTGTGCAAAGTTTCCAATATGACGTAGGTAATTAAAACAGTCCCATAATCCTAACGTATCCTCCGTCCTGAATATCTAGGACGGAGAAAGAAACGAGCGTGTCAGACTGTATCCTGTATTTGCTTCAATAAATCAAAGCTGCTAGGAAACCTGCCGATGTTACTCAACTGCTATGAAATAGGATTTTGAAATTCCGAAGAGTTGTTTCAGCAAAGTTTAAAATATGGTTGTGCGAATCTAGCATTTTGATGGAACTTAGGTAACTCGAAAAATACATTTGGAGGAATTGTACTGTATCTTACACTAAATTACTAAATCTACTATAATAATTATATAAAACAAAGTCGTGTTAGTTACACCATTTAAAACGCAAGAACGACGAGACCGATTTTTATGGTTTTTTATTTGTTGGATTTTCTTAGAAAAAATAACTACCCGTTCGAAGCCGAGGTGGACCGCTTGTTTTCAATAAATTGTTAATCCGTTTGCTTATTTATTACTCTTACTTAGTAGGTACTTTACTACCCACTGTAATCTGAGTTTTTGTGACGTATCCAAGAGTCCTGTAAGGTCTAAAGGAAATAAAGCACTTTGAATTTTGAATTGAATTTTGACTAACTACCTTGACTTAGTAGGTACTTTTATTAAATATATTATATACCTATAAGCCGTTTTGAGAGTGAAATAGATATAATCTTACTGTCTACCACTCCCACAGTTAGGTGCTCTACTTTGAAAAATGTCTGATAGTACCTGCAAAAACCACGTTGTTTTTGTAGGTACAGTTTTTATCGATAATTTACCGATTATGAAATTGTCTAAAGATTAGTTGCCAGTACTAGAGCCATAAGAGATAAAAAAATCGAGTAATAACTATAGGCCTATAAAAACCCACACACAGTAGCTCTTTAAAGATTGGAATAATCTGAGCTTGCCATTTTTTTGCGAAAATTCCCGTTCAGCAAACGTAATATCGATCTTAATTTATAACTTATTACATATATATCAATATTTATATCGAGCTTTTGAGAGAAATAATCAAACACTTTGCAAACGTTCCACGGTTCCAGCAAGATTACCTCACCTTATTCCGTGAACACAAAGCCCACAAATCTGATAAGTCCTTTTTGAGTATGGCCTCCTAAATCGCAAAATCTGACCCCAATGGGTATTTTACTGTGGGGGTACAATAAAGCAAAACTGTACAATAGCTGTAAAGCTAACTGTAAAGCTACCTTACGAACACCATGAATGAAAAAAAGTTGATCGAGAAATGTTCGCTTCTCCCCGTATTTTTTTTGTTGTGATTATACCTATATACTTAGAATAATCTCGCAAAGTTCCGTAAATGTGTACGAAGTTCTACAAAATTTTAGGAAGAAAGTATTAGAGGGACTTTTTATCTTTGATCTGGTTCAATATACTTACTTGTTTTCCAATGTTATGTTTTTTTTCACACACATCCTAATTTTGCCACCGTATAAGACACTAAGGTATCGATTTTGAATAAACTGCTTTTAAGAATACTCGACACATCCAAATGTCTTTACGTCCATGAGAATTCAAAGCACACACATTTCTATAGATAAATATCAAGACATTTCTTCATAGATTTTACCTGCGGCTTCGCAAGCTTTGTTTCTATGGAAACAAGCTGTTTGGGTAGAAACGACCTTTAAATGTTTCCATAGAAACAATGTCTGCTAAGCTGCGGGCAGAAATCGCTGAATAATATTAGTTTGGCCTCGTCTCGTCTGGTGGCAAACGATGATAGTTTAAAAGTTAGTTCAGAATACAACAATATGTACAAGGGGAAATATAAGAAGTACCTATAATGTACGTTACTAACTGACGAGGCCGATTATGGGCACAATTGCCTAGAAAGGTGCTGATTGACTTATATCTTGAAGAAACCTAAATTATAGAAATAAGAAAAACAGACGCATATGGCGTGTCTTCCTTATAAACGTGGAATACCTGTGAGTTGAGTTCGAAAGTTCCTTCTGCGAGGTGACATTAACGTCAGCTGCTGTTTTCTCTGCTTTAACTTCAGCTGGCTCCTGGAAGTCCACTGCTGGTCTCTCGACGAAGCGGACCGACCGCGTCACTGAACCGTCTTCGTCGCTGCCGGCGTTATTTGATCGTTGGTCTTCGTTCTGCGAAAGAATTCTATGTAAATATCAGGTTGAGATTGGTCTTGTGACGTTGACTCGATTTGTGGTTTAGAATCATCGGTATAGCTATATATATAAATTCCAATGATTCACGGTATATACATATGTTTATATTTTATTTTAGTTTATATTTATATTACATACGATAAGCTTCATTGAGCTGTTACAAATTTACTCAAAAAACTTTTAGAGTTTGACGAATTCATTAAGAATGCAAGCGGGTTAACTACGTATGTAACTTATGTTGGAAGTACACCAACGTTTCTGCGTTCAACGATCAGTGTGCTATTATAGAACATAAAACACGGAGCACGATTCTCCAAAAAAATTATTGAATTTTAGCTACAGAAGAGACAAAATCGGTCCTTATCGAAAACCACTCCTGGGTGCCGAAACTTTTGTCACAAGAATTTATAGTGCTACCACAAACATTCAAATTTTTTAATGAATTTAAAATAGCATACAAGCAGCACCTCGCGGTTTCGCCCGCGTAGTTCTCGTTCCCTTGGGAATTCCGGGATAAAATAGCCTGTGTGCTATTCCAGACTATAATCTATCTCTGTGCCTAATTTCATCTAGATTCGTTCAGCCGTTCTGGCGTGATTAAGCAACAAGCATCCATCTTAACTTTCGCATTTATAATGTTAGTGTGATAAAAAAAATCACATATATACTAGCACCCTGAAAAGATGACACTCCATTTTTTTTGGAGCAGTTACTTAAATGTTAATCCACACAAAGCTGCACTGTATGTTTTTCTTTCAAATACCACTACAGTCGGTAAAAGAGCCTACATATTTAATACAGTTGGCAAACTTTTGTCGCAGCTTTTTCCTGCTGTATCTCATACAGTTGATATATTTTATGTGGTAGCGTAGTTTGATGCCGACTATAATCGCATCACGTATTGGTCCGTGACTGTGGTCGCTTGTGTTTAATCTCTTGTCATGAAATGAAAGCGGTTATTTATCGTAGCGGTTGAAGGTAGTCGATTGATAGAGACGGCTCATATGGGGATCGGCGTCGTATATATCATATAGCTATGGACGTGTATGGGCTGATATAGATCAGTTGATTTACATGTGGATTGCTTGCAACAGTCTGCAGTTAGCTCAATAGTTTCAATTGTAAATACTAGTTCTAATTTGTTGCTATTATTTGATTGTAATTTAGGTAAAAGGTTAAAGGTATCTATTTTGAAGATTAATATCAAAGCAAATTTAGAGTAACAGAAGGCAGCCCCTCAATTACAAGGTTCATTGTTCGAAAGCTTAGAAAGAAAAACAAGAAACATAAATCGCTTCTGAGAATTAAAGCCGAGTAGGTTATTGTTTTTGTTACGGTAGTGCTTCGCTCTGATAACGAAGTATTTTCAGTTTGTTAGTTGGATTGGAAAATACATAAATGAATTTATTTGTTACAATGGCGAGTTGATGCTCTGTTTCATAAAGCCGTTTGTTTTGATGACGGGTTTTTATCATTTCCCCGTTTTGGGCAATGATTTAATCTTTTGAAATAGTATAACGATTATTTTAGAGACACTTTGATAAAACCTTCCAATTTTGCTAACAGGATTACAATCAGTTGCTTTTTTTTTGTTAGATTACATGGACGTATTATTACATTACAGTGTGAAAACTTACATAATGACTAATTACCAGTTTTAATTTTTTTTTTTTTTTTTTTTTTAAATTTTTTATATCCTTTATTCAGAAAGAAAATAACAATCAAATAACAAATTTAAATTTAAAAATAACTAATAATTAATAATAATTTTAAAAATAACAAGTTTTACATAATAACTTTGAAAGAATATTTATATGTATACTGTAAAGAGGAAAGATTTGTATTTCATTTCATTTTATTTCCACCGTATTACATTATACACTTGAACTCGATAATTCTAACTTGAGTATTAATAACTTGTACTTACAAAAGGTACACAAGTTATTCATTTATAAGGAAAAGGAAACACCATAAGGGATTTTACAATTCAAGATAAACAGAATGACAGTGATTTCTGTCATTGTTGAGTTATTATTGTATGTAATGAATAAACTTAAAAACTACTGGACTGATTTCAAAAATTCTTTCAATATTAAAAAGCTAAATTTTTAGTGAGTGATATTAGAGAATATGTGATTTATCCCGAGATTCCTACGGGTACGGGAACTACACCGGTGAAACCCGCTACTAGTAGTGTATAAAACTAGTTCTTTAATATTTTTTTTTAGTTATTTAAGTTAATTGCAAGAAACTTTATTAGGAAATGAAATTACAATCAAATAATAAAATAAAATTAATACTAGTATTTACAATAGAAACAATTGAGCTACCTATCTGCAAACTGTTGCAAACAATCTACAGGTAGCTCAAGTGATCCATATCAATACATAAGTTTATGTTTAGTTTTTTAAGGTAAATAATTAGAATTTTTATTTGAAATGCTACTTAATGCACGTTGCCTAAGACCTACGTTCTACATAAACGCCAATTTTCATATTGATTTCTTAAGGTGTTTGAGATCTTACAATCACAAACTTTATCTTGCTGTTCGGAAATTATCGAGAAAAAGAAATACCAGAGCGTGGAAAATTAATTAACATCACAAAACGATAACAGATAAAGGGTATGGTTGAAATGTAAAGCTCTTTTTGACCATAATCTAAGATAAAAATACCTAAGGTTCTCCTTCAAACGACCAGAAATACTTGTTACGTAATGTTTACGTACGTATGTTAGCTAAACAACCCTAACGAGAAACTTTTTTACAACTTCGTGAAACTGCCTCACAAGTCCCTATAGCTTAACAATACAACCTTTAATAATTAACCCTTTAAATATCATCCAATATTATCACATAATAATAATATGCTTTACAAAATAGATGACCCTTATATTTTTCATCCAAATTTAATACAAGCCTGTCGAAAACAGCGCCCGGTACAGTGCATCTCTATTTCCAGTATTGACCCACTTTATCTAAAAGTGGAACTACTAGCCCCGTTAAGGTACGAACGCACTGAGCGGAACTGCGCGGAACGACGTGCAAATCGTATGAGATTGAATAGTGGTTGGTGAATTGGTAAAATTTTAAATTTTACGCACAGAGCTGCGATACGCAGATCCTCTGACGCGTAGTTCGTTTGCACCTATAGAATCATATATCTTCCTCACAAGAACCTAAAGGTGTTGTTTTTCATAAAAATCAAAATACCATACTATCATACATACATACATTATCTATATATAAATTTTCTCGATAACTGAAATGTTTTTATAGTTAACACGCCCTTATAGAGCCGCTAAAATACCTGTTCAATCTCTCGCTGCTCGCGAGCCACTATACAGCTCGTTGGAAAATATGTAGAGTCACGCTTGACCCGAAAACAAGCAAATCCACGTAGTCCAGTTATTTTCGACGAATGACTGTATTTGCTAAAATATTTGAAACCAAATCATGAATTTGCATGTAACCACACACAACATGGTTTTAGCAGTGCTAGTCCACAACTACAAATCATAAAACTTTTAAAGACTTAATCGCGAATCAGATGGACGCTGGCAGACAGGTTGGCTATATGAACCTTGATTTTCAAAGTGCATTTGATACAGTGGATAGTGACATGCTTCGACAAAAGGTCTCAGCTTTAAGGACATCGCCCATTTGGTAAAGTTTTTTGCCCACCATCTATTTGACCGTAGACAGTATGTGCAGTTGAAAAATTTTAGGTTACAAGAATTCTACACAATGCCATGGGGCAGCCAGCACTTTCGCACCAACTCACTTCCTCACGATGAACAATCATCTTCACTCAGTCCTATACTGGACCATTATAGGCTGTTGTTAAAGTTGTATTATGTATGGATACCATCTGTTTTCATTTCCTTCTTTCTTTGTATCTGGTATGGTCGAATTAGGTTCAGCACAAGTGAGGCGCAAACAGCAATTAGCTATGCACTGCTGCCTTAAAATGCGTAGTGAAGTGAACAGTCCTACCATACTACAAACTATTATTTTATACGTCTCGAATAATTAAATGAGATGCGGCCGTAAAGTTCACTGACTGTTTGACTATCACAATGCGCGAGTACAGCATGCCAACCATGCTCCTACACGACGCGCGCTTAAACTCTTAAATAATTATCAACAGGAGTTCCAACATGTAGGCCTATTTAATGACAGCCAACCTTCTATTTATATGTCGCTTAGATTGTACCTTAGTTTTAATTAGTATGTATCTTATATAGTAATCATTTTGGTGTAAACTAGCTTTTATTAAGTTTTAATAAATATGTCAATGTGTTTGAAGGTAGGATTTCAACTTACAACAATGGACAGTTTTCAGTGCTAATAAACTGACACACTTTGGTTATTATATACAAACTCATTTTTGGAAGTAAGTCTAAAAGTAAAAAGGTATTTTTGTTCCATTGTATTTCGGCGAACAACGTGAAAAACTCCTTTGAAATATCTTTTCATCCTGTCGTCTAAAGACTTATGCGAACCAATCAAAAGAGATTATGTCTCTTTGTTATTTATACCCTTATTGGGGTACTTGTGAAAGAAAATATATGATTATCTAAAAGGATGGTTCAATATTGTCGTGATTACTTTCAAGGCAGAAATTTTGCCATCTTTGAGTCCTAATTATGTCGTACTGTTTGATAGTAATAGCACTCATTTATGTCAGCATGATGTCGACAGACGATATTGATATACTTCGTCTTAGAAACGCCACCCCTCACACAAGACTTCTGGAGCCAGAACAAGATTTTTATGGATTTTCACTTTGCTGAAATGGAAAATAATAATGGTTGATAATATTGGTTTAGTTTAAGATCATAATCGGATGTGAGACAGTTGGTACCAGAGCTAAGTAGGCCACAATGGTACGGCTTCTATTCCTTTAGCTTTGTCAATTATTCTTTTTTCAGAGTTTTCAAGATGATCGAAAACGGAGGAAATACAAAGAAGAAGTACCGAGTCCAACTTGTAGTCAAGTCATCAATGGTTATTGGATCTGGATCTTTTCTCCGGGACATGTATAGCGCACTTTTTATTTACTTTTATTTTATTTTTGTTAATTTAATTATATTTTTGTATATTTTTGAAACTGTGTGATTTTTTTGTTTTTGTGATATGGGTTTTTTGACTGAAATACACGAATTTTATTTTATTTTATTTTATTAAGCGGCTGGCAAACATATCTTGCTGAGGAAATCCAAAGTGGTCCGTAATGTTTTTGGAAGCATATTCTTTTAGTTTCCATTCGATATTAGGGTGAGGATGCCTTGACTCTAAGTCTGCAACGACATTTTCTGAAGATTTTATATAAGAGGCCACTAGAAAACCGAACACCCATTACGTTCTTAAAGTGAGGACCAATTATAGGCAGAGTGCATTTGTTTATAGAGCTCTTGTTTGGAACATTCTTTAGTAATTCGAAATAAAAGTAAGGACTACTTGTAAGCTAGTACTATGATATTGCTTACGTTGACAGATTCTGAATTAAAACAACGGGAAATATTCTTGCGAATTTATAATAAGTAAATTAATTTGTCGCCATGAAATCCACATGCTGAAGTCGTTTTCCAATCTAAGTCGCAATTATATATTTTGATTAGGCATTGTATACGTTGAATTTCTTAGGGATGATAACTATTATTTGGTGATTATTCCACTCATTTATGAAATAAAGATCCGAAGTTGGTCCCACCAAAGTTTATGCTTTGTCCCGTAAAACTTAAAATAAATATTGTGTTCCCAAATATTCAGAAATTTGAAGTCAGTTTAAAGCTTTAATAAAAAACCTCAAACTATTACCATAACCCAATTACGGTATGGTAATAGTTTGTTTTTTTACTGCCTTAAAGTGGTATCCGTGGCGTCCGGAGATAAGGTATGCAGATTTAGTTCACGGCTGTCTGGCTCTGCCCTAGCAGTTTCCTATGTCATAAACAGCAAAGCCCCTGAAGACACCCGACGACGTCAGGGGCAGACTCAGCTGTGATAGCGATTCTTTCCAATCTAATAATAAAACGGTATAGGTACGATAATGGAAAAAGAGCAAGCCGTATAAATTTTTATAGCTTAGATTCTTTGAGGAATATTGAATTTGTAATGGTTTTTGGTTCGGTGAGACTTCATCGTAAAATAGAGTTTGAAGGTAGTCTAGACTAAGAGATTTTAAAAGGTTCCAACGTTAAAAAATCGACTTTGACTTGATTATGGCTCGTAGGAATATTTCAAGGAAATTTTAAATTTCATTTGAAGTCTTAAGAGGTTGGAGTGAAGGTATACTTTAACTTATTATTTACCTTTATGAAAAACACTTACCTGAATTTTTGATAAATAATTCGTTCTATCAAATAATACACCATCTTTAAAAAATATAGCATCAAGAACTGATGTTTTATTTTACGGGTATGAATTTATCTGCGTTGATCTCATAATAAAATATAGTACTAAATTATTTAAAAAAACTTCGATATAATGTATCCAACAAATATTGTGACCTTTGACAAAACAAGCAATAATTTCGATGTTGCACGAGCCGATTTTTTTGATGAATATGACAAGCTAATTTTACCTTTTCAGTGGAAGCGTATACTTAACAAGAGCTATAAAGGAAAAATAATCTTTACACTCCTTGATCGAAGAGCGAGGGTGGTATTATAACATTTTCAAAGGTAAATCTCATGGGCGGCATATGTTTCCAATGCAAACAGGCAAGATTTATTGAAACCTACAGTTAATATGAAATAAACAAAATTCAAACGGACATTTTTTATGAGAAACAAAGTTTAGCTGGTGGCTTCTTTAATTATGGTTTACTAAGCTAAGCCTGCAGCATTGCTTACGCATTACCTATTTGTATTATGGTGACAACTCAAAATCGTACCGGTAATTCCAGAGATTAAAGTACGAACTTTACATTATTTAGAATATTAGTCAAATAATGTACGTTTATGGCCCGTGGACCATGTGCGTGGTCGTGGATTACCAGAAAATATAATTTTGGGTGGTCCACCAGTACCTATATTGATAAAATACAACCGGCTTACAGACGGACGGACAGACAGACAGACAGACAGGAGGCTTAGATTTAAACAGTCGGAGTTTAGGCCCTAGTCAAAGGAAACACTCTCACTTCCGTTAAATTAGAGCTTAATTTATGTGTATGATATACAAGATATGAGATATTTACACCTTTGCTTACAAAACCCAAACGGTATCATAAGTCCAGGATTGGACGTCCATTCGTATTAGGGGTTCGCCATCTGCCAACTTGAAACTTTTTAAGACCTCTTGACGACCAATGTGGCGCAGTGGGCGAAGGTCTGTCTGCGACGCAGAAGGTTTCGGGTTCGATTCCCGCCTCAAGAAAAATGTGTGTACGATCTGCAGACATTTGTTCAGGGTGTTCTGTTCGTTTTTTATATATAATAGAAAATATCTATCTATGTATTGTATTATATTATGTATATCAGTTAGGTATCTGTGAATTGTTCAGCATTATTTATTTATTCTTGTTTACGCCGTTCCATTGGAATCATTCGTCCAGTGATCGTGAAAGTTATCATGTCATAATGTTTTGGATGCGTTTTACGGCGCATATATTATAAACTCCATGATAATCTAACTTGTGATCATCATAGAATGAACATTTAGTGTTTTAAATAAAAAGGAGAGAATCATCAAAATCTATTGAGAATTGGCGAAGATATCACCAAAATTGTTGTAGCTAGTCGTGAAGTTACAAACGTATTATGCTGTTTTTAAAGCTTGACGGGATAAATACCTACTCCCTTGAGAACAAAACTTTTAATGGACGAATTCGAGATCATTCTATTTCCAGGTACAACAGCGAAAGAATTTCAGAATCTTTCCATAATTGGAGGAGAAATTACATTCACGCTACCTATAGAGCTTACTGAATGGAAAACACGCGTCTGTCGCGCGTTTTTTGTCAGTTTTTCAATCAAATCTGGAAGAAAATCGTCATTTTATTATCACACGTTTGGATAATGCTTATGATAGATACTTACAGAGAAGGTAACCTGTTCAAGTTCTTTCTCCTCCTTATCCAATGACTTCCACAGTCGCCCGCCCTTGAGGATACCACCGCGACGATGTCGTTGAGGTGAACTCTCAGCGGACAATCTCCCTTCGGTGTCCCCATTGTCACTGTCCTCACCTATGAACAACAAACATTCGGTTATCAAAAGCGCTACCTAGCACTAGGCTTCTTGCTATGTTTTTTTGTTGACTTTATTGCACAACTCAACAAAAATATGTTTCATAAGGGGCTACTAACAACGACATTTTGTGAAAAGGATAGGCATATGATTCCGCGTTCATGAGAGCGGGACAGAAAAGACGGCGTGTGTAAAAATCAAATGCTAAAATCAAGATTTCTTGTAATTGAGTCCTGTTCAAGTAAACAAATATTTATTTTGGCGAATCTGTTACCTTGCCCTTGCTTTTTTTAAATAAAAAATCAAGTATATGTATTAAAATTTAGATATATAAGATATTTTTTCAGCAACCATAGGCAACTAATAAAAAAAATATCTTGGCTTTGAACAGCAGTAGGATCTCAAAGAAAGTCGAAATGTTGATTTTTTGAAAGACCAGCCTTAACCAATTTACTATAAACGCTTATTTTGTCATACCATTAAATAAATAACAAAACAAAACCAAATAAATATTGTTAGCTATTTTTAACGACCACTATCATATCGTGGAATCGGCTAATGGCCTGGCGATTCTAATTGACGGACGGTTTGAATATTCGGAATACCCAATATACGATCCATCCATTGTTATGGCTTTGAATTTTTATTTAGATTTTTACACTTTTGAAAACAAAAGAACCAGATAGATTGGACGTCCATTAAAGGATCGATAAATGTCGCCCGCCAATATTTTGATTTATATCTGATGAACATATTTAATTTTGGGGCGTTAAGTAGTATAATTTCTTAAACTCTGTGCATAGCTGCAGTTTGTTTAATAAATTCACGATTTATGTTTGTATTTGCCCACGAGACCCGGCTTTTCCCCTTTTCCAATATTGAGAAAACTACTAGCTGCATTAGGTATTTGCTATGACGAATACTTTGGTTGGCTTGTTTGCCATGAATCTTTCACTATAATTTTATACATAAAATGTAAAGCTCGACTAAAGTTTCCATGAATTTATAATAAGTTACTTAACATGTTGTTAGTGGTTAAGTGATTAACCAACGTATGATATTCGCTATTCCCTTTAGATAATAAGTTTGAAAAAGCATTACGCTTATAAACGTGTTTAAAATTAAGTTTAATATTATCTAGGATAAAATGAACACTGGATTTGTATTACTTTATTACTTGTTATGTTTATAAATAAAGATCTTTGAAAACTGAACTGAAATATTGAGAAATGGCCAGCACTTGGTTTTATAATTGCTGAATGTTGTTTGTCAAACCATTATGCCAAATCACTAAACGTATTTAGTCAGCCTTGTCAATATTGGCAAATGGGAATATCTTGTTCTCGTAATTGTTATTACTGACTTAATTTGACAAGATGAAAACGATGCCAATCAACAACGTCTGTCAACTACTTTATTTAATATTTTATTATACCCCGTGATGCCAGTCCAGATACTATTGGCAAACACTAACTTGAAACTTTAATTATATAACCGTGTATTAAAACTGTTAAGTACCTATGTCGAGAGTTAAGGCAATATAAGAAACTACGAAACTTAAATTCAGCACTTTTCCACAAATTTTATCGGCAAGGCATAAATCATGAACTGCCTGAACTGAAAGCAGAGCTAAAAATATTTACGCGGTCTCGACGTCAAAGCTTCAGAAAAATTGTTGATATTCCCAGCTATTTAGAGCCATTGGCAAATATCGTTTTGAATAAATCACACTTTTCTAACGTAACTATATTAAAATCTGCTGGTGGCTCCTGCTCAACGAACTTATTTTTATAGCGACTCATTCACGGCACAAGCTGTCAGACTATGGAACAAATTACTAGTTGATATAAAAAAGGCTATATCTAGATCTACAATTATTATCTAGGCACAGATGAAATACTGATACTTTGTAAATCTAGGTATCACGTCAGATTAGATTATTAGCATGTATGTCTCTGAATGTCGTTTTAATTTATTATATTGTTATATACCAGTATATTTGATTGGTTCCCGTTTCGTCGCGTCCCATTACGTATTTTATTTCATACAAATTTTTATGCGAATCATTCCCGTCTCGCAGCGGTCTGCTGAGGTACAATCAACTCGAAATACATAAAGCGCGCATCAGACCTACCAAGGCAACTGAAGTACAACTTAGAACGTTTACTATGGCATTACTTTTGAATTAATGTCGTTTTATATCTCTGTGGCGCGGTGGGCGAAGATCTGCCTGCGACGCAGGAGGTTGCGGGTTCGCTTCCCGCCTCGGGACAAATGTGTGTATGGTCTGCAGACATTTGTTCAGGGTGTTCTGGTCGTTTTCTATGTATAATAAGAAATATCTATCTGTGTAATGTATTGTATTATGTATATCAGTTACCTAGTACCCATAACACAAGCTCTGCTTAGCTTGGGCCTAGGTAATGCTGTGTGAATTGTCCAGGGTTATTTATTTCTTTCTTTATTTATTTCTTATTATCTATTTGGTATTTGTGGATTAGAAAAATTTGTTTGTAGTATTAGTTTAGCATAAGAATCACCATCTTATGACATTCTCCGTACAATACAACACAATACATACAATAATGAAATACATTTTCCATAAAGGGTCTAATTGAGAGAGAAACAAAGAGAGAAATGACGAAATTAATATAAACCTATAAAATAAGTACATATAGCTGAACATAAAACACATCTCCTTCACTTTTGAGCCAAGTAACCAAGTAGCTAAAAAACCGATAACGACAAAATGACAAAACACTGTTGCTACGTTGCCTACAATAATCCATTATGCCTATAGCATGGCCGCTAGACTGTGTTGGGGGGTCGGTGTACAGACTTCATTCAGATGACGTCAGCAGACATCGGCTAAAAAGGCAGCTGAATTTACTCCGTACAATCTGTACGTTGTAGTAAAATGCTCCAACTGAGTGCAGCCGAAGTGGAGCAGAGCATAATAGGCGGACATTAATGCTAGAATGAGAAATTGGTACCGAGCGCTGCCATTACCTCTAGTATTACCTTTTGCTAATGGCTTTCCACATTGTACTGGGACCACGGCCTGCCTTGTACCGGGAATGACGTTGAACTACTCACTCTCATTATTATAAATGCGATGTTTGATCTTTGGAGGTTTGTTATCTCTTTACGCCAACACTACTAAACCGATGGGTCTAAAATTTTGCATACTGTACTACGATTGGAATAAATCATTTACTACTTTTTATCCCATAAACCAGTTCCCATGGGATAGACATAAATAACTAACTAACTTTAAACAAAGCGTCCGAAGCCGCGGGCAAAAATAGTACCCAATAGTTTGAATGAGATGCGGGGAGTTCAAATCTATTCAGGTAGTTTGAGCAGAGAATAAATGAAATGAAATTAAATTAAATACACCCGAGAGCTGGTTATTATCTGGCACAGCGCATCAGCATTGCCATTTAGTGGGACAATGCAGCCAGCGTGTTGGGGACGTTTGCGACTGGTATGGATCATTTGAGCTACTTGTATATTGTTTGCAACAGTCTACAGTAAGCTCATTTTTTAAATTGTAAATACTAGATTTAATTTAATTCTCTAAGAAATGAAATAAGTTCCCAAAAATTTTCGACTTCGGCGGGACTCGAACCCGCGCTTAGTGTACACCGTGTGCTCTAACCAACTAAGCCACGAAGTCTCAGTCGGTTTTCATCGAAAATCTTTGGGATTTAATTCTATAATTTGATTGTAATGTTCTATGTTAGTAAAGTATTTATTTGATTAAATTTAAATTAAATAATGCTGGACAATCCACACAGAGCAGGTAATAGAGGTGCTTCATTATCCTACATTGGGTTTCCCTGAGAGTTACGTTTTATCCACCAATCAATTAACTTGTAATAAAAATCGTAGTGAGCAATCGTTTTGAATTTTCATTCGCTAAAGAAGCTTATATCCCTATAATGTCGACGTTCAACTCAGGTGTTTTTCATTTTTAAACTAACTCCGAAAAAATTAAGATGTTCTTTGTTTGGCTGTATGAATGGTTTTATGTATGTTTTTTTCTGTAAATTGAGAGGTTTTGTTGATTCTTTAAGTATTATTTTGAAATTGTTCTAGAAATGGTCATATATAATTTTTTTTCCGAGGGATTATTATTTGTCCCGCAAAACTCGAATAAACAATATTCCTATACATATAATAGAAATTCAAAGTTGGTTTTTATTTTCGTAAACACATCAAATTATTTTCTCAATGCAGAAAAAGTTCAACCATTTGATAAACATGCCAAAGAAAAACTTCTCCTTTCTCTCTCCATGTTCGAGTAAATAAAAGCTCACGAAAGTTTTCAAATGGATCGTAGCGTGCGTGGTGTCACAAGATAACAAATTATCCATGAACAAGTGAATTTCTTAACACTTGTGACTTTGATATATTGCTACGTCTATTCTTTGTTAACAAAGCGTTATGTTTTGTAATTAAACTGGACTGAAAACTTAATGCAGCTGTGTTTGCTTACCTAGAATAGAGAAAACAATTATGGAAAAAGGTGGGTATGTAAACTTTTTAGTACTAAACTATAAATTATAAGTTTCCTACTTATATATAATTTTTTTTTCAAATACAAAAATCGTTTATTTGTACAAGTACATAGGTTTAAATAACAAGTTGAACGAAGAGACCACAAAAGTTAAAAACTGTATATAATAAAAAATAAGGTTTCCAATATCGAGAAATGACAGAACCAGATTCGTAATAATGTCGTTCGCCTGTCATGACCATTTCTTCCCTTGTCTATTATACAATAGGAGAAAAAGCAAAAATGTATACAAAGACGTAAAACTTCGACTTAATTCCAGAAAGAAAAGCAAGATTCAAACTGGGTCACGCAAACTAAAAAACTTGAAACGACCACTTCTTTTCCTCGCGAGGCGGGTTATCTTCATCTCACGTTTTTTTCTAATTATTCATCCTAAGGATGTTAAAAATCCATGGCTCTTTAATGCAGTTTTCAACTAAAAATAGTTTTCTGCCATGATACGAAAGTACGTTACACATTTTATAAAATGAATTAACCAGTTCTCGGTACGGTAAAATTGCTTTTTGCTCTGAGAAGTTGATTCCGCTCTACATTTTCCATTTAAAAAATAATTTCATAACTAATTTATGAAATTCTTTCATATTTTATGCTATAAAGTTCAGTCAGGCAATACAGGTTCAGGTTTTTTTATTAAGAGGGCTTATTTTATTTTTAAAGACTTGGTAATTTAATAGAGAAAATATTTAATATTGAAGAAATTTTTATA
This sequence comes from Eupithecia vulgata, assembly GCA_946478455.1. NCBI lineage: Eukaryota > Metazoa > Arthropoda > Insecta > Lepidoptera > Geometridae > Eupithecia > Eupithecia vulgata. Next base: position 10,997,390 of record OX297859.1, on the reverse strand, counting down.
TAAAATACCTGGAAAGGTTTCTTTAACTTTATTAATGCAATTTCATGAAACTCGAATACACTTGACTGCAACCTGTCCGTTTTTGCAACATCCGACCAGGTTGTCACTTTTCTGCCAATGTCAAAGTTAAATAAAGTGTTTCATAAAATGAAATCTTCACGTTATTTTTGGCGCCGAGAACTCAAACGGACCTCTTTTGAGAGCGTCTCAAGTAGCAACTTACAGCCACCAGATTTTTATTAAATTCTGTAAAAAAATCGAGACTTGAGACGTACTTAAATCTGGGTTGCGATTGAGTATTCAGGGGTAAGTGCTATAAGGCAAACATTATTTAAAGAGTTCCATGGGAAACACATAAGTTTGAAATTCCTATAAAAGAAACTAATGGGCCGCGTGGGATCGCTAGTTGTATGCAATTGGTAAAAATGCAATTGTTACCGGGGAGAGGTTAATCCAAAAATATTTTACCGATGATATCTTTGGCTAAAATTAAGGAATAGGTATAGGTAGGTATTTGTCATGCATTACATTTTCGACCGAAATCCTTATCTACTTACACGACTTTTAAAAAACTGTGATTTATATAAAAACAACTAGCTATGTGAGATAGAACATGTATGTACCTTTGTGTTTGTGTTATATTCAAAGTGCTAAAATATGCACTGTAAATTTCATAGCAAAATTTTGTAGTCATCACATTTTTTTTAGTGTTTGCAGCATATTAATTAACCTTCGAAGAACAATGATTTGAAAGCTTTTAGATGCGTTTGCTATGGATGGATCTCCCTGTGTCTAATTAATTATTCAAAAGCATCTTATTATATAAGAAAGCAAACGGTTTCGATCCGCTGAATAAGGAATAAGTATCGCTTCTTCCTTAAAGCGATGTGTAAGGATATTTTTTATTTATATTTTCCTTCGAAGATCCTGAATTATGTACCTACTGGCTGCTGAACTTTTCAAGTCACCTATGTCTATTTCCGTCCTCGGGATACCATTTAGGTACCTACTCGTGGACTCGTTTCAACTCGGTCAAACGTTTACGGCTAAAAACGTAACAGACAGACAGAGTCACTTTCAAATTTATAGTATTAGTTAGTATAGACTTGATAAAGTTAAGAAGTTTAGTAAGAATGTTATAACAGAATGGGACTTTGTTAAACGTCTTTAACTATGTGTTGTTTGTGCCATTTATAGGCCCTAGTGTGTCATTGACACAATGGTTGGCCCAACCGTCTTTATAGAGGAGTAACAGCCATATATCGCAGTAGTGTATAACGAAGCCGTCATTTTGGCATCATCGAATAAATACCTTCGGTGACAGGATTGTATTATAAGTAAATATTAATCTATGCTGGAAACTTCCATCACCATTATCTAGCCTTGAGGCTTTAGTCTGAGTTAGAAAAAACATTCGATAAACGTAATCGAGAACCTCTTCCACGAAAGTGGATTAGAATGATAGAAGACAAGGCACAAACCAAGTGTAACCACCAAAAAAATGCGTCAAATAAGTCTCAATTTTCTATTCGTATTCGTGCGGATCATTGTCATTCTACGAATCGTAGTTCCCCTTGATCCGGTAGGGGCGCTACTAGACGTTAAATGTATAGGAAGGACTCTAATTTCATGGAAGTATTCGAAAGATAATGCGTACAAGTCGCCCTCTGATGTAAAATGACCTTTTGTGGGCTGAAAGGTAAGTTTGTAGTCTCTAAAGACTTAGTATTAGGTACACCTCGTGCAGGGCGGAAATAATACTTTTGAAGTACGTAAGCCTATTGATGCTCTGTGGAGTGGCCAACGTTGTTATGTTTCAATTTCTATGAGCTAAGGCCATATAGTCACCCGGTCCTTTGAAAGGCATGGCAACATTGGCAACAGCACGGAGGCACTTTGCATATAGCGGATATTATCGGTGGTGCACCATTATTATTGTTTGTTATTAGCTGAGCGCGTCGACGCAGTCAACCCCTATTCACCATCCCATCCTCACCATCATGTTGTCACACACCATGTTGACGTTTGAAGACGAATTGTTCTACGGTCTATGATACCTACTCGCTTTCAAGGGATCTCAGCAAAAAAAATATCTTATTTTTAGGTACGGCACGTGCCTTACCTTACTACTTGCGCCAGGATAGTAAGTAAGGCACGGCAATTTCCACTCGGTATCCTTCCGTAATTTTTAATTATTTGAAAAGGAATTTGCACTGAATAAATTGTAATTTGTAAAAGAAAATATAGTTTGACTACCGTTATAATTTTCCTAAAAAATATTGAGAAACTATGATATTTTTATTACATCGAAATTACGTATAATGTTAATTTGTTTTTCGTGAAAGAACTATCTTGACAAGAAAATGCAACTAAAGCAATCTGCATAAAAGAGCTTTCAGGCTGCCAAAAATAACATTTATAAGTACAAGTACCAAAAAGTAAACTAAAACCAGCGCAATCCTGTGTGAGCTTGAATCTAAAAATGGAGGGAAGAGTTGAATGTACTTTGTATATGACGATACCTTTGAGCCATTCAGCCTCACGCTGCCGTGCTGCCGTCCATTCATCACACGCCCAACCAGATTTTATCTCGCTGTGCCGCTTGTTATTTGAAAGTCTCTTTGCTGGTTAAGATAACATTCCATTCAATCTCCAGAGCTCGACGGTAAAGGCATGAGTAAATTTATTAAAACATCATCTCAAATCACCGACAAGATAATTATGATAATAGGTACCTACAGGTATAAACTTTTCAAACTATCATAGTTACTAACATTAAAATCGAATCATGGTAAATATCCCGTTATAAATGACTTTAAGGTGCAGGTTGGTTTTACTTTCATACCTAATGGTTCGTAGTTTGCAAGTTGCAATTTTTAAAGTTTAGTTTGCGAATTTTCGGACGGAACGGTTAATGTTTTTTTTTTGCCGGGTTTTTTTTAGTATGACCTTTATTAAATATATTATTCTTTTGCATAAAATTATTAGCTTTCTAACAGTAACGCAAGTAACTAAATTTTTGATCGAAAGTGAAGGATATTACGTTTGAGCGACACAATGTTCAATTTTCAACATTAGAATAGTCCAATGTTTGTAGGATAAATTAAAAACTTTGCGAAGTTGGCTTTCATAAACTTTCCTTTCATAAAGCGTTCGTGCTGTCAGCATGGAGAACGAAGGCGTTCATGAGCAATGCGACGGATTTTAGTACCGGCGTAATTAACATGCTCGCTGGGTATGGTTCATCCGGGTTTGATCTCCGCCTCGGGTCCCGAGGCTCGGGATAAGGGTTTGTACAATCTACAATCGGTAGATATCTATATAGATATCGGGGTTCTCTGTGTTTTCTACAACGAATCGTGTAACGAATCAGAAACTTCGTTTTCGTTTTTCGTGAGTACTAGCCCTTCTTAATAGGTGATGTCGTGGTGTGGCCGATGTTTTGGTTGGCCGGCTAGGTGATTTTGTGTAAGTTGCCCAGCTTTATAAAAATATTATTATTATTAACCACGTGTGTAGTTAAGATTTACTCGAGTGCAGTATCTCGCTTGAGTTCCGAATACCTATTTCGAAGTATTAACTGCACTAAATTCACAAAGTGATCCGTATGATTACTAACCACCATCTAGTGTGTAATTTAGATTCACTTGATCGTAGTATGTCATTTGAGTTCCGAATACCAATGTCGGAACGTGAACTGCACTAAATTCACAAAGTGATCCGTACATGGCAGGATAGACAGGGTAAGGACGTACTTGCAGTTTAGGCAGTAGCAGTCTCGGATTCGTAATTAAGTACCAGATGGCTCTTGTTCGAAATGAAATACGAACATGGTTTTAGTGACACGTGATTTCTAGCCGAATTTCAACCACTGGCGGCTGCCAGTTTCAACAGAGACTAGCAATCAGTTGCAGTACATAGCCACAATTGCACTGTCTATTCCTTCACTCATATTGTGATGAGATGTCTGACTGACACGATCAAGAGGTCAGGCGGAGCAATAACGCCTAAAACGTGCTTGGGTTTGGTCACACGGGGGTGGTGTTACACCACCAAAATAATAGAGTATTAAATAATATTGTATTGATACATAGAAAATGGTTATAGCGTACTTACTGGTCACTGGCACAGAAGGAACATCAATTTCGTTCTCTTCCATGCCACGCTCCAATGGAATATCTGTAACAAGAAATATAAATTTATCAAAATAAACCCTTTTACATAGGTACTAAAGCTGTTTTTACGACATTTCACTGCTTATCAGTTTCCATAATTAAAGATCTCCGCGACTTGCGGGCAGGGGCGCGGGGGCGGGCCGCAGCTAGCGGAATCGTGGGCAATGAAAGTGTTAAAATAAGCTATGATAGGCAATTACTTGTAGAAAACGACAATTCTAGCGTCAACGGAGTTCAAAGATCTGTTAATACAAATGCTCTAAAGGGTAAACTCGGAAAATCAATTTCAGTTCTGAAACTGTCGTATTGCAGGTTTTAGTTGAGTATAGAAATGCTCAACAGAAAGGAAAAGCAATTACTCATAACAAAATGACCGGTATTTCGATTGGAAACTATGAAAATAGGAACTGTGAACTGCTGATTAAATGTTTGAGGATATTAAGAAATTTGACCGACATAATTGTATAAGAATGCTATAAGTCAAAAAAAGTAGTCACAAATGTTGATTCGAACAATTTTTGTTGTGTACCTACCTACCAGTTGTTGATAGTACATTAGTTAGACCGATGCATAGGCACATAATGACTTTAAAACACAGATTATGTATGTATGTACTATTTATATACATTTATTTTATTCTGTGTAACGCACATAAGTCATTCGTCAACTTACACCATCCAACTTGTCCCAACTTATATGAGTTGACGAATAGTAAAAAGCTGTACTCTTCGTCTGCAACTCACACCACTTTTACTTTGGGTGAATTTTAGTACAGTCACCACAGTCAGCTGCTCAGATGTTTATACACACCCAAATTTTAACACTTATGTTCCCACAATTTTTCATAATTTCTTTACATCATGTCATCGTACCTACTTGTCGAAATAGTTTATCATAATTATGTAGGTGTACAGGATGTTTTCAAATATGTGCATAATAATAATACTAAAGGAGGTTATTTTACTGTTACCACAAATTAATATTCAGTAAACAAACTAAGCCTCAAACTATTCATAACTTTTTGCACATTTTTAAATTTTGTTACACAATGCCTTTTCATACCGACAATGGTATATAAGGGATATAATGTTAAGCTTAGTTAGTTTTATATAAATATTGAGTTATATAAATTAGATTATATTTAGACTGAGATTATGTATTAATTTTAAGTTTTATAAAACTTACTAGTGGTTTCTTTTTCGCTTCTTCCACTAGTGGACAAAAAATTGAAGCGAATAAAATCAATAACATCATATTTCTTATTTGATAATAATGACTATTTATAAACCTGTTTATAGTATAAAATTTGACTTGTCTAAGTGCTTATTTTGTAAGCTTAAAGAAATAAACGTTATTGATATTTGATATTTGACATAAAGTTTTGGGTTCAGGTTCATAAATATAATTTATAATGAATTGTATACATTCATACATAAGTATTGCAAAAGATTATGTATTAAAATATCATGTCTATAAATATTGAGTATCCAACATAAAATTAAATAATACACCAAATTTATAGTAACATTGTTCTATAAGTCAGAACTTTCGTTTGCTTTTGAAGGATTGCGTTAAGAAGCACAGATTATGGCAGGTGGAAGACGGTTATTAACAGCCGGTCCCTTTACATGTACCAGGTTTGAATTCATTGCTTTATTATTGTATCAAACCATTCCAAACTAGGCAACCTCTTGACGCGCGATTCTCCTTTTCGCCCTACCCGAAGACGGCGGCGGCGCGGCGCCACCCTGTCAATAACTGCGCTGTCAAAATAAGGCATACCTAGTTGGTAAGAAATTAAAAATTCTGCAAAAACAAATGAATCGTTGTCCAATCCTCTTTCCGAACAAGCTCGGAAAATGAACATTTTTGCTTTTAGTTATTTTTGTAGAGATTAGTTTTTGTTTTTAGTTTTCATTTATATCATCTTAAATCGGTTCTGCCCTGAATCAACAGTGGGTCCGGAATTGGAAGATCGGTCTTTTGTAACTCGTGGGTCCAGAATAAGGTATTTCTTCATATTATAATATCAGAAGTGATTTCTAATCATTTTTAAGAATGAAGGCCTGGCGTCTTCACGAACGTGAACGTGATGATGGGCAGAACCTGCAGTTCACGTAGTGTTACTAATTTACCAATAACCCTGTATTGACTTTGTAAATACGTACCAATCGCTCAATGACAGCCTTTTGTAGTGGCTTGATTTTTTTCGTTGAATGATTAACAATGATAATAAATAAAATAAAACAAATAATAAATATTGATCTGTGGCAGCAGGATAATAAGAATAACCTCCATTAGTATTGTGCACTAATTTAAATACACTGTAGAAACGAAGAAACACAAAATGGAACGATCGGCTTACGTGACCTGTGTTTTTACTGTTGTAGCCACAAAGGCTGAATGCGAATAAGCATTTTTCCACTGTGAGGAACCGCCGGCACCAGCATAAGCTAAATAGAATGTAAACCTAGCAGTTGCCAACGCGCCGCTTGGTAAAAAAAATGTGTATTTACTCATAAATTATCTAGGTACTATTTACTATCTGCAGGGTGTGGGCCGGAGCAGTGCCGGCAAGTGTAAAAACGGTATTAATTAGTCGATACCTACTCATACCTTCCAAGCTCGACTCCAGCATTGTGTGGTAAGTTCTCAAAGCTCGGGGTTGGTTAATTTTCTTATTTACGCTCGTGGAAAGGAATAAAGTCTATTGAATCTTGAACTACCTGTGGCGCGGCGGTGGGCGAAGGTCCGCCCGCGACGCAGGAAGTTACGCTTTCAATTCTCGCCTTGGGACAAATGTACGATCTGCTTATATTTGTTCCTGGCGTTCTGGGTATTAGTCGGCTATACTAAAATGTACACTTTACAGACCGTTCACCGTAAGTTCTCCCCTGCATTGTATGTAACTATATACAAGGCAGGTTACATCTAACCACAGAACATAAAAATAACGGTGAACGGTCTATAGTAAAGTGTACACATTTTAAAAAGTATGTACATTATTTTACGTCTGCTGATCACGATCAATGCCAAGCGACAACTACAGAGTCTTGCCACTATGCCTCTCCTCGCGCAATCGTCAATTTGCTAATTAATTTATGATGTTGAGTTAGTCACTCATGATAATACCGGAACTGATAGTTTATTTATCGGCCAGTATTAAAAATGTAGCCAGTATTCAGCAAAAATACATTAGCGAGTCACTGACCGAATGTAAAATTGCTAAGAGACCGCATAATATCAAAATGTAGTCGTCGGAGTATAAGTTGGGTGAACGACCGCATTTTTAATATGCACTCTCCGAGCTCGTATTGCTGACTAGCACCTTATCAGAATGCAAATGAGATGCACGAGGCAGGCTATTACCATAGTATATCATAGATTCTAGAAGTCTATGTTCCATAGGTTATGACTATCTGAATGTACTGTTGGTAATTAACCATTTATAGCGGTTGACAAAGGCGAATGGCGTGGGACAAACTAAATTAAAGCATTTGTAAACTAGGTTACCTCGTCACGAATGTATTTACTATAGTTATTAAGCAAATAACAGATATTTTATAAAAGATTTGGCGACAGCTGCTAGCAACTTCAATTCGTAATATTATTATGTTTGGTAATACAATGAAGACTGAAAATTATTGTATTTTCCACATAGTGTTGTTATTCTGTTACTAGACAATAATAAGCTATGATTCTTATCATACAAACCGTAAGATATTGTTGTTTTTAACCCTTCAAGGATTTTTATGAGAATACGAGAATAACTATCTTGTTGTTAATACAAAACAAACACGACGAGAAAATGTAATTTTCGTAAAAAGATTCATAATGTGATTTGCTTACATTTCATTATAGGTATCATGAAAAATAAAACAATCAGGGACCTACTTAAATACTATTCAAAAACAAAAAATAATATGATAAGGTGGAAATACGCTCGAATTACAAATCATTTTGGTAGTTCATTTCTTTATATCATCCGCAGGTCCAAAGAAAATAAAGAAATTTATTGACTTTTGGATAATATTGGATTGACTTTGAAGGCCTTTGAGTATTGTTGTTTCGAGCATAGATTAATTTAACACACAGCGCTTCTATGACTCCTTTGATCAGTGATCCTAGTAGCCTACGCTCCGTTCTATGATTATATGTCTCCATGTTTCCCAATACTGCTACCCTAGACCAGCAAACCATAATTACGCTTGACTACTCAAACGCAACTCACATCAGTAAGTGAAGCACGGGGATCTTTGTCTTGGGCAGAATATACAATAATGTCATCGCATCTACATAAATTGTGTACACTATTGAAATATAGGAATTAATATAAAACAATTTACGTATTCGATGACAAAGTGACGTAATTTTTTTAAGATATTACCTGACTAACTGTTGTTCTACATTGCACATAATATTTCATTGCTAACGAGGCACATGTGGTTTCAGTAATGCTCGTAGCCGCGGCGTGCCCCCCTGGTAGTCACACGTCTGGGTAGTGAAAATGGCATACTATTATTATATTTATATTATATATATTGTAACAATACATATATTATATTGTAACAGTTTCATTTAAATAATATTTACCCGTTAGTCTTAAAACCTCTTCATACGAAACTTGTCTCAGATGGAACGGGGCATTTTTGTAATCTTTATATACAAGTAATCGCGACGGGCGTGGACGAGACGGTAGTTTTTGTATGTAATTATTTTCCAGTTCCGTTGAGGTTACGTTACGCAGATACCTTTTTTATAGTCTATAGACCTTCGTTTGACCATAATCCCACCTGATGGAAAGTGATGATGTGGTCGATGGTCGACGATGTACCACAAAGGTCTAAGAAGATACATATTCACTCTTACCTACATAATAAATAAATAAATAATGTTGGACAATTCACACAGCATTATCTAGCCCCAAGCTAAGCAGAGCTTGTGTTATGGGTACTAGATAACTGATGTACATAATACAATACATTACATAGATAGATATTTTTTTATTATACATAGAAAACGACCAGAACACCCGGAAGAAATACCTGCAGGTCATGCAAATATTTGTCCCAAGGCGGGAATCGAACCCGCAACCTCCTGCGCCGCAGGTGGACCTTCGCCCACCGCGCCACAGAGGTCGTCAAATACTTCCGTGTACTTCCTTTTACATTGACTATGTTTAAAATGAGAACAGTTTCCTGTCCCTCTAATGTTTTGCTTCACCAAAAAATATACAGGTATTTTCCTTTCTCTATGCTCTGAGAAAATAAAATAACTAGCGGTTCGCTGGGTAGGATGCTGGGTATGAGACGGGGCGATTTATCGCACGTTCGCAGAGAAACAGACTAGCTTTATTGTACTCCCCACTTGATCTACACGATTTAGGTCACCTCCCTTATGATCTCGCAATAAAGTTTTGTTGACTCTTGAGAAGCGAGAATTGAAAAATAAATAAATCCGTTTAGTTCGTAAACTGCGACATAGTTTCGTGTACAGTAGTTCAAGTAATATCATCGCACTAATATTATAGATGAGAAAATTTGGATGGATGGCTGGATTTTTGTTACATTCATTCGTTTCGTCACTGGTGTTTTTTATACAATATATGTTGTCCCACAGCTGGGCAAAGGTCTCCCCCAAAACTAGTGTATTTTTTATAAATTATCAGTGGAAATCTGTCAATCAATTCAAAGTCCAACAATTTTTTTTATACAGGAAGCCTTCTACTCCTTTGTTTATTTATTTATTTATTTACAAGATTTTAGGAAAACTTACAGCTAGGTTTGACAATAGAATTGTCAAACCTAGCTGTAAGTATTGTATTGAAGTATATTATTTGTATTGAATTTTGGTTTGATGACTACATCAATGATGTTAATGCCTGGCCAGTGATGTAGTCCAATGTTTTGTTAGCCATATATAAATATTGACATGTATCTAAATTACATTATAATTAGACTTAGATAATGCAAGAAAATGGATATGTTTTTAGTAATTAACTACGAAAGGAGAAAAATATTCGATTGCGAAAACAGAAAAGAATTTCTTGTTTGACAGTTAATTACGAAACAGTGAAAAATAATTCTTTTTTCACAGTCAATTGTGAAACTACAATTGCGAAAACGGACTAAACGGCTTATTTTGTTATTTACATTACAAAATATCAAAAACACACACAACACACTTATCTATGTAAAACATTGAATTGCATACTAATTTTAAATATTATATGTGTGAAATGCCCAGAACAAACCGGAACAAACTACTGCAGACTGTACAAATTTTTACTTTAAAAATTGTGGCGTGGCGAGAATCGAATCCACAACCTCCTCGGTTCTTTCATATTAAATTTTCAATAGACGACATTTAGATGACCTCTGTGGCGCGGTGGGCGAAGGTCCGCCTTCGACGCAGGAAGCTGCGGGTTCGATTCCCGCCTCGGGACAAATGTATGTACGATCTGCAGACATGTTCTGGTCGTTTTCTATGTATAATAAAAAAAATCTATCTATGTATTGTATTGTATTATGTATATCAGTTATCTAGTACCCATAATACAAGCTATGCTTACCTTGGGGCTTAGGCTTAAAAAAAGATGTAATCTTCTCGGTTTGAAACCGATAAAATCTAAAGCGCACGGGCCTAAGCCAAGTGCACTTCAGAGGTAGACACTTCACTTGGAAGCTCATTTTGCAGGAATTTTGTTCGGGATCGCGATAGAGGAGAGCCTTTTTGTTGGTTATTTATTATTATGACACTTCATTTATTTTAAATCTTGTTAAAAAATACATTTTTTATTATGGAAAAACGTTATTATTTTAAAAAGCTTTTGATGAATTTGTAACTAGTGGTCCGCTTTGGCTTTGCACGGGTATATTCTCTAGCCTTTGTTCGTCACGGATAATGATGGATTCTAATGGTGATAGAATTTTTAAAATCGTTCAAGAAGTTTCGGAGCATATTTGAATATAAAAAAAAACAAACAAACCTTTCCTCTTTAGAATATTTAATAAGTAATGTTCTCTACGAAAGTAGAGCAAAGCGAGTACCCATGTAAAGAAAGGAGCGCGTGCACTGTAGTATTAATATTCCCTTATTTTTCGTCTAGTAGTCATAATCAGCGTTTTCGCTGAAAAGGTTTTGATAGTTTTCACGTTCTATTGATAACTGTCAAGCTAACGAGCCCTATCTCAAACGCACACCTATTATTGCTATTATTTGATATTTTTATGTTTTTGTATAAACAATACTTAAAATATTTATTTTCAAATTTCGTAATTTTAACGGTCAGTTTTGAAGTTTTGTGGCACCACTCAGCGATCATTATCTACACTAAAGCAAAATAATCATCAAAATCGGACACCAACCGGAATATACTTAGAATTTTCACCACCCCAACTCTTCTCGTTTGTGTCGTAAGAGACGACTAAGGGACATACACCCGGGGGCGAGCAGCACCGCCTCTTGCAGAATAGATCTACCACGGCAGTACCTCATGAGATAAAAACCAATAGGGCGATTATCAGGAAGAAGCCCGTGTCCAGCAGTGGACACAAGCTGTTGAGGTGAGGATACACAAAAACTTAAATTTTCAACCGCCTCTTTCTTTTCTTCGTCGATTGAAAAGGACAATTTTGTTTTAGTCCTAGACGTTACAAATGATTTTTCTTAAAAGCACTTCTGTACCAGGAAAACCGTGGCGATCAATTATCCGATGTCTTATTCGATTCAAAACCTCAGGATGCTATTTTTTTTATTCAATAAAACTCTTATAAACAAAAGTTAAGGTCTTATAAACAAAACAAAGTACTAAGTACTAAATACTTAACTTCTTAGTTTCAAGTTTAAGACTTGTGATTTAGGATGTGTAAATTATTAACTAATGCTACAAACTACGTAAAATTTTATCAACTCAAAATGAAAGACCCTTTATTAAACAGATGCCCCACGACTTTTTAGTTCCATCTCAATTCTCAACCCAAGGTCGGTCGTCGCTCACATTCATACCTATTGTAGCACAGAGAACTTACTCGTGTTCCTATTGTTAAGAGTTCAATCTGTCTGAAGAAGCTTAGTTGTCTATTTAAGCTTGCTCCCGAGTTTAAATAGACTAAGCTTCTATTGTTGCAAAATGTTGCTTAAAGATTCGAATTGTAAAAAATAAGTGGCACATTATTTGAACGTGTAGGGTAACGTACCATAGAAGCCTGTTGCAAAGATGGGAAAAATTGTAGATTTGTTTAGAAATATTTGTTAACCTGTCCGTCTGCGGATTTTCTCTTATGACCTTATGTAAGGTTAGACAGTATAAATTTTCACATAATATGGATTTCTCTTGCGGGATAATACATATTAAAGTTATAAGTATCCCTACAAAACATGAATATTTTAGCTATTTTGGCTCTACTTTTGTCGAGACTGTATCTCTTGAACAGTAATAGGTAGCCAGTTGAAATTTGGCCAGGGTGTAGATCACTATTTCTTTAACAGCAATAAAACATTAATAAATTCAATAATTAAGGACTCCAATGTCCATACCATACCAAGAGGAGTGCCGATAACTGAAGCAAAGCTACTTCGGGCGCGGTCAGTACTTGGATGAGTGACCGCGTCATGGTGGCTTTTTGATATTTTTTATAAGTTTTTTTCTTTTTGCAAAATAATTACCTGCAAAATAACCCTGCGTGTGCGAGTCGACTCGTACTTGGACGCTTTTATAAATTATGTTTTCTAAAGCTTTTGAGCTTCTTTGTAGTCATAATCTGCCCTAGACGGCTTGTGCTGTCGTTAAATCCATTGAGTCGGAGAATGGTACAAAGGTTTTATATTTCTACCAAAAACAACTAAGCTTCTAGGTATCTCAATGTTTCTATCTGGTTTCTGTAATATATTTAACAATACACAATTATTATGCAACAGTCTGCAGTTAGCTCAATTGTTTATTTAATTTTTTAAATAAATTTTAATTATTATACGTGTATGTATAATTCATCCCATTTTTGCAGCACAAAAAAGTTTGCTAATAAATTAGTATCACTCGAGAGAATATACCCATGGCCTTGTCCCAGTTATCTCTGGCATTTGGAGACCTGCGCGCCACTTGGCGAACGGACCATTAATTTGTGAACTGCCTTGCTTATAAATAGAAATTGTTTCACAGGCCTCGCTTTTCATAAAGGCGCTGCGTCAAAAGACTTAAGTGTACCCGAGTGAGAGATTTAATTATGTTTATTGCTGTATGAATTCGCACAACGACCTTGTTTTTTTTGCCGTCATATCGGCGTCGTCGACCACTTACACTGCAGTGTTCACATGCTTTATACTTGCTTAACCCTTATTTTTATGGTGTACAGTACAAGCTATATCACCTTACCGAAACGGGATTGTTGGTTTAAGTTTTAGATATGAAAATTGTATTCAAAAGTTAAGTTACAGGAAAGCTTATTCGGCCAGGGATACCATTTTCAGTAGATTAGTAAAATTTAAATCATACCCTACAATGATACCTTGCTTTTTTATTATGAGATATATTATCTTATAACTATAATTCAAGTTTTAATTTAATTCTATTATTTGATTGTAATTTTCTTTGTTAATAAAGGACTTCTTCATTTATGACTATAGAGCGCGCATAAACCTAATTAAAAAAATATCGGGTTTATAGCTTGTTAATTTTTCTACTTTTAACTGCTAAATGGCCTAATTTGTTTTCAAAACAAGCAGCAGAAATTATCATAAGTATTGTACAAGGTAGGTACTATAATGTACGAGAGAAGAACCTCTAAGAAAATCTATTTTTAGCGCGCTGAACGTGAGAGAAAAGTTTCGACGGTTTAAGTTTTATAAGTTTTTTTTTGTTTTGCTTAGACAACCAATCTTGTTACGGGAGAAATCTGCCACGGATTATGCTCAAATTATGCTTTTTATTTTGTGATTTTAGTCGGTAACCATAATAACTATCATTATAACAAAAACTACAATAAAAATATTTTACTACCAATTTCGCCAAATTAAATCGAAATTTTTCTATATTAAAAAAATATTTTGTTAATAGAATCAACACCAATTTAAAAAATTTCAATTTATGATTATGTAATTATTTTATGTACTTATAATGGTATGTGAATGAGTTGGAAGATACGAGGTTGATGATTTTTCTCTAAGGTGTACCGTGTATACGAAAGAAACGCAATTAATAGCGCGCTTTTTTGGTTATTAAAATTGCATGTTATTTCAGGTTCATATATTAATGTTTCTTTGTAATGTTCTATCTCACGAAACGTGAGTTAGAACGATTGAACGTGAGATAGATAAATCTACCTCAGTTTTGGCGTTGTCTTTGGTCAAACATCTTCACAACAACAGCACAAATCTTCAATCGATTGCTAACGCTTTATTGACTTGAAATGTAGCTGGAATTATTATATAAACCCGTGGTGTAGTAAAAATGTATTTATTAGACCTCGAAAAACCCTTATTCCATACAGGCTTTTTCCAATACTTCACCAAAATACCACGCAAATGTCGTATGATGATTGAATGCCCAATCAATAATGGGTATTTCAGAGGCGGGCCTTCCACGTTTCTGAGTTTTCAAGCGGAAATTAAGCCACTACGAAATCGAGGGTGCTTCGTTAACGCTTTTATCTATCTATCTCACACAAGAGCTTGCAGCTAGATAATTCCGTGTAAATTGGTTTATTAATGTATGTACATATGTGGCGTTGTAACTCCCAAACGAAGTATTCCCATTAGAGTACCGAATTAGGAGCACCGATTTTATTCCCATTTGAAGCACCTGCGAAGAAGAAGTTTCTAATGATGTACGCATGAAATGGTTTTTTAATTTGAATGGAGTTTGAATGCTGACTTAAATAAGAGCAATCATGAATACTTAAAAAAAATACAATAAAATGAAATAAATAAGTACAAACCAGTAAGTAAGTAATAGAATCAAAATAGAACGAGTATTTACTATTTAAACAACTGTGTTAACTGCAGATTGTTGCAAACATTCTACAGGTAGCTCAACTAATCGATATCAATACTAGTCGAAAGCGACTAGGCTTCGGCGACAGCTGCTCGCAACTTCAATTCGTAAATTTTTTGCTAGCTAGGTCTTGATTTTTTCTCTAGTTGGTTTTTAAGCTTGACGATATATGTACTTATCCATAGAGAATATTTTTTATGGGACCAATTCAGGATCATGTACTACAGGTACATCATCTATGTTTATAATATTAAATAATAAAAAAAATCTGTCCATTATTGAAAGGAGAAATCGATCAAAATATAATAATAGGGTAAATAAAGAGCAAAAAAATTTATTTCCCTGATCTTAAACATACTTAAAAACATACTGCCCTTCCGTGATCGTAAGCACACCAGGCCAATATAGTCTTGAAGTCGGTAATTAACAATTGTAGTATCAAGAGAATGCCTAAGATATCGCTATGATCTGTGAAAAGTAGAAAATGGCGTGGAGAAGAAAATATTTTTCATTCCGGCAGGCAACCAACACGCTAACCATGATATTCTCCTTAGCATGTGAAGACAGTCGCGGCAGGCGGTTGGCACTATGCCAGCATTCAACAATTTTCCACCATCGTATCCTGAAATCCGACATCATGCAAGATACCTGTGAAATTGTGGCGAATAACAGGATACTGTGAGCTCTTGGTCAGATGGCTGAGAAATCCCGTATTAAGGTTGTTCTTTTTTTCGTTAGAGTTGCGTTGGTAGGCCTAGTTTTTTTCATTTTCGAGTATTACTTGGTAGAAAATGCTGCAAAATACAAAGGCCTTACTTACCGCAGAAGCCAGGGTCTATCTCTGACTTTTGAACTTCACTATGATCCAAGTTCTGTGACAAGGAACTAATTGCGAAATAGCGCGTGACTACCACCACTCGCATTTCAAATCACCTCATTTTGGATTCCTATGAAGTTCATTAATTCTCTGCTCCGTCAGAATAATATTTTAACCTAACAAATCTATCTAAATTTCCGATTCACCTTTACTCTACTCTG
This sequence comes from Eupithecia vulgata, assembly GCA_946478455.1. Classification (NCBI taxonomy): domain Eukaryota; kingdom Metazoa; phylum Arthropoda; class Insecta; order Lepidoptera; family Geometridae; genus Eupithecia; species Eupithecia vulgata. The sequence goes on along the minus strand of OX297859.1, from coordinate 10,981,187 downwards.
TCACACTGGTATGACGTGGGTAGTAAAAAACTCCTTTACAAACATTCTCTTAAAAAGCCCAGCGTTTGTTAAAAGAATTGTTCCGTTCTTTAAATCATATCACATTAAGTTACGAATTATTTTTATTTGACGACCTCAGTGGCGCAGCGGGCGAGAGTCTGCCTGCGACGCAAGAGGTTGCGGGTTCGATCCCCGCCACGGAACAAATTTGTGTACGATCTGCAGAAATTTGTTCCGTTGGTCTGGGTGTTTTCTATGTATAATAAAAAATATCTATCTAAGTAATGTATAATATTACGTATATCAGTTATCTAGTACCCATAACACAAGCTCTGCTTACCTTGGGGCTAGATAATGCTGTGTGAATTGTCCAGCATAATTTATTATTTATTTATTATTTTTTTATTTATGTTTGGATTAAACTACTGAACGGATTGACAGAGTCGCATTAACATAATAGGATACTTTTTATTCCGGAAAACGCGTGCGAAGCAGGCTAACCTTATCTCCTAATGAAACCGGCGCTGCCCTAGATGAGAACTGAGCCTGGAGTCTAGCCAATTTGGTTAAGCCCACCGACATAATTCGGTTGTCTGGTCTGGTTAGTAGCCGCTTTTCCAGTGGAAAGAGGTTAAACCTCTTTCCTCGTAATGTAATGTTGGAATGATAGCGCTCGCGAGGAGCAACTACACTGATTTTAGCACTTGGCGTAACGTGATGGTGAGTTGCTTCTAGACGAATCTTAGGTCATGACGGCGGCCAGTCTCAACGGGGACTAGGTCGATGGGACAGCAGATCAACACGACCGGGGAGAGTATCGGGTGCAGAACCAACGGCTAAGTTTGCTTTCAGAGACAAATGGGTGTAACACCGCTATTTTCCTGGCTCTGGACTGTTACTGTAAAATTTTCAGTAAAAATCCCACACGGCCTTACACATCATGTTCACCGCGACATGGTACTTTCAACCCCGTAACACCAGTTTACTACGCTTCTACGGTAGATTTTGTATGTTCACATGTTTTGTACATTTACATTTTACGTAGTTTGAAATATGTGTTCAATGGACATCATTTAATTCTAAGTCTTTTAATTCAAAGCTTCACAGCCTTACGGGAAGTTCCGTTTGAAACCTAACTAGAATAATTTCTCGTATTTCACTCTAAATGCAGCCTAGAAGTTGAGTTTCAGTGGTCATTAACGTGCACGTTATTGTTATAAGGGTGACCTTTTAAAATCAACGAAACCAATTAAAACTTTTAGGTAAAATAGTCTGAATAAACAACTTTATTAACAAAGAAAGTTACAATCAAGTAATAGAATTAATTTAAAACAAGTATTTACAATTGAAACAATTGAGGTAACTGCAGAAAGGTGCAAACAATCTACGGGTCTCTCAACTGATCCATATCAACTCCATCAACACCAGTCGGAAGCGTGCCCAAGACGCTAGCTGCATTGCCCCGCAATGACGGCGTATGATGACGGCTTTATGGCAATGATGATGCGCTGTGCCAGATACTCACTAGCTCTCGGGTCACACGTCGCTTTGACCAGCTCTTGAGATCATCGGCCAAATCTGCCGCCACACCGCACCAGCCCTTACGGAAGTCCTAGGAAGATGGGAAGGCGCGAGTGTGTTGACGCATGTAGCGTCCCACTCAATAGGCCTCCCCAACTCCCATGGGACTAGAGTCATGCCGTCGGGTCCCTTACCATCGCCACGCAATGACCATTCGGTTCAAGAATAGCTGGTACGTTAGCGGTGACAAAAGCTGGCATAGCGAGATATCCGACCTAATACACGATAATCAGTGATGACCAAGATGTTTGACATCATTACCGCACTGGCATTGATATAATAAATTATATGATTTTTGACTCAACAGAAAAACTCTCTAAATTTTGCGAAAGATTGCAGGCAGATGCTGAATGTGTCAAGCTGAAGACAGGGAGCTATGGCGCTCATTAGGGGAGGCCTATGTCCAACTGTGAATTAACATAGGCTGATGATTATGATGAAGCGACTCAACAAATTGAATTCGTTTCGCATCACAAATTTTTGTCTTTTCCAGGAAATTTCCAAAGGATTGCAAACATTTATCGTCAGGTGTGAATGCTCTGCTCGTAAAGGAAGTTTTTTCAGAGAAAAGTCAAACATTTGCCCGTGAAAAAATATTTTTCCCCGTCGTCTGTCGGCAACGCGTCCATCATTTTTTTGGTTTCACGTTAGTTACTCTGATAAAAATACAGATTTCGTTGGCGAATTTTTTCTATAAATGGAAGGGAAAATTTTCAATATTCGCGGTAAACAATAAAATTGGGCAGATTTAACTTTTTGTTTTGGGTATCAGACAGGGATAATCCTTTAATCCCTCGAGCATTTAATTTCTTTTCATAAATACACTGATGGAATCCACCATTTTGTTAAAACCTATTTTTTTGGTGTAGATCGATTATGAACTTTGACCGCATTCAGTTTTTAAGTTTATTTTGTCAATTTATTAAAAATTATTGATTTATAAACGTTGGGTTATTCATACCTTCTTCTGTTGACATACACAGCTGTATTAATATTAAGATTCTGGGCAATAGGAACCACCATGTGTGTTTTGTATGTGTGTGTGTGTTTAAATGAATGAAAAATGAATGAATATTTTATTTATTAAGAAGGACATGTTTTTATCAATGTTGCACCATTAAACCAAAATAGTTTTGTATTGGTGGTCACACTCGTCTATACATACCTACATGTTAGTTCAATTGAATAAAGTTACATTGCATTTGGATTACTTGTTATACCTGTTATGTTATGTTGTGAGACTTTTGTCAGTTGTGCTCCTGAAAACACTGAACTCGTAGAGTCCGGGCAACAGGAGCTACACAGATGTATTTTATGTATGGATTTAAACACAAAAGACCTAATTATGTACAGTTAGGATGCTACTCGACATATGAGAGAAATATATGTTATTTCTTCATGTAGTATTAAAAAAACTAACTAAGTGGAGGTTTACCGTTTATTTTAGCTCACATACATATAGACAGATATAGATAAGCTGTCAGTGATAAAATTAAATAAATAAAACGTCAAGTGCAAGTTGGACTCACGCATCAACATGGTTCCGTACAAACTTGTACTCGTAAGCAAATAAATCGACCCACACGCACAGTTAAAAAATATTTGGTAACAATTCATAAAGAATTAAAACAAAAAACGTTTTTTCTTAACTTGTGCTATAAGACCTGCTTCTCGCCAAATTTCATGATTCTAGGTCAACGGGAAGTATTCGTACCCTTCTCCAGATAGGTTTTGTGTGCCATTGGAAAATTTTAAAGAATCGGGCATAAACGGCTGTAACTTTGAATTGTGTTGATATAGAAATTTGATTTTCTGTATCGCGGCTCCAAGAGATTATCGACCTGAGTATTTGATGTGAATTTCAACTCGATACCTTTGAGGGTTGACAGACGGACAACAGTGATCCTATAAGGGTTACTATTTTAATTGAGAAAATCGCTGCAGCTAGAAGATGTCACTGTAAAACAGTATCTGGTGAAATTCACTTATTGTATACTAGAACATCGAGGGCGGAAATGGATGCGATGGACGCCATTCCGGATGTCGGCGCTCGGGTGACATGCGTTTGGACAAGCGGCGGATGGATAGGCTACGTTTCATTCTGGATCACATGAACAAAACCGCGAGGAATACATAGTTTTATAGTTTTACAAACACATGTTTGTGTGAATTAAAATAGTGTTGGCCTAGAGTTGTTTGTGCAAGCAACGTGTTGGACAGAAATACTCATAAAATCGAGTTTTGTGAATGTATTTCACATTGTAAAACATCGACGTAAAGGTATTTCAGGAATTTTACGTTCAGTGGATCCAGACTCCTCCCCTTGCCTTGCTAGAGGAGGACAGCATCAGTCTAGACTGCAGTCAATGAAGAGCACTATCCGGCTTGTTATTGGTCGGTTTAGACCAATCAGTAATTTAGGTCAATCCCGGTACCTAACTGACAGCAGAAATACCTAACTAAAAGTTACTGACAGTGAAGTTTTGTTTGAAAGTTTCGATGTGCGAGTTAAACTTTGTTTATGATCCGATCGTAAAAATTCGTTCACAGGCTTTTATCTATGAGTGTTTTATTTTCTACTTCTACTCAAAGGAAGAACATAAATCACTCGCATCATTTATGTTGTAACTTAGTTCTAAATAAAAATTATTTAAGTTTGTTATACCAAAGTTATCGATACCTAAGAATAAGCAAGTTGAGGTGCCAGTGGGCCGGCCATATCTCGTGAAGAACCAACAACCACTGGAGTGAACGTGTTCTTTAGTGAAGACCACGACTCAGTAAACGTAGTGAAATACGCCGTCCGGGCAGGAATAAATCTTATCACTGCTCTAGAGTTCCGTTAAAACACTAACAGGCTTTTTACGAATGTATGTACTAACTGTCAATGTCACACGGTTGTTTTACAACAGTCAAACCCCTGGCAGAGCCTAACTAGTGACGTATTATACGACTAGGGAGGTTGTTGCTTTTTAGCGCATCTAATGACGTAAAATACGGACGTTTCAATTAGGTCGTTTTAAAATACGTAGGGTTTAGTAATGTTTCGTTATTTTTTCTCTTAAAATATTCTAATAGCCTTTTCAATTTTAAACATCCTTGCTAAGGATGCCTAATTTAGAGATAACAATCATGTTCGTGAAATTGGACCTAAAGCTGGGAAACTTGCCTCAATGTGCCATTAGGCAGCTTAGCTTTCAAACTTTGGGCTTACAACCAAATTTAGAGTTTCATATTGATTTAGAACCTTCTGGTCTCAGCCCGTGACCTCGTTTACTTGGTAACTTACCTAATAGAAACAGCAGACATACTTAAAGATGATGTAGCGCTCAATATATAAAGAATTTCAATCTTAAGAATCGTTCCGGGGGTTACCCATCAGAAACTAACTTATTTTAACCTCTTTGGTGTCGGCTTACAATTTCCATCATCTGAACTCTTCCCGCGGGTGTTGTTAAATGAAAGTAAAGGATAAATAACAACTTACAAAGGCTAAAGGTTTCTTCGTCGCTTCTTTACTTTAGTTTATACACCGAAGGGACAGAATTCAAAAATATCACTTTATTTCGTCTTCGTCGTCGTATTTCGTTTTATGCGTCGACCATGTTCATGTGGGAGTTCCCGACTTCTTCGCTGTAAGATGGACAAGGATAGCAGCCTTCTGGAGTCGACTAAGTCACTCCCACAATACCTTCCTGAAGGCTGTTTCTGACTAACTGGCCAATCCCATATACAGGCACTGGATTTCTGTCCACATGGACAGTAACAAAAAATAGGTATTTAACCTTACCTATGTTAGCTTTATATTTTTCTATTGTGTGCACTGTATTTATATTATGTGATATGGGTCTTTTTGTGCCTGAATTAAACTGATTTAATTTTTTATTATTATTATTTTATTTCCGTGTGTTTTACTTTAAGAATTTGACTTTTTCTAAGTGTATATTTTTGTATTTATGGAAATAAAGTATAAATATTAATAAATAAATTAGTGGTGGGCACCAGAACAAATTCACCACCGAACTGCCATCCCTAACTGTAAACTGGAACTAAAGCTTTACCACACTTTATACCGAGTCACAAATAATTTATGTATATTGTGATTTTAATCCATGCATGTTTTATCAATGAAAACTTTAAAGTGCAACATTTTATAATAACGAGGCGCTAAACATTTCTTTTTAAATCAGTATGGAACTTTAACGAATGGGCAGAAATAATGAAAGGAAACACCGAACAAGCTTACAATAAAACACGATTTCCAGAAGCTATCAGAAATGCACCGAACGCTTACTCATAGAAGTATACGTCAGAAAAAGCGGCGCCTTTCGCTCCGTGGTTATTAAAACACCATTATATTCAAACCAATATTCTCCTCTTCGAAGTCGAAGCATGGGAGGCAAGCGCCCTAGGCCCCCTAGATCCAACATTGCTGCAGTGGACTAACTGAGGTTGTAGCTGGTAGTTTCTTAGTAGTCCCATTTTTCTCTTAGTCGCACATATTCACTCGCAGCAATATTTCATTTTTAAAAATTCGACAACCGTAGTTCGGGACTGATTTTTCGCAGGCAACCTTATACTACCGTGTTCATAAAGAAATAATCTTTATTTTCATTTAATTTTAATTCAATAATCAGAACGGTGTAAAATGCTAATATTATCGATTGACCTGTTTATACCTGGCAACCCGAGAGTTGTGACCGGAAAAGAATAGGCAACCTAACATTTGCATATTCTATGGGCTTCATACTTTCGATTGGTATAAAATTTGTCTAACAAACAAGACGGTGAAATGTTTAAAAAAAAACACTAATTAATCATATCCTTTACTGAAATTTGTTAGACATCCCATATGCAATATATTTATTGACATATTAAATTAAAGATAAAATACGTTTCATCAAATAAACATCTCGGTAAAGGTCGTTGTATAGCGGGATCCTATACTAATATAGAATATGATTCAAACAGCTTTCAAAGGATTCAATTGAATATAATGTATAGTATATATCCTTGAAACGGATTCTGAGAAAACCAAGATTCATACAAAAATTAATGATGGAAATTTCCTGCTCGTACAAAATTATATGCAATCAGATTTCAAAATTGAACAAAATTAATCAGTAAGTTTAAATTGTGAATAAATTGCTGAAATTTTTACCAACGTTTGTATCAATAATTTAATTATGAATTTTAATATTGGTTATGTATCGTATGCGTAGTAGGATTGCAATCACCTTTCGAAGAAAAAACATTGTGTTTCTGCTTTTTAGTAAAAAAAAAATGTAAGGTAGAAGTTTTTTATTCAATTTTGAATAATGAAAGTAGGTACTTTTACAGGAAACGTCCTCCAAGACAGCTAGTTCTTTTATAAGTTTTTACCGTCCCAAAGGCCAATATCCTCCTTTAATCATTGATTGATTTAATTTTTTATTGCCTTCCTGTTTCCTTTTTTTTCTTTTGTTATTATTATACGAAATTATATACGATATTTTATACAAAATTACCCAAAAAATGCCTTTGAGACATAAAAAGATTCAATAATTGAGTATAGGTTTTGATGATCTCTGTGGCGCAGTGGGTAAAGGTCCGCCTGCGACGCAAGAGGTTGCGGGATCGATTCCCGCCTTGGGACAAATATTTGTACGATCTGCAGGTATTTGTTCCGGGAGCTCTGGTCGTTTTCTATGTATAATAAAAATATCTATCTATGTAATGTATTGTATTATGTATATCAGTTATCTAGTACCCATAACACAAGCTCTGCTTAATTTGGGGCTAGATAATGCTGTGTGAATTGTCCAGCATTATTTATTTATTTATAGGTTTCCATTAATACCGAATACTACACTGGTACTATACACGGTTACCGTAGTTCATCTTTGGTCATCATGATCCAAAAATGTTAGACCAAGAGAATTTGTTACTTTAATTTCGCCTCTTTGCTACGCCGTAGCTTGCTACGCCGTAGCTTGCTACGCCGTAGCTTGCTACGCCGTAGCTTGCTACGCCGTCGCTTATCCTTGAATCTCGACTAAAACTAAAATTGTTAAATTAAATTAAATAAGCAAACACGAACAAAAACTATCGTATTATGGATCCGAATGTCAAAAATTTCGGATCCGATAGTAGCGTTCTTCGTCAAAAGTTTCCGATATCAAATGCGAAGTCCTTTCCGACGAAATAAAATACCCCTGCTGGTGCCCTAACGATCCCCGATAAAGAACTTTTATAGAGCTTGTCCGGACAAGACAACGATAAAATCGTTTTATCGTTGATCGATAAGAATGGTCGATAGTTTGCTTCGATAAATAATCAAGTGTATTTCACTGTAAGCTTCGAATGAAGTGTACCTAAGAGTATAAATAAATATGAAAACTTAGTAAAAACAGCTCAGTATAGACCGTATTAAAAGTAATGTAGGTACCTACATCCCAACATACATCCAAACAAATAGGGTGGTGTTCTTATTACAAATAAATAATAATAATAAAGAAATAATAGTATTGTACAATAGTAGCAAAACTAAAGTAATACCTACCTATTTAAAAACCGGAGAGCGTTAAAAGTTCGGAATACAGTGAGCAGTTATAGTGAAAGTGGGACTAAGCTAAAGTTGGTTTAAAGCATCCAACTGCCAAATTATAATCACATTACCTATCAGCCCCAAAATTCCACATTCAAATTAATATTCAAACTTCAATACCGTGTTATTAACAAAGACTCCACGAACCCGTTATCAGTTTCATGTCAATGAATTACCCTAATGGCTAACCCACATTTGCAAAATCTCGCCTAGTGATGTTTTTTCACTGATTATCCGCTTACTGAATCTTATCTTGCAAATAAAATTCTGCCATTTTTTCAGTTACTACCCAGTTCCCAGACTACCAGTTCTGTACCTACTGTTTGTTATTTTAACGCTTTATGATATTTTGGATAGAAAATTTTCAGGCAAAACGTAGCTGTGGCAAGTCTGTTTTGAAATGTTCAGTTGTCCCTTAAATAATAACTGAGTTAAAAGTAACACGCGCCAATCAGTGTCTTAGTTTATTTATTTAATAAGTCGCTAAAGCCGAAATAACAAAAACAGATTTGGTAGAGGAATATTTTTGTGCGGATACTTTTTCGCAAGCTTCATGCGATTTCCATATGTTACAGAATCCTGCAGATAAACCGCGCGGCGATATTCCGTATTGCGGGAAACACTACACTAAATGAGCTAAAACGACCGATTGACTGACGCTAATATGGCGGTCCGAGATGATTAAATTATAATTATTATCACTAACAAATTCGTAAATGGAAGTAAATTTCAATATCGCTTGCTATTGAATTGCTGTCAGGTGAACCGAAAGGGGAAAGTGGAAAATTGCATATAGATTGCATATTATATAATGCTTTATACAAAACTAGATTCAGAACACGGCTTTGCTCACGCTATCCTTATGAAACGCAGCTTAATATCTCATTCATATTTATTTTATTTCTGTACGGAAAGTCAAAGTAAAGGGGTTAAAGGTGTTAGTCCCAAGACCGTTACCAAACTGTTTTTGAGGGTTTCGAGATCTGTTTCGAAACCCTTATGGTCTCGCTCTGTCCGTCCTTTTTCTTTTTGAACATCTTAGTAACATCTGCAGCTATTAGCTTGAAATTCTGAGCAATAGGAAAAATAAATAAATTAATTAAAATGTTAAATATCAGTACCAATTGTAAATGCCTAGCCTTTTGCAGATTTCATACTTTTAGAAATGTTATGAAAAAAGGAAAAAAACATGTATCCCATGCGAACTGATTAATGTGATAAAAAGCATGTTTTTTTCCAGGCATAGAACTACCTGTATGCAAAATTTCAGATCCGTTCAGAAGTTTTGGCTTGAAGATGTATCAAACATCCAAACATGAACACTTTCGCCTTTTTAATATTTAATAATTTTAATATACATTTATATTATTATAATATTACTGAGAGTGTGACACGCAAAATTATTTTTGTATTATTGCCCAACTTTTTGCCCGCTTATACAGCTTACCAAGTACAAGAGAGGGGGTGGAATGACCTCGCCTTGAAATATAAAGGTTGTGAACGATTCGACCTATAAATGTGTAGGAGAGTGACCTTGCATGAAACGATTCTGAGGTCGTGAAGATAACCTTTATTGTCTAGGTCACTGCAGCAACTATTAGAGTAAACAGTATTTTTAATATTTATGAATATCATTGGTCTCAAAATTAGTTTTTAAGTAATTATCTGAGCGTCTGGTCGAACCGAGATGTGAGTATCTGGCGCAGCGCATCAGCACTGCCATACAGCGGGGCAATTTTACAATCGTGAAAGCGTCTTGTGAATTGTTTCAATTGTTAATACTAGTTCTGTGCTTATAAAAAACAAATGCATAACATTCACTCACGTTACCTAATGTAAGAGAACTCCCAACTAATACAATGCTAAAGGATGAGATTGTTCACCTCGTTGACTCAACTGTTTTCTTAGGGTTACAATATTCATTCCACAGTTCAATGGAGACCGCAAATTGATGCTTTCGCAGACAGACTTATAGTTCAGCAGCCTATGCGGTTCGAATAATAACATTAATATTATAAATGCGAAAGTTTAGATGAATGGACGGATAGATGGATGTTTGTTGATCAATCACGCCAGAACTCTCTCTTCTATTCATATTACCAAATGTAAGAGAACTTCCAACTAAGATAATGCTGAAGGATGAGATCGTTGACCTTGTCGACTCAACGGTTTTCCTAGGGTTACATATTGATTCCTCTCTTCAATGGAGACCGCAAATTGAGGCTCTCGCAGGCAGACTAAGTTCAGCAGCATATGCGGTTCGAACAATTAGATATATTACCGATGAAGATACAGCTAGGTTAGTTTATTTCAGTTACTTCCATAGTATCATGTCTTATGGTATTTTGCTTTGGGGACGGGCAGCCGATATTCAGACTATCTTTGTTCTCCAAAAAAGGGCTGTACGCGCAATTTATAAATTAAAGCCACGCCACTCTTTGAGGGAATTATTTAAAGACATAAATATTTTGACAGTAATATCGCAATACATCTATGAAAATCTAATGTATACACACAAAAATAAAGATAGCTTTTTAAAAAAATGTGATATTCACAAAATAAATACAAGAAACAAGAACAAACTGCACATCCCATCATATAGATTACGAAAGGTAGGGAAATCATTTATGGGTAATTGCGTACGCTTCTACAACAAGCTTCCATCTGAAGCAACTGAGCTCCCTATTCGTAAATTTAAACTGTACATAAAACGAAATCTTATCAAGAAAGCCTTTTACTCCATAGATGATTACATCAATGATGTTAATGCTTGGCCAGATGTCGCCCAGTTCCGCACTGACAATGGTATTTAAGGGAAATAATGTTAAGCTTAGTTAGTTTTATATAAATATTGAGTTTTATACAAATTAGATTATAATTAGACTAAGATAATGTATTAATTTTAAGTTTTATAAAACTTACTAGTGGTTTCTTTTTCGCTTCTTCCACTAGTGGACAAAAAATTGAAGCGAATAAAATCAATAACATCATATTTCCTATTTGATAATAATGACTATTTATAAACCTGTTTATAGTATTACATTTGACGTGTCTAAGTGCTTAGTTTGTAAGCCTAAAGAAATAAAGTTATTGACTTTGACTTTGACTTTGACTTAGAACGGCTGAACGGATCTGGATGAAATTTGGCACAGAGATAGATTATTAGTTAAATACATTACTGATCAAGATACTGCTAAGTTAGTTTATTTCAGTTACTTTTATAGTATCATGTCTTAAGGTATTTTGTTTGTTGTCCAAAAAAAGGTCGGAACGCGAGATTTATTTCCCTGTAAAAAGTAATTTTTGTATTTTCGTAAGTTTACCATAAGGTGACGAATATGCGCTACAGGCAAATCGCTCCCACTCCGCTTACACACTCAAGCAGTCCAGCGGTAACGAACCACTTATCTCCTTTGTCGGTCACTTGCTACCCACTTGTCATAAATTGGACGCGGTAATTTGTAACAAGTGCCCGAGGTCAGCCATGAATTAAGTTTTAGAGTGACTGAGAAAGAAACTAAATAATCCTCAGATTTAAGTCTAAACAACTTCAGTGGAACAGTGATTCGATTCCCGTCACTCGACAAATGCTTGAATGATCAGCAGGTAATTGCACCGGGTGTGGATATGTGTTATGCTTATCGCCCACCTGGTACTCATAACACAAGCCAGTCCAGCATCATCTGGTATCATGGTGAGGAAAGCCTCACCATGATGTCAGATGATGCTGGGATAGTATTCATATCCATTAGGCGTTATTTTCCATTCGACAGAATTTCACTTTCGATGAGTTTTGGAATCCTGCTAAGACCCGGTAGTGCTCTAAGCCAGAGCATGCCACATCGGCTCAAAACTTTTGAAAAGCTAGATTTATCGATAGTGCCCCGATAAAACTGGAACAAGCTTCGGCTCAACGTCAAATAAATTCAGCTTGTACTAAATTCCCAGACGATTAGACTAAGGACCGCATCTTTTAGTTTAGGACGGGTCTTAATAATTGAATAAACATTTTTTTTTAATTTTCTCTTATTAATACGCAAGTCGTTCTCAATGTACAAACTTTGTAAAAAATTCACAACTTTAGTTTTTTACGTCAAGTTTAAAAATAAATCTGTATTAGTCATTGTAGGAAAGAGCCAAATAGACAAATAGTACAAATTCTATCAAATAATCAACAACAATGTTGCGTGGATGCAATGCACAAACATTTTACGTATGTATTTTAAGTTGTGCCGGAGTTTAAGTAACTAGTTTATTACGAACTATAAATGAGAGAAACGTCAGTAGTAGAGCTCCTTTTGAATTACCTCTAAATGCTAGTAATAGCCGAGCTGAACTAAAAGCTACGCTGCTTTTAGTTGAGCTCAGCTGTTTGTTTTTTGATGAATGCGATGTTAGTTTTTGATGAAAGCGGGTTCAGCTTTTCAGGAAACACGGTTTAGTATCTTGTTAGCAAAATAGAATTGAGAGCGACGCGAATGGTAGAACTTCTTCTCGGGGGTTTTCAAAGAAAAAACCACTAACTTTGCCACCATGTCCTTTCTCGTCGCATAGGTCTATTGCTGTTTTCTTTGAAGACTATTAGACGAGTCACACAGCCGCCGTTCCAGAAACTAGGACACATCGTGATCACCATCGTGGTTGCCGGGGAAATTTAATGCACAAAAACTCGACTTGGGGTAATTTTTGTCAAGTAGACGGTGCATCGATGCTGACTCAACACACTTTTGAAAGGCTTACAGGACACGACAAATCGCGATGCCTGTTGAGTTGAATCTAATGTTTTAAATTTTCTAGAACCAGACCACTGAACAGGTGGGCCCTCTGTTAGTCCCAATTGGCCTAACAGAGGTTAGAGATATTTTTTTGTTTTGTATTTTTTTTTCAGGGTATTTTTTTATCAATAAGTAGAGGTATAATCTAAAATATAAAATTCTACATCAGCAAACAACAATTATGAAGATAACGAAGTATGTCCTCCTAGCATAATTTAACAAATTATATCATTATAATGTTTATCTGCTACGCTGCCAGTTTCAATGAAGACTAATCAAATGATTATGTACCTAAAGTCGAGAAAGAGTAGGTTAGGTAACTACGAATGCCTCCGAAAAGTTCCCGCCTTGCGGGGGCGGGAGGGCTTAGTAATCGCGGTCTGGTCACCCGCGGTGTAGCTAAGAGGAACACATGGGGCCTTGCCAACGCAGACGGCGACACGGCCGGCCCCGAGACGAACCGCTCCTCTGGCTTTTGACCTCTAAGCCCAGAGCGGTTTTAGGTAGCGATTTCGTATGGGAGGCACCGTGACAGAGACGGGCGGCTGTGCTGTATGGGCAGCATGGCCACAGAGATCTCTCTACGGCCATGCCTCTTTCACTGCCGCCTGCAGATGGAGGCGGCAGTGAAAGAAGAGTTCTGGTATTGAGGTGCGCCGCTCTCCATGCCTTCCGTAGCCTTGACGGGGTTGCCACCGTTTGATGGTTGACGCGGTGGGGGAAGAGGAGGGTCTGTATTGCGAAGGCCACTCTCCCTATACTCTGCGACCGGTAGAAGGCGGCCAGGCCATTAGACAGAACCCTCGCAGAAAAACCTAGGGCGTCCGGGCATGGGGTCTTCCGGTGCCCATTTGGCGGGTTAGGTTCCACACCCCCAGTGAAAGCGTCCTCAGGTTCCCACCACAAGCGGCAGAGGCAGAAACACCCTGAGAGTTCTAGTGGGTTTTAGTCTCACATAATCGTACTGTCTCTCCGTGGCATTACGATATGCGTGCGAATTAATAATTTATATTTTTAACAATAATACTATTAATAAAAAAATTTGGATAGTTAGAAGACAAACATAATAAAACTCTCCGGCCCTCTGAGATAAGCCATAGGAGTGGGGACAAGAAGAAAGAGAAGAGAACCTTTTTGTACATCTCGTAAACTATGTGTCGTCGTAAAAAATACTGGCATAGGACCATAAAAAGAAAATTACAATTACAAAAATCCATCCACAATCCATTGTTGACTGAAGACCATTGTAACACGAATATTTGCTAGAATTTTATCAAACTGTAAAATTTGTGCGTCACCCGATTATGAGTTTGTCGTGTAAGGCCGTTACTCATATTTATTGCGCGGGATAAAATGAGCTTCTTACATTTAAAATTCATAGCCACAAAAGTAATTCTTATGCGGCGCGAGAGTAGAATGTTGAATATCTGAGGATTTATTTTATTAAGAATTCGCTTGAGATTATATGATAAATAATATAGCTCATACTGTATAAAAAAAATATGATGATGTCCTCCTAAGTCATAGCTGAATAGCCATGTGCGTTGAACATATTATAGTGCATAAGAATGTGCACAAACACAGGCACATTTTCTATACCCTCATAGCACGGCAGACTGACAAGAACGGGTATAGGTCGGGTCTAAGTTGGCTCGCTTTTTCGAGACAAGGACGAGCAATCGCTCCATGGGGAATACGAGAAGGGAAGGCAAGAGCCGTGGAATGGCCGGCTAGCGCGCAATTTTACCGGTTTCATTTATAAATTTGTTATTGCGTAAATATTTCGCAATAAAATAAAACCATTATCTTTAAGTATTCATTAAGGAACAGGTAACCAAAATTTCATTAAAATATGTTTAGTTTAGTCAATCTTTTTTTGACTCCCATAACAAGTGAAATCCTATACCAATACACTCCACTACATCCTAATCCAATACACTTGATGCTTATAATTTTTTGTAAATATGTTTTATTACCTTCAAATAGATTTTCGGTATAGTCAAAGTATGGATTATTGAACTCATATTACCATAAGTGCTTTACGAGGGGATGTTACATTGCCACTTCCTGAATACGGGGGATTTCCGGAATTTGTTTTCCTGAAATCCCCCATGAGACTGATCAATTTGATTTGGGGGATTTCAGGGGAAAAAATCCGGAAATCCCCCACGTGGGGGACGGCCGTGGGGGATTTCCGGAATAATCCGAATATTTCTTGGTAGACAAAATGTCAAACTCACGCTGTACGCTCGCTACCACCCTTAGTCGTCTTTAGAGAAGGTCATTTTTAATAAAGTGAAAGGGTAGAAGCTTACTTATTATCGAAGGATTGTAAATTTTATAAAATAATCAAATCACATCACAATAATATTATTATGCTATATTTTTACGCGAAAATTACATAACGGATTGTGCTGAAATTTTACATAAAGATACTTCTAAGCTGATGACTGATATACTAGATAATAGAATGTTTTATATTATACTAGCGGTCCGCCCCGGCTTCACACGGGTATATTCTATTTTAATCTGTGGAAAAGAAGGGTGGTAAAGAATTTTCTAAATCGGTTCAGTAGGTCCAGAGATTACACCCCCCCCCCCTACAACCTCACAAACTCACAATTCACAAACTTTACCTCTAAGATACAGAAATAGATTGTAACCAGAACAATTATTTTAACAATTATATATAGAACAATTATTTGCAGAGTACCTACCTACAAACATTTTTGCCATGTGCGAATCAAACCCTCAACCTCCTGCATCGGTCTCTAGGCGGGACCTTCGCCCACCGCGCCACATCGTCACGTAAAATTAAAATAATATAAATCACATTTATTTTCATAGATTGCATAGATTGTTTGCAACTGTTTGCAGATAGCTCAATTGTTTCTATTGTAAATACTAGTTTTGATTCAATTCTATTATTTTATTTTAATTTTCTTTCTTAATAAAGGTTTATTTTCAGACACAGTAAGTACACATACAAGTCCATATTCCTTAGAGTGAAATATCACGAAATACTAAATATTCCTTTTCAGATCCGTATCTCTGTGTGCCAATATGACCATTCTCAGAATTGTAACGCGTATTGAATTCCATTGATGCTTGTTACGTATTTATTGAGTATCCATATCGCGGCTTCGCCCGCGTTGAAATTTATGTGTCAAATGGAGAGTATGGGTATCGAAGATTGAGATTAAGCTGTATTTTGTCTTAAAATTTTTGATTGGTAATCATACGCCACGCCGCTCACCGCTAATGTAACCTCGGTTGGAAGCTGTGGCTGGAGAGCACGTTTTGGATTACGACAGTATACTCAGGATTTTGCATTTCAGAGCCGGCAGCGGTGGGGAACGGACGCAAGCTCTGAGATTTATCGAAGATGTATTGTGTGTTTAATCATGTGTATGCCTGTGTTTCATTATTTACTTACAGGTTTATTTTTACCATGTTTTAATTGAATTTGCTAAAATAGGGATTTTTTTTTTCATACAAACTTCAGAAATTTATTGATGGGGTCTTTTGGATGTGAAAATGGAAAATACATGATTCATTATTTACTATATACTTTATTTATACCGATTTTTGAGTGAACCGAACCAAGGAATCAAAACTTTCCAGAAACTTAACCACCCTTTTTAATCCCTCAGAGGTTAATTTTTGAGAATTAGATGAGATTATATTTTTTTCATGAACCTCAACCAGATGGTTTAGTTTTATGAAAAACAGATAGCGCCATGTCTTAGCTTGATGATAGCAGATTCTATACCGTCAAGCTAGGACAGGGCACTATGGCGCTCATTAGGGGAGGCCTATGTCCAGCAGTGGACTAATATAGGCTGATGCTGATGAGGATGAAATCATCTGCATACCAAATTTTATGAAAATGGGTTGAGTAGTTACAGAGATGCGGTAACAAACATTCAAACTAACTTTCGCATTTAAAATACTAGAGGATTTCTACCCAACTGCACCCTGCAAACATTTTATATGAAATTCTATAAACTTAATCTATACATAAATTTGTTTGTAAGTTACATACACATGTTTGCATTTCACTATTTATTCGGTTTTAATGAATGTGGTGTCAATATTTTTTTATGATCACAGACCTTCAGGTTATGGTGTTGTGGGTGACATGGGCTATATTTTACTGGTTTTTATTTTGATGGCCCGTAGTGAACGGGGAAAACCGCAGTATGGGGGACAATATCCAGCCGCAGCAGCGGTCTAGTGGTCGTTTGTAGAACGCTTTCACTGCCGAGTTTGATAACCGTGGAGGTCTTTTTTACAAACGAAAAACAAAAGAGATGGAGTTTTTGTTCGGCGGAATGTAGGGTTTCGAAACTGATTTCAATCAACGTAGGATCCTAAGGGGTCACTATAATGCACGACAATTTATTGTATGGTCGAATAATGCACACCTTGATAATCCGTGTCAAAACCTATTAAAATTGGAAGCCATGACACGATTTATCAGGGTGTCCATTATTCGGCAGTACAATAAATTGTCGTGCATTATAGTGACCCGATCCTAAGATCTTTGATTTCGATGTATCTTATGTCTTATCCGTCTTTTTTTCCCTCTTTGATATTTCAAGAACTAACGCAGGTATTATCTTGAAATTTAAAATTTTTCGTGTGCGTGTACAGGTTGAAAGAATACCCAAATATAAATGTAAAATGACAATTTTCAGTACAAATTGTGATGTCGGAATTTTGACTAGTGACAACAAGGTCAAGTGGGGAATAAATGAAAAATATTTTTGTTTCGTTCCAAAATAGTTTATGTAATATCCGTAAGTTTCATACGTTTAGAAGTGGAATTTTTAAACACGTTGAAAAATTTACCTTTTCCCCATATCTCCAAAGCTTACAGAGCAATCCATCTGAAATGTAGGTACTATTTTTATGTACCCATTAAATAGCAAAATCTCTAACCGTAGGTACCTATAGTCCATATTAATTTGTGTAATAGACAAACTTTCGAAACACTCGCACTTGACAGATTTGCAAAGTATGTATTATGTTCTATGTTCTCGTGGAATTGGGGAACAAAATTAATATGATAGAGGCTCCATAATTGCAAGGGTCAGTAAGTTTTTAGTTTCAGTGATCACGTATTAGTTTTTTCATTCAGTTGGTTCTAAATGATACCTAGTATTTCTCGGCTCCACAGCAATATCAAAAGAGTCCTTCCAATGGCGTAAATACGCTAATTGTGATCGAGATTGCCTATTTAAACCGTTTGATTGGGGTTGAAACCCTTGCTCCTTGGGGTTCTAGGGTACACAGATGTACAGGTAATCAAATATGACTACATTTCCGAATATCGCACTAAACTTAATTGGTTGCCCATCCGACTTTGCAGGAATACTCCCATACTGCGTCTTTAATACAGTATGCTGTTCTATCCTCCGAGCCCTTCCTATAACAAAGAGCGCTTTGAACTCCTTTCTAACTCTCATTTTCTCTCTTTAAGTTCCTCTAAAACCCTCATCTTAAAAGTCCCTGCCCACACTATCTCTTCCTATACGTCAAATCTTTCACTGTACAAATAAATAATGCTGGATAATTCACACAGCATTATCTAGCTCTAAGCTAAGCAGAGCTTGTGTTATGGGTACTTGATAACTGATGTACATAATATAATACAATACATAGATAGATATTTTTTATCATACATAGAAAACGACCAGAACACCCTGAACCTGCCTGCAGATCTTACAAACATTTGTCTCGAGGCGGGAATCGAACCCGCAACCTCCTGCGTCGCAGGCAGACCTTCGCCCATCCTGCCACAGAGGTCATCAAGCGATCCGTCTATAGAATTCTCTCCGCCTAGATATTAGAAGTGCCAAATCTCTTAATATATCTTTAAAAAACTACTTCATCAGCATTATCTATCATTATAAAGTTGTAATGCAGGTATTATTATGTAGTGTAAGTGTTATTTATTTATTTATGTTTCAAGTGCCTCCATCTTTGTCGTTCTTATATGTCCAGTCCATCCCAAGGTTGCCTGGAAGAGATCGTCCATAGCGATAAGACTGCCTATGTACTTTGTATTCTCGTAATATCTATTTCGGTACTGTTATCTGTGTTTGTGCGATTCTGTCAACGAATTATCATTATCGGGTGAATTAGCCATTCAACGGGTTAATGGTGCCAAAGTTCTGGGAAGGACCTCAAATCAACTAAGTCATTATGTTCCAAACTACTAAATATTTAACTATAAAATTTATATTATTGTACTCTATCGTTCATGTGTTTCGAAAAAAAGATTTCATAAAATTTTCTCTATAGAAAAAAATCGCAAAGTTACGTCTAAATTTTTACAAAAATCTTAATTTCTCAATAAATACAGAAGTTATGATCTTGAGTATAAGCATGGTAATAAAACTAAGTATAAAGAAGATTTTATATTTCGTTTTTTTTTCCTTCAAATAATGTACTTATTATAAGCAAAAACTAGAGTTTTGGGCTTGCGTTGCTATGCCCTGTTCCGCTCATAAGAATGTGAAATCCTATTTCTATCCTTATCACAAAAAAATTAGGTTGTATAGGATCTTAAGATTTTTAGTAGTGTGTAGTAGTAATTAATAGTTTTTTTTTATTTTATGTCTTGCGGTGTTAGTATATATATTCACCTTACAAAAGCTTAGCTGTTGTAAAATCAAACAGGAAAGTGCACGCTTGAAGGCCTTTGACAAATATAAGAGTGGCTAGATCTCAGATAAAGGCACAAAGTTTCAGGTAAGCATTGTAAATTGTATCTGGTATTCTGTATTGTAAATGGTTTAAGCCCGTCATCATCCTCATCAGCCTAAATTACTCCACTGCACATAACATAGCTAATTTGCTGGCTTCCCCTAATGAGCGCCATAAAGCCCGTATTCGAATGATAAATTTTATGTTGTGCGGCTGCGGTGTTGGATGTGTGAGCGTATAAATGCTAAATAAAACTTAAACATAATTAAATCCTCGCCTTGTCAATATACTATTGAGCTTATCGACGAATATTCTTCTTGGATAATTTAACCCGCTGTCAAGTATTCTTGGAATAATGAACGCTCCCAATCAGTGGGTACCTAAGTGATATTGACATTCGTTTAACATCCTGTCTGTCCCCCGGGTCGGTAATTGGAAAATTTAAGGATGGACGTTTCCAATCAGCCCGTTTATTGACAAATTGGCGAGTAGTTGGCGTGTTATGAGAGCAAGCATTATTTTACTAAAAAGTTAAAACAAAGATAAAGTTTATTTTTATCTGTACTAACTAGTAGTTCTACGAACAGTAAACCTCGCGAGCACTTGAAATTTTTTTCAACAATTGTTAATAGTTAGTAATTGATATAATAATAATCTTCGAGATAAAATCTCATAACCTACCTTCTCTCGAAGTGTCACAAAGACGTTCTAATAAGTGCTGTACGGTAAATGCTCTCATGCTTATTTTTACATTTTGCAGAGATATTTTGCTCGTCATGGTGAAAACTCTCATCAGATCTTTGCCATTTTATATGAGAAAAATTCAAATTTTACCTTTCAATTAAAAAAATTATCATCAAAATCGCATGTGTCAAAGCGGAGATGTTCGATAGACCCCTTTTGCCCTTTTTAGAGGAGCTAAGCCTGTAATCAAAAAACCCCGACGACAAAAAATTCTATTAAATTGTAAAATCTGTACACCAAGTTTTGTCAAGATCGGTCGTATACAACCTGTAGAGGAGTACGTACATTCAGACAGCATCAACTCTGCATTAACTACTTTTGCTAGTAGTTGATGCAAAGACGCTTCGCTCGCGCTCGGGTCAATTACAAAGAGGTAAAGTTTGTGAATTGTTTTTGTCGTTGTAGGGGGTTATCTCTGTCCATTTCAAAAATTCTTAGACTATTAGAATGCTACATTTCAGTCAGTGACAAAGGCTATGTTTTATCTTGGAATTCACACGGGAACGGGAACTACGCGAGCGAAGCCACGGGCAGCAGCTAGTCCCAAATAAATTTTTAACGACTGCACTAAGAAAAGCACCTTCCTTATATGTATTTTTAACACCACCTCTGCGATTATCAATCTACTTTCAAATGTGATGATAAAACCCCTCTTATTTATTTATTTGTTTAGGAGAGGCCTGTTCAGCATTGGACCAAACCTATGGGTGCTGATGATGGAGGTTTAGGTATAGCCATAGGTAAGTAAGAAAACCACGGAACAGAAAAAACAAGTGAGAAATCTCTCGATTATGGGCCGATTTCACCATTGCAATTAAACGCAATAAACGTTATAGATAAATTTAGTTTAGCGCTTTGAACCGCGTTCCGTGCATAGCGCACGTTGATCCGGTTCAAGCTGATATAAATGATAGGTATAGTTTAATAAACGGTGAAATTGAACCTAAGTCACCTTTCAAACAAATAAAACGAGAACCTAATCTGTTCATCCGTTTGGTAGCTACTATGCCGCAGGCAGACATAAATACCTACACGGACAAACAAACGCCTAAATAGACACCCAATAACCTACACCGACATTGTGATTGTCTGTCGGTGTACACCGACACACAATCCCGTAGCCACTCACAGACACAGAAATAGCTACACATACACACAAATACCTACACAGAAACAAATATATCTTTACAAACACACACAAATAACTACACTGACACACAATCACGTAGCCACTCACGTCAAAC
This sequence comes from Eupithecia vulgata, assembly GCA_946478455.1. Classification (NCBI taxonomy): domain Eukaryota; kingdom Metazoa; phylum Arthropoda; class Insecta; order Lepidoptera; family Geometridae; genus Eupithecia; species Eupithecia vulgata. The sequence goes on along the minus strand of OX297859.1, from coordinate 10,959,543 downwards.
TTATCACCCTTCTGTTTTGTCGTAAAAACAGCTTTTCTATGCTAAAAGCTACGCTGTGAGATTGTGTATTTGTACGCAGAACGTGGGACCGCGTGTTATTTTATTTATCTGGTAAACTACATTTTATGCTTGAATTCTTTTACACCAGTCATTTTAATTGGTCTTTTTTGAAGCGGGATAAATATAACAAAACTGCGGCGGCCTACCGTAACTACTGGTTAACCATAAAGGCAACCGCATGCTACGGACAGTCGGACGGCTGACCGCGTTTCGACAAACCCTATAGTGCGGAGGTACCGTCCACGTTGATGCGCTTCACCTCTTATGTGTTTAGTGAAAACTCAGGTTGTTTGTCGCGAGTTGCTGCGGGATATTTTTTTGTGGTTTTTAATTTCTTCTGCGTTCTACAAGCAATAAAACTAGCGTAAAAGTAATTTGCCGCAAATCGTAAACTATTTTCTATGAATTCATGATAAAACCAATTACCATCACTTGGCATTTTTGGAGCATGAGAAAATACGAAACTTTGTGCTAGTAATCTAGATTTTCCCAAATGCCCCCAAAAACATACAAATCAAAGTTTATTTTATTACCAGTTCATAGAAAATGGTTTACAATTTGCGACAAATAACTTGTCAAACGCAGAAAAAAATGTAAATGATGAAAAAAATCATCTCGCGCCAACGCGCGAATTTAATGAGAATCTCAGAACTGAGACTTGTTTGAAGTAAGTTGAGACTCAGTTATTTAAATAAGCAGAGAAATAACCCGCTTATGGCATAAATCTAATTTCCGCCAGCCTAATAGTTCAGTCATCCAGGCCGCGGCTCGTCGGCTCTGGCAAACTTTTCAATCAAGGTAACTTCATTAGCTTCGGGGCAAAAACATGAGGAAGATTGCTAGGTAGCGCGCAGAACTTTATGTCATTGGAGTTTTAAAGATCTTTTACATTTTATTTTCTTACTGACTCCAGGAGGAGGTTCTTCATTTTAATTATTTGTATTGTTGTTGTTGTAAAATATATGTATTTCTTCTTCATTCAAATAAAGTGCGTGCTAAGCCATGGGCAAAATCTAGTATAAGATAATATCGAAAATCTCATCAACATTATCAGCCAATGTTAGTCCACTGTTGGACATAGGCCTCCCCTAATGAGCGCCATAGCGCCCTGTCTTCAGCTTGCCGCATCCAGCATCTGCCAGCAGTCTTTCGCAAATCGTCATCCCATCTGGTCGAAAGCCGTCCTACACTACGTTTGCCGAGTCGCAGTCTCCACTCAAGAACACGTTTACCCCCGCAGTTGTCGGTTCTTCTCGAAATATGGCCAGCCCACTGCCACTTCAGCTTGCTAATCCTTTGAGCTATGTCGATAACCTTGGTTCTCTGTCGGATGTATTCGTTGCAATCCTATCCTTCAGAGAAACTCCGAGCATAGCTCTCTCCATAGCTCACTGGGCGACTTTAAACTGGTAGACCATTGAAAATCTACAGTTCATTAATTCTCAGTACTTACACGATCTGTGATGATTAAAAAATAATCCTTATCATCGAAATTGTCTATTATCCCGAGTCGCAACCAATCCTAATAGTAGTTTGTTTAGTATTGATAGATAGAAAAGTAGGAACCACATTCGTTTTCTATTTTCTGCAGTGTAGTGTGTTTCTGCCTCGACTGCCACAGATTGGCTTTTCCATTAGCTAAACACACAAACACACACACGCGTTCAAACACTGGTATGTAGTTGCCCGGGCTCTTAGGAAACCTCCTCACTGTCCTCAGGAGCTCCACTTGCACACAAACATTCTACAAAATGTAAGTGTTACTAGTTTATTTATTTTCATTTTCATCATTATCATCATCATCAGCCTATACCAGTCCACTGCTGGACATAGGCCTCCCCTAATGAGCGCCATAGCGCCCTGTCTTCAGCTTGCCGCATCCAGCATCTGCCAGCAGTCTTTCGCAAATCGTCATCCCACCTGGTCGGATGGCGTCCTACACTACGTTTTCCGAGTCGCGGTCTCCACTCATGAACACGTTTACCCCAGGGGTTGTCGGTTCTTCTTGAAATATGGCCAGCCCACTGCCACTTCAGCTTGCTAATCCTATGAGCTATGTCGATAACCTTGGTTCTCTGTTGGATGTGTTCGTTGCGAATCCTATCCTTCACAGAAACTTCGAGCATAGCTCTCTCCATAGCTCGCTGGGCGACTTTAAACTGGTGGACCAGCCCTACCGTGAGTGACCACGTCTCAGCTCCGTACGTCATGACGGGTAGGACGCACTGATTGAAAACTTTCGTTTTCAAGCATTGCGGTATGGATGACGAGAAGACCTGACGTAGTTTGCCAAACGCGGCCCAACCTAGCTGGATCCTCCTCTTGGCCTCCTTCTCGAAATTGTTTTTACCCAACTGCAGAATCTGCCAAAGGTAAGTGTATTCGGAAACAATTTCGAGAAGATGGCCATGTACGACGACCGGTCCCGGATCAATGTGGCCATTGATCATGACCTTGGTTTTATCCAAGTTCATGCCAAGACCGATGCGTCGTGAGGCTGAAGCTAGGCCGTCCAGCATCCGGTTAAGCTCCTCCAGCGACTCCGCCATCAAGACTATGTCATCAGCGAATCGCAGGTGTGAGATGTAATCGCCGTTTATGTTGATGCCCTTACCTTTCTAGTCCAGCGTCTTAAACACATCTTCCAACGCACTTGTGAACAGTTCCGGGTAACATCCCCCTGTCTCACTCCTCTGCGCAGTTAGATAGGTTTAGACTGCTGGCCCTGTACTTGGACACTCATGGTTGCGGCATCATAAAGACATCTCAACATCTCAACACCTCGATATAACGATAGTCTACTTGGCAACGCTGTAAGGATTCCAGAACAGCCTAGGTTTCGACAGAGTCAAAGGCCTTTTCATAGTCCACAAAGGTCAGACACAGGGGCTGATAATACTCTTCGGACTTCTGTATAATCTGCCTCACTGTGTGTATGTGGTCTATGGTGCCATATTCCTCCGCGAACCCCGGCCTGTTCCGGTGGCTGGAACTCGTCGAGTCTCCTGGCGAGACGATTCGTGACCACTCGTGAGAAAAGCTTATAGACGTGGCTCAGGAGTGTGATTTTCATATTAATTGATGTTTATTAAAAGTTTGATTTTTATTTTATATGAACGTCAGATCTCCTTAACCTTATCTGTGTATCTTCTATTTTTGGCATAATAAGATTTGTTCATTGTAAATAATTATTTTAAACATATTCCCTTCCTAGTGAAGTGAATATAATACGGGCATACGAGTCACAAAGAGGACATGTATGCCCGTATTATATTCAATGAAGCTGAACTGCAGTTAGCTGTGCCTTATTACGCGGAGTATAAATATAAACACTCCTAGCATACTTGAAACTATTTTAGAAACTATTTTAGTCCTGACTAGAAGAGGTGCGGCCGTCGATAACACCGACGCGACTGTTTGCTTATCACACCCCGCAAACGCAGCATATTCAGCATGCTCGCAACAGATATAATAATTTATAAGTCTCTTAGTTAAAATTATAAGAAGTTTGTACCATAAACAGTACACATTTTGGTGTAAACTGTGAACTTCTCTATCCTATAGAGTAAGAATAGGATAAATACTTACTCTAAGCATTTATACATAACATTATTGCACTAAGACTAAAAAAACCTAAACGTACAAACTTACGCATTTCTAATGTTTTTTTTTGATGAAGTACCTACTCTAAGAACTGCTGTGAAAATCTCGACCTGGTAGACTTAATTCATATCGCTCTATGATACCATATGGGCAATAGTACCATACCGTATATAACATATTTTTACTTTATTACGCAATAGTAATTTTTCAAATTAAGAATCGAGTATAGGACATTTTATTCTCTTTGAACTCTTTATTTATGTGACTCGTTTAAAGTCTGGATAAATTCAATATCCTAGGCATTTGATGGGAAAATTTCCAAAATAAGTTTATTTCCACCTTTTCACGTTTGTTTCTGTATTGTATATTTATTTATGTTGTGTATTTTTATAAGATTCTGGAGCTCTTACAGTACAGTAAACTCGGACTCGCGCACCGAGGGTTGCGTAAAATTAAGAGTTTGTTGTGTGTTTTTCCTTTTGTTTTGAGGTACGGAAACCTAAAAAGAATACAGGAAATGATAGAAAACCGAGTTGCACAATGGGCGGCCATTTCGCTACGAGCGATCTCTCACAGACAACCTTGGGATAAACACGAAGCAGTTGTACACGTTAAGACGGTGGCGTACCTATTACTTAAAAACTGTTTATACCACAACTAGTAATAAAGTACAAATTGTTTAAGGAAGCTATGCTCAAAATGTGTCATACTGAATTGGGTCGTGAAGTCAAAAAGGCTTGAAGATGTGTAGTGACTACAGACCGTTCACCGTAAGATATCCATGACGTGATGGGAATTGTTCCCAGGCAGGGAACATCTTACGGTGAACGGTCTGTAGTGGGTAGTGATTATGAATGTCTTGAAGCGACCGAAAATCAATTGAAACTCACTGTCACAACTTTAAGGCGCATACCCCACCCAAATTAGCGTCGCCACCTTCTTTATCTTATTATTGCGTTTCAGAAAGGAAATTTCAAAAATGCGTCGTACACTTTGTGATACCTAGGTACTATAAGCTTTATTATAATGCCTCTGTAATCGTTTTATTCTATTTATGTGTGTATGACAGTGAATCAAAAATAGATTTTGGTGGCCACCAAGGGCAACTTCGATAATCGTTAACCTGCAAAATCGAAGCTTCGCCCTTTTCAGTTCATTCTGCAACGAGCCGAGGAATTGTCAGGCTGTCTAACTAAATGATCCGTCCCGTAAAAGACATTTGATTATTCTAATCCGTTTTGTAGATGAGGTATTACTTTAAAATACATACACCATGTAAGAAATCTGGGTGTATAAATTTTTTAGCTCCTTCGATCGAGCGGCGAATACGAATGTTTTTTTTATATAACTATGCGTGCGTAATCATGTGCTTAGTCTATTAGATGGATAAACCAACACGACCGGGGGAAGTCAGAAGCAGAACCAACGGTTTAACGTGCTTTCTGGGAGTGCAACACCGTTAACTTCTTCTAGCTGTTAAGCCAGAGCTGGCCGGAGGTCTTTTTTCTTCTGTTTTGTAAAAACGCTTTATAGATCGGCTTTGTTCAGCAGAATTAAAGAGGAATTGAAGAGCAATAAAACTTTTGTCAGTACAAACTCTCTCCTTTGTCTTTGCAATAAAAACTCTTTGCGCTAGATTGGTGCTAGGCATTACGATCTTATTATTCTTTGAGACCCTATGGTTAGTTATTGTACTCTTTGTTTGACATTTCGAGACGTAATAACCGTTATAATGAAATATTGACAAAAAAAACTGTATAATGTGTCACTAAAATTTTTAATATTTACAAGCTTATATTTTTTTAATAAACTACCAATGAAAAGTCAAAAAAATATTGTAAATTCTGTACCGTTAATACAGAAATATTCATTATGAGTGTAATAAGTAGATCCCACAAACGAACCTCACAGGCGCTTGTGAGGGTACCAAGCCAGAGTAGAAACTGGAAAGTAGAAGACCTAGAAAGAAAGGTAAATTTCCAGGAACTTTTGATGCGAGAATTGGCACTCCTTCAGAAAGAGAAAGAGTATTTACACAAAGAAAGGGCGCTCCGACGAGAAGTTTCAGAGTTCAACCAACGCAAGGGTAAAAGAGCAATAAAAAATTTAGAAGAAGCCGAAAAATTACGCTGTGCTCGAAGAGATCTGCTATCTGCACGCAATATCACCAAACCGTATAACAAATTAAAGGAAAGCGGTAGTAAAACATACCTAAAGAATAAGGTACAGAGCATAGAAAAAAAACTCACAGATGCTTCAGCTCCGGTGCAAAAAACGGATCTCAAACACATCAGAGAAACCAGCCCGGACAATAAAATTAACCAACAGAAAATGAACAGGATAAAGGATGTAAAAGACGAACAAAGTAGTAAAGCACGGTGTGCAGATGATAGTGACAAAGGATACATCGTCGAAAAAAAATCGTACATGATCCAGCTGTTTAAACGATCTTCTAATATGAAGACAAGAGGTGCGTTTGCAAATAATAACTCGCGTATTAATAAGTTATTTAGAACTGGAACTAAGGAAGCTTCTACAATTTGCAATGTTTGCAATGAAGAGGCTGGACTGCCGTGCGCTTGTAAGAAGAACTACTGGGATAGAGTTGCTGAAGACTGCCGTTTGATGTCACAACGGGGCCCACCACGGCCATGGCTGTACCAAAGGCCGCAGCTCTTCTCCACCACCGACGCAAAGAAAGAGATGAAGCAACATGTACGTGGTGTTGTTATATTCCTAGCTGGTGTTATGTTTTGTTTACCCTGTTGTCTATGTTTTGAGTTGTTCAAAGACTGTTTATGTCATTATTGTCACTAAAAATGTTTTTCCTTATATGAATAACCCAAAAAAGATTGACGCAAATCTTAAGGTCTTAAAGAATGAATCAAACAATCAGAGGCCACGGTAGTTTTTCTAACTATCTCAACGACGATGATATCTACGTTATCTTTGTAACAAATAAAACATGATATTGAAAATGATTTTAAATGTTCTCCCTAACTTAGAAAACGTGACAAAATTACTAGTTTCTAATCAAGTCTCGTTACTAATTAATTTATTTAAGGAATTATGTACCCTCAAAATATCACTATTTCGTCAGCACTGTATGATGTACTTCTTAGTAGGCCTTTATACGTGGAATTTGGAACATTTATCAAGTATTCTGTTGCAAATAAAGCTAAAATTCTAAAATCATAATAATGGTTGCATCGTCGAAAATAAGAACACTCAAGTGTCTTCCTCTTATTTGCTTCTGGCATAGTACCAAAAGACCTAACATTTGAAATACATGTTATGATTAGGGAAAAACTAATGGAGAAATTCTAAAATCGTATTTTAGGGTTCCGCCATCTATCAAGGTATTTCTGGCTGGCTTCCCCATAATTTGACAATGAGCACTTATACTAGCACTTTCATAGCTGAAAACACTGAGAGCGATCTGCAAGTCCGTGCGACGACGGCGCGCCCCTGCGTGTCGCACCGCCGACGCTAGCAGTGATCGTGATAAATACTAGATTAAAAAAATTAGAAAATTTCAAATAGGATACATTTTGAGATTCCATTTCAACTACTGGTAAAACGGGGTGAATAAAATCGCTGGGGTGAATGGATACAAAACCAAAATGTTTATCTGCAGACTGTAGACAAACATTTTGAAAGAAAAAAGTTTAAAAAAAAGGTCTTGACTTGAATTGAATACAGTGTTTAAACAAGGTGCTGTAAACTTCACTATTTTCATGCTATCACAACTTCTATTGTTTTCGTTGGTTCCTTGTGATCCGGAATAATAAAAAGGTAAGTGCGTTTGTGATGAATATTTTGAATTATTTGACAAAGTCAAGTTTTATTTTTGATTGAGGTGTATAGACACGGAGAAGGGGCGAATACATACGTAGTATGGGGTGAATATATAATGTAGTATGGGTTAATAGACGCGTGAAAGCGTGAATGGGTTCAATAAGAGATGATTAGAAAAATTGTTAGAAAATTTAGTAGGTAGTTAGAAAAATTTGTTTCAAATTTGTGTTAGGGCTGCTACCTATTGAAATATTATTTTTTTATTTCAAATAATTATAACTTTCTTAATTTTTACTTTTTGTTTCATTTCTACCATTAGGTACCTAACATTTACTAAGTACTTAATAACCTACTTTTTACACCTACGTTAACTAGGTAGGTGTATACGTATAAGCTTTGGAAATTGGCCAACCCTAACATTTTTTTCTATTCACCCCATATCCCGTGTCTGTTGAACCCGTGTGCGGGGTGCGGGTCATTAGAAACGACACATATTTTTGCATTTTGTCCTATAATTAAGGAAAAAATAACAATTTGTATGACTGAAAACTATTAACTTAAAACTGCTTAGAGACATCATATAAGCACAATACAATAATCTCTTGACTATTAAAAACTTATATAAACATGAAGTCAAAGTTCAAAATTGTGTCTAGTCACCCCGTTTTACGTGTTTTTTTAAGAGACCTCTTCCCAGGCCGTTTTGTGAAAAGGATACGCATAGGATTTCGTGTTCATAGGAGCGGGACAGAGCAAAACACATGTGCAAAAATCAAGTGCAGAAATCAAGATTGTTACTAAATAAAAGAGTGCGGTTCAAGTAATCAAATAAGTACGTATTTGAACACCTAAAATTAAAATATCTACAGTTAAAATGCCGATGTTCAAAACCCCTAAAATTACAATATAGTGTAATCAAAATAGTGAGAGATCTAAATGTTGTATGAGTATTTTATCGAAGTTCAATAAACATAATTTTATCAACTTCGACTCTGTGACTGAAAAGGTATAATTTATAAGTCACGTGTTGACACTCCCCCCACGAAGCCCGCCCAACCCCCCGAAGCGCGGGGTGGGAATGTTAAGAAGCCTGCGGATGATGATTGGCCCATACAAACGTACTACCAAAATGATTTGTAATACAAGCATATTTCCACCATATCATGTTGTTTTTCGTATAAGAATAGTATTTATTAAAGTCCCGGGATGTTTTTTTTCGTCATAATAAACATCTATAAGTAATGAAATATAAGCTAAATTATGCAAAATGCGATTTTGCATAACTTTACGTATATATACATAAAACGACATGTTTTCGTCCTATTTGTTTTGTATTAAAAACAAAAATATCTTACGTTTCGTTTGAGAAGGACCATAGCTTACATTGTCTAGTTACAGAATAACAACACATTGTCGAAAATACAATAAGTTTTCAGTCATCCTTTTTGATATTACGGAACACAATAATTCACGAATTAAAGTTGCGTGCAGCTGTCGCCGAAGCCTTAACAGAAAAATACTTTTCTAGTAATTATGATCTTTTCGACGATCTCTGTGGCGAGGTGGGCGAACGAACGTCCGCCTGTGACACAGGAGGCTGCGAGTTCTATTCCCGCCTTGGGACAAACATTTGTACGATCTGCAGGTATACGGTTCCGGAAGTTCTGTCCGTTTTCTATCTAAAATAAAAATATCTATCTATGTAATCAAATATTTATTTTAGCGAATCGGTTACCCTGCCTTTGCTTTATTTTTCAATATGAAAATCGAGTTAGTAGGTAAGTCATATTGTTTCGGAGAAGAAGGCAAGTATGTATCATAATTGAGGTACCTATTATAGACAATTTTTTTCATTAAACTTATACAACTTTACTATTAATCAAAAAAGTATCTTGGCGCTTTTGTACTAAATGAAATGGAATATTAGGTGTTGGAGTCTATCTATGAATCCTAGATTTCATATTTGATCAGCAGTATGATCTCAAAGATCATGAAAATGATTTTTTTTGAACGAACAGCCTTTACGCTCGGCAAAATTGCAAAAGATCAACGTCCAAGGATAAAGGACGTTATTTTTAGTAAAGTTATAATGCATTGTTTACTATAATACTATGCTATTAAAAACAAAAATCAAAATCAAAAATTCTTTATTTCTTTAAATTTAAATACAAGTTTCAAGTTCAAGTTTTTTATTTATTTGTACACAAACAATATTATGGTTACATGTCAATAATTCATCAATGTCAAAGTAGCCCCAATTTGCGGTACAAGGTTGATTGACATTTCGCGTCTCGGTGTGAGCAGACCCTAAGTAGCGCTCTCTTTGGACAGTGCTTTGGACACGATTACTTCAGAATTTGATTCGCGCGGAATCGTACAATTTTGCAAGAATCATCCCGACCTTCCAAGACTATGGGAGCTATCAGACTGTGTGCGATTAGTCAAACGTATACGTGCGTTTACTTAGGTACGATGACGTCCGAATACAATCCGAACTACTTGGGATTTTACCACGCATTCGTACGTTAAGTTGAAGATAAAATGGACACAACAGATGTAGTAAAGTTAATTTACTTGACTCAAGAACATAAATGTGGGGGAATCAATGTGAAATCTTCCTTCATCATCATCAGCCTACATAAGTCCACAGCTGGATATAGGCCTCCCCTAATGAGCGCCATAGCATAAAAAGCGTTTTCAGCTTGCCGCATCCAGCATCTGCCAGCAGTCTTTCTCAAATCGTCATCCCACCTGGTCGGAGGGCGTCCTACGCTACGTTTGCCAAGTCGCGGTCTCCACTCAAGAACACGTTTACCCCAGCGGTTGTCGGTTCTTCTCAAGATATAGCCAGCCCCCTGCCACTTCAGCTAGCTAATACTTTGAGCTATATCGATAACCTTGGTTCTCTGTCGGATGTATTCGTTGCGAATTCTATCCTTCAGAGAAACTCCGAGCATAGCTCTAAATCTTCCTTAATATGATAAAAATCACCGAATTCACCTATTTTTAAAATCACTTTGCACACCGACATTCTTTTCTACGATAACGGCAACGTCAAGGTCGCAATCTCCTGTGTAAATGTGCGTGTCTGTGTCTACAACAACATCTTGATTAAGTTGAAGACACAGATTATTCATCACAACAAAGAAGACTAATTCTTCACGAACGCGATATCTCCGGACACTGACTATTGACGAATAAAAACGTAGGTATTCAGTTTGCGCACTCAATACGTACGAACAGTTTTCGTACGTTTATGTGCGAACAAATTCGGATCCAAAGTGAGCGCCTATATTCAATGTACTTTTTGGTGAGCGCGGCCTAAAATGGCTCATTTTCCGCAAATTAGGTAAACAAACCCGCACCTTTTTTTGTCTATTTACCTACATATATTTGCTCCACTACTTTTCCAGATACCAGTTTATATATTTCCATTGATTCACTCCTCTTTGATGGTGGATGATATGTAGTGAAAAAAATCTATGGATATAGTAGTCCTGAGGTCTTAGCGTAGCGTTACATTCTCTTTGATAGTAGTGTGAAGGGGATCTCTTCTTTCATTGAGTTGTTTATTGTTATTTCAATACTGTTTATGTCTGTTTACATTATTGTTGTAATTTTTAGAATTTTACTTTATTTTCGATTGAATATTAATTTAAGGTTTTATATTTGTAAGAAAAATATATTAGCCATGTATAATATGTTTCAACAATTGCGGCTGTTTGCTTATAACCAACTGCTAAGTAAAAGAGTATCCAGTACCAAAATAGATGATGTGGAAGGTAAAGATGTACTACCGCACAACTCAAAAAATAAAGTTTTGCAAGAAATTTCTGCAAATCTTGAAGAAAGTGAACGCATTCTCTTGGATAAGGCTACAATTTCTTGTCGTGACATAAAATCAAAAAGTGATACAGATATTAAGGATTCTTCAAAAAGTAAGTTATTTATGTTATTTTTTACCTGATTAGAAGGTTTCACAATAAAGCAAGTCCCTTGCCCTTGAATAATCATTAAAACAAGTGAAACTAGATAATAAAACAGTCGATGAATCAAAAAGGTGCAGTACTCTTCCTCACTAAATGGCAGTCATATGAAATTGCTTTCCACGAGTGGTTATGCCAGCACTCAACTCGTCATAATATCTCTAAGTATAGTTTCAATGGTAAACAAGTTCCCCTATCTCTAGGAAAGTTTGAAATAAAAACCTGTGAAAATAGTTTGTAAGCCTAATAAAAACTTACACAGAATTTTGAACATGTCAATGACAACAACAGGTTCTAGATTTTTTTGTGATAGTCGAGCAGGTAGAAACGTATAAGTCAACAGTCTTGAATTAACTTAAATACCAATAACCAAAAAAACAAGATTTCACAAAAAAACAAGTTTCTGTTTCTTCTGTGTGTTGAATTGCTTTCATAGTTGTTTGTTGATTATCGATTGATAATATTTTAAAGCGTGAAATAAGGAAGAGACAAACCATTCTTAAACTGCCCCCACCACCGCAGCTACCCTCGCATCCAAAAATGGTGTATTGGCGGTGGAATACAGGTAAATTGGCCTTTGTGATTGGTTGTTCAATCACCGGCTAGACATGAAAGTGGGAACAAGTAGGATTAGCATCTCAACGGAATAAAGGCCGGATTTGTCGGCTAACTAAGCCGAACGCGTGAAAAAGCTGACGGGCCGCTTGCAAAGCTCTTGCTCCCCGCCATACAATGACTAGATACTGAACTGATCGCACAATTAGTTGACCTCCTCGGTATATTTTGGTAGAATCGACGCACGCACACAAGTAGAGTGTTGCAATAAGTATTTTTATATTATATTCCTCACTGTCCTCACTCAATATTATTTTATATTCCTTTGACACATTGAAGCTTGGGTTAAATTGTCTAAGCATTGAAGTCATCGCGGCTTGTGGTGGGGCGTGCATTTTAAGAATGCGTCTTGTGTGTGGTACACAGATAATACTTGAAAAGATATAATGAGATAAGTAAAAGCTCGTAAAATACTAAATTTCAAATCTATTCCTGTGTAACCAAAGTCACTTTTATAAAAATATTCGTCGGTATCTTTTGGTCTAGTTTTACCTGTTTGGGCATTGCCGTTATAAGGGGAACACTCCGTATATAAATTGAACGACCAATGTTATACACTTTTTTGTAACCCAAATACGTGATCAAATATATCAAGAAATAATGCCATTGTAACTTAAAAAAATCATGTCATGCCATGAAATGTATTAAATATAGCTGCACCATTTGGTACATTTCTGTTACTTATTTTTAATCACGAAAGTAACTTTACTGTCAAGGACAAAATTTAAGTTGTTTGTGTTCTAATGGTTGTCACACACGTTGAAGATGCTTTAACATTTTATTTAAACACATATTATATTTCCATAGCATCTTAATATGAAGTCGCCCTATCGCTCGGTATCTTAAGATACCGTAATATGAAATTAAATATTATATTAACCGTGTGTGATGGCTCATAGTGATTGTATGGCGAGTGATATTTTATCTTTTGATGAAATATTATAGAATCTTCGTCTGTTATCCTCTTAAGCGAGGTAGGTATCTAGTTCAGCAGTACTTCATAGATATCCAATGATGTATTTCTAGTCACTCCACATAATATGTAGGCATTGGAGTGAAGTGCATGTGGTTATCAAAATTGGCATCCCACTTTACTTTGAAAGTATTTACTGAGTGGCTTTCATACTGATAATAAGATGAAAGTGTATTTTAGTTATTCTGTCCGTTTCTCTGGCCGGTTATTCATACGCAATAACAGCCTAAATTATACTAACATCTTATCTGAAATTTTATTAACTACCTAGTACTGTTAATAGTAAATAAATATATTTTACTCTCCTATTCTTATTTCAGCTATACTCGACACGGCCAAAAAATGTCTAAGTCTAAGCGATCTAAAGAAGCATATAGCATGTATGAACATAAAAAATTTCACACGAACATATAAAGTTATCATAAAGCCAAATAGCAGTTCAGGAGACAGTGAAAAAAAAACGGAATCTATCAAGTCTTACCACCAAAGACATGGTAAACACGTTGCAACTGATGAAAGTCCTTCGTCATGTGATGTATTTGGTTTCTACAAAAACAGACGGCGAAAGCGTATCAGCCCCTATGAACTCTATGTACAATCCGTAAAGCCTGTTATAAGTAAAAATTTTAATAAACTTAAAAAATGTGGTAGCAAAGTCATCAGATCTGAACGAGGTGCAAAACATATTCCTTTGCCTTCAAGTCATCATGCCCTAAAAGTGATAACATCCAATCATACTAAGATGAAGGCAGTTAACGATTATGAGCATGATGTGTTTGATTTTATGGAATGTTTCAAGAACAGAGGCGAACCTAATTACAAACTATCCCTAACTAACCAGGATCATAAAAAAAAAATTAAATTACCATCGAGAAACGAAAGTATTATGTGTCATTTAACAGAAAATTACAAGCATAAACACCATTCCAAGAAAAAGCGTAAGGTGCACATACCACGTTCCGTACAACAAAATTACTCTGTCGATGTGGCTTGTGGTAAAGTAACAACGAACCAATCAACAGAACTCCCAGCAGTGACCAGTAGTACCCAAAAATTACAAACAATATATGCATCAGCTGACCAATCATTAAATTTCCCAAAACTGATCACCCCAAATCAACCGCCAAAACACGAATTCGGTTGCAGCCCTGTACCATGTGTTTCTAAATGCGAGTGTATGCTTAATCCGTTACAGTCTGTGATTGAAAAAACTGAATGCTCTACTCAAACAAGTATCCATAAACAACAATATAGAATCCGTCCATTTTCAGGTTATTTACCGAAATCCTACAAAAATTCAATGAAATCTATGGAAAACTTAGACATAAATAATCCAAATCCTAAATCTATGGTTAAATATATTTTGATTTGCCTCGTAGTCACAATGTGGTCCCCGATTTTGATAACCGTAGGCATATGCTGGTTGCTTTCATACCCATTACGGCTGTGTTTTGTTTGGATAAAAAATATACGATATAACCGAAAAAAGATATGTTCATGTAAAAATGTATCAAGCTGTTACAAACCTGGACAAACAAAGCTACAATATATGATGCAATTTGGTAATATGCAACCTTCGCAAAAACAGAATCAGATACAGGAATCCTATGCATGGCGCACACTTTGTTGCTGTAGGCGCCGAGTACTCAGGAGAAGTTACTGCGTCTTCCATGCTGATTGTAAGACAAACCCACTGCACGCCTCTCAGCACAGGGTCAATGCTATCACGAATTTTTTCCACAGCGTTTTTTGTGTTAGTGATGATATACACCAATCAAATGTGAGTTCCTTTAGAGCCAGGCGTAATATGGTTGCTTTAAAAAACAACACTTTAAAAGAACCAACTCCTATCGATAACCGAGGCATGCATCCCATCAGAAAATTTTCTCCTAGAACGCAACAAAATTCAGAGGCTATCAAACTATATCATGTTCAAGATAAAGGTACCACAACAGATCCAAAAACAAAATCAATCAATCTACAAACCTATGATGATCAAAATAAGTCTGACGATGATTTCAGATTGTCCTCTTTTTTTTCTCCATTCATAAAACTAGTAGAAAATTATTTAGTTCATTCCAAATACATGACGCCACGACAACAGACATTTTCGAAAAACTGTGCAGATGGAGGAGAATCGAAGTCTAAATACCCCCAAAGACAATACTCTCAAAAGCCTATGACATGTGATTTTAAAAACGATGGACGAGAATCGAAGTCTAAATACCCCCAAAGACAATACTCTCAAAAGCCTATGACATGTGATTTTAAAAACTTACGTAGCAAAAATAGTCGCGGATCAAATAAAATAATGGATTCACCTCAAGGTCCGTTCCTGTTGTCAAAGGAAACAAAAAAACACGACCACAAAAAACAAAAAGTTATTAATTTTGCAGATGGATTGTTAGAAAAAAAAGGAAACTTTAAATTAAGCAATAAAAACACCGGAACTGACCCTCTTAAAGAGCAAACTAAAAGAAAAAACTTGCATTGGAAAATATCCCAAACAGCACATGAAACACAGACCAACTTTGACAAATCAACCCAAAAACTAATTGGACACTGTAAGCATTCAACTTTTAACAGTCCTAGATGCCGATCTCCCCTCAATAAAGAAAATAAATGTTTGCAGTTAGTATCATCAAATTGTAAAACTCCAGTTTGTGATAAAACCAAAGAAGTAAATACGACTAATGATCCTGACTTGCCACTTAGTGAATCAACAAAACGTCAGGTTGCTTATAACTACACAGTTGACAAACGTCCCACAAGTGGTCACAATGAATCCTTAGGTCATACGAAAGAAAGAAAAGAAAAAGAAGACACAACTACTGAAATAAACAAAAACAAAAATCCCGGTTCCAGTAACAATTTTCTTCCCAGTGTGTTGAGTGAACCAAACAAACATCCGTTAGGTGACGACTTTTCAGTTAACAAATCAAGAAAGAAAGTCGCAAGTCCCATTAGTGGTCATGCTAACAGCTTGAATGTAACGAAAAGAGCTAATGCAGCGGTTGGGACCGACCAAAACTCAAATCCCAGCGCTAATTACGATCCTAAATATGGTCAATCTAAAACAAATAATGAACTTACGCACGCTCGCTCATCATTTCTTAAATCTTCTATTAGTGGTGTTAATTGTTTGTGTGGTACGTGGAAGAAGATAAAAAAAACAAATGTATCTATTGGAACTGACCAAAAACCACAGCCTAGCGAATCTTCTCATAAACAAGTTCATAAACTAACACAAAGCTCATCAACTAGCAAACATCCGATTAGTAGTTGCTCGTGTGGTCTTAACGGGAAAGAAGCAAAAGCAACTGTTGGGATGAACCAAAAATCTAAATCTAATACTAGATGCCAGTGTCGCCTTATTAAACTTCCTTACTTTGGACCCGTTGCGCGCTTATCTGATTGCAATTGTCCCATTAGTGAAAGTACAGGGAACGTGTGTCATTGTCATAAGCTAGAAAACGCAAACACAGCTTTTGAAACAGATAAAAAATCGAAGTCTAATTCTAGTTGCCAGTGTCCCCTCAATAAACATCCCGCTGTCTCAGCAGTTTGCAAATATCATAATACAAAAAAATCAAAACTCTTATGTCGTAATTGCTGTAAGATGAGAGAAGCAAACACAGCTGTTGAAACAGACAAAAAATCGAAGTCGAACACTGGTTGCCAGTGCCACCTTCTAAAACCAACTCAGCTTCCACCCGATCTATCATCATTTTGTGAATGTCCCGATATTGCAAATACTGAAAGCTCATGTCAAAATTGTCATAAAAAGCCAGCAAATACAGCCTCTAAAACGGGGCAGTGTTCTGAGCTCTGCTCCAGTTGCTATTTTCAGCGCAGCAAACATGAAAATCATTCGCGGGACGGCTTAAAAGAAGGAAACGCAGCATCAGCTGCGTTTCCTTCAACGGAGACAAAATCAAAATTCAGTTGTGGTGAGCGTGTGGAACTAAATAATGATCCTTACGATTTTTTCAACGCTACGTTTCAGCAGGATGCCTTAAATGTTTACAAATTATGTCCCACTATTGGTGATACCAATAGCCTTAAAAATACAGAAACACTGATAAAACACCCAATTAATAAAACTGCGACTAACAAATACATTCACACTCCTGAATACCTGAATGTTTGTTCTGATGTTTGTGGCAGTTTCGGTGGAAAAAAATGTTTTGCTCACAGTCTATCAAACAGTAATGAAAAGTGCGATTTGAATAAGCAAACACGAACAAGTAAATGTAAAGCAAACAGCCCTAGAAACACCAAAAATGTTAATAATTGCATTAGAGAATCTATTGAGGCCAAACAGTTAAACAGCTTAGAATCACCGTTTAATGATAATGAATATAGTGGAAAACGCGTGACGGTAGGGTGTTCAAAGTCATGTGCTAAGATAAGAGGCTCGAACGAATCAAAGGTATATACCGACAAAAACGCAAAGAGTTCGTGGACTACTCGTTACCCATGTGCTGGTACGACTAATAATACTTTTTGTGCTAATAGACATTGCAAAATGAAGAAGGAAATTCAAGCAAAAAAAACTACAATCTGTGATGACAAAAACCAATTCTGCCCTTGCCCCACTCCTTGTAAACAAAGAAATTTTTCTATTGAGGAAAGAAAATGTTGCTCGAGTCAAACTTTTAAAAAAGCAACTTTTGTTACACCACATAGTATCTCATGTAATGAGCAATGTAAAAGACGTAAGCCAATGCGAGCAAAGTATTTAGCGTACGCTTTTTACGATTTTATCTCGGGCAAAATTCGCAGAAAGAAAGGCAATAAAGCACGTTTTGACACTCAATCAAGAGGAATATTGAAGGAATCGTTCGACTGTAAAAGGCAAAACTATGAAACAGAATTTCAACAGTGTTATGGAGATTCGACCGAATCAAACTTAAGAAATATCAATACGGCACTGTGTCCAATTAGTAATTTGAAAACAGGTGGACGTAAAAATTATAAGAACAAATCCATGGAGTTTAATTATTTTACTATGTTGAAAGACTTGATTGACAGTAAAACGTTACAAAAAGGAAATGTTTCCGCCCAGTGTAGCAAAAAAAATAGAAAGCAATCGAACAAAAACCCCTTATGCAATAACATGGTACAAATGCAGAAACAATATCCATGTGTCCAATCAGATGACCGTTGGCTCCCACCTCTTGTTCAATGTCCATGTATCTCGCCTCGCATCTCATCAGTACGCCCTTTGGAACAACCAGTCATAACAGAATGCAAATGTCCAGTGCAAATTCTTGATCCAAAACCTAGTTTCCCAAGCTATTCGGATAAACATGATATTTCCGTGCAAAAGAAACAGCAGAAAAGTTCCCCCTCGCACAATTCAAATATCAAGGAAACAAAGAAGAAGAAGAAAGGCTTTTTAGCTCAAAAAAAAAAGAAACTTAACGCAACACGCAGTACACATACCCCAAATACAAGTAATCCAAGACTTTCCTTAAAACGAAGTACAAATATCCAGCACAAACTTTCCAATTTGCGCTGCTCAGTTATCGCAAGAACAAGTAAGCAGACGCTTTCACCACAACCTCGTTTAAATATTTCAAAACAAACAACCGATCAAAAAATTTCCACACAGTCCTATTCTAATATTTTAGAAACAAAAGACCCAAATAACCCGATACAAGTCAGTTTAAACATACCAGAAACAAAAAAACATTTCAAAAATGTTAAGCTCAGCTGTGAACTAATTTCAGGCAAAGGAGATAGTAGCTCTAATAAACCAAGGCGTTGCCATTTAAAGCCATCCACCCAAGCGGTAGTCACAGGTAAAGGGGACAATTCCTTGAGCTTTAATGATAAAAGAGACCTGATAAAAATGTGCTCTAAACGCAAAGTGGAATTAACCCCATCGTTAGTTAAATGTCTTTCAGATAGTTTTGATTTGGTAAACCGGCGTAAACATTATCCTCGTATTATAGAACACATAAAATTTGAAAAGGGTTCTAAACAGAACAAAAGGCATCGAATTACGCCTGAACGCAATGCAACTACTAAATTTAGTAAGGCTACTGGTATTGAAGAAGAAAATGCCCGTACTCAAATCAACAAGCCTACACGACATGACAATATAAAAAGTGAAAAAGGGATGGGAGATGCAGGACAATTTATACAAAACGATTGTAAGTGTAAGTGGGACATAATAAAGGCAAGGAAAAATAAACCCCTAAATTCGTCTAAAATCCATCCTAGGAAGATTTCAGAACGAAAAATATTGAAAGTTCAGCACATTCCAGACAAAAAATCAGTGAGAAAAAGACCAGTCAAAAAAAGAATAGTCAAAAGAAAACAAGTCAGCAAAAAATTCGTCAAAAGCAGCAAAAAAAAATCATCAATTTTTCCTGAATATAGAAAAGAGTCCCAATGCTCTAATATGTATATTGCGACGCTTCGCAAGAGACCCTGGTTTTGGATTTATAAATTATTGCCTAAATATTACCCAAGCTTCCTCAGGCTTCGCCTTTGTTCGAAAACTATATGTATACAATGTGCGTTTTCCTTGACGTGTTGTTTTTGGGCTCCATTCGCAATTGTCTGTTTTATTTGCCTTCAACTGATTAATTGTTGTCAGTAGTATTTTGCCTTGAAGTTAGATCTTTCTACTTTTATAACTCATCACCTGGTATCTTTTATAAGCTCGTAAAAACAAGGCCACTTTCAATATTATTTTTATAATTTTTCTGTCACTGATATTCTCCTGCATTGCTTGCTTGATCAACAACTGTTTGTAATACAATAAAGAATACATATGCTACAATAAAGAACTATTTATTAAATTAAAATTTATTTTTATTGATTTGTCTAGATATCCAAGTAAAACCTGTTTATTTAAATTTGCGCGCGGCTTCACCGAGTCTTTCAAACCGTTGGTCCTAAAAACACGATCAAAGCCACGGACGGAAGCTTCTTTAATTATCTTAAACCGACATGAACCATTTAATATCTACTTATCTTATTAACAAAATCAGTGTTGGTTTCACCACTTATTTTGTTTTCTCAATTAAAATATGTATTTGTTTTAAACCTAGATTATGTTGTTATGAACAGTAATCTTAATGGAAGGAACTGGAGGATCTACACTGACATAATATCGCATGGTGCGTTGTCCCCGTACCTAATTAAGCCAGCCTAACTCCCTAAAGTACCGAAGCAGACCATTTGGTCATTGACAGCATCTTTTCAACTTGTGAACGGCGGCGTTGAAGGCCCAATGACAAAATTAACACCGACTGATAGTATGTTGCTAGCAAGTCATACCCATCCTATCACAAAGTGGCAGGTTGGGAAAAATGTACTCTCTAGAGTAAATTACTCACCGTCTGTTGGAGTGGTCTGTTGACTTGAGTTGATACGAGGTCTCTCTTCCCCGGCGGCGATGTGTTTTTCAGTTCTACGCTGCGTGGGACGGAGGTCTCTACCATTGTCCCGTTCTATCTCTCTATCATCACTACTCTCTTCCTCTTCGTAGCTGAATTCCATTTCTGAAAAAGAATTAGACTCGTCTTAGACCTTCTAACCAATGAAATATTATATTAAGGTTGTTCGGGCTCCTTGTAATTCCATAGCTATATGTGCGCTGAATTTCGAAAGAGAGAGAGAAATATTATTTTTGTAGATATATGAAATTATCAGTACTGCGATCAGTCTTAATAATTCATCATCATCACCCACGACCACCTCGAGGTACTGCTAGACAAAGTCCGTTATCTGCAGTTAAATAATTGAACATTCTATTTTTTTCTCTACAAACCAGTGTGTATACAAAACTACTACATGCTAGTCTTGTGTAGATCAGGAATGATATACTAAAAGGAATAAGTCGTAGAAGGAATAACTCATTCGTAACTTGCTCATCAGTCATGAAATGAACCGGAACCACTAAAAAGAACTATTAGGAAGGCAAAACAGAGATAGACAGCGCATAATCCACGTTAGTAAAAGAGACGGAGATACGCATTTTGTTCTATAGTTCAGTAGTACTAATGTTTCCTTAAGTTCACTTTTACGGAACCATTACTTATTGTCAACGAGATAAAGTTCAATTTCTAATGACAATAATAAAAAGAAGTTTCCAATTCCGTCGTTTAGTTCGTTATAATGTTCCCTTTAGTTTAATCTTTCCCTGTGTCTGAAAGACACAGAATAGGGAAAACAGAGACAGGCAGCAATAAACTGCTGTAGTGTAAAAGAGATGAGCTATAATTCTTCTTCGCGTACATTCCTTGCTGCTAAATATTAAACAAGATTCGCCAAGTGCGAGTGTAACTCGCGCGCCGAGGGTTTCAAACATTTGCCAATTATTTGGACAATCAATTTTCTGAAATATTTTAAAAAGTATGAAACTTACAGAAATTTCAAAAAGTGTTTTGAAATGGTCAAAACGATACCATTCATTTGATACCCCACATGGGTCGGTACCCCTTTTTGAAAAAAAATCCCCTTTTTTGACCATTTTTCAAAAACTATTATTATTACAGACTTCTCTATATTTTTCCTGTAAAATATAGATTGATGTCTACAAACGCCTAGTACATTATACATGGATCGGTCTGCAATCTTCGGAGCTAGGGGGGGGGGGGAATGGTCAATTTTTCGTCTTTTTTTGAAATAGTTCAAAAAGTATGAAACTCACAGAAATTTCAAAAAGTGTTTTGAAATGGTCAAAACGATACCTTTCATTTGATACCCCACATAGGTAGGTACACCCCCTTTTGAAAAAAAAATCCCCCCCTTTTTGACCATTTTTCAAAAACTATTATTATTACAGACTTCTCTATATTTTTCCTGTAAAATATAGATTGATATCTACAAACGCCTAATACATTATACATGGATCGGTCTGCAATCTTCGGAGCTAGGGGGGGGGGGAATGGTCAATTTTTCGTCTTTTTTTGAAATATTTCAAAAACTATGAAACTCACAGAAATTTCAAAAAGTGTTTTGAAATGGTCAAGACGATACCTTTCATTTGATACCCCACATAGGTAGGTACCCCCCCTTTTGAAAAAAAATTCCCCCCTTTTTTGACCATTTTTCAAAAACTATTATTATTACACACTTCTCTATATTTTTCCTGTAAAATATAGATCGATATCTACAAACGCCTAATACATTGTACGTGGATCGGTCTGCAATCTTCGGAGATAGGGGGGGGGGGAAAGGTCAATTTTTCGACTATTTTTGAAATATTTCAAAAAGTATGAAACTTACAGAAATTTCAAAAAGTGTTTTGAAATGGTCAAAACGATACCTTTCATTTGATACCCCACATAGGTAGGTACCCCCCCTTTTGAAAAAAAATTCCCCCCCTTTTTGACCATTTTTCAAAAACTATTATTATTACAGACTTCTCTATATTTTTCCTGTAAAATATAGATTGATGTCTACAAACGCCTAGTACATTGTACATGGATCGGTCTGCAATCTTCGGAGCTAGGGGGGGGGGGAATGGTCAATTTTTCGTCTTTTTTTGAAATATTTCAAAAAGTATGAAACTTACAGAAATTTCAAAAAGTGTTTTGAAATGGTCAAAACGATACCTTTCATTTGATACCCCACATAGGTAGGTACCCCCCTTTTGAAAAAAAATTCCCCCCCTTTTTGACCATTTTTCAAAAACTATTATTATTACAGACTTCTCTATATTTTTCCTGTAAAATATAGACCGATATCTACAAACGCCTAGTACATTGTACGTGGATCGGTCTGCAATCTTCGGAGATAGGGGGGGGGGAAAGGTCAATTTTTCGACTATTTTTGAAATATTTCAAAAAGTATGAAAGTTACAGAAATTTCAAAAAGTGTTTTGAAATGGTCAAAATGATACCTTTCATTTGATACCCCACATAGGCAGGTACCCCTCCTTTTGAAAAAAAATTCCCCCCCTTTTTGACCATTTTTCAAAAACTATTATTATTACAGACTTCTCTATATTTTTCCTGTAAAATATAGATTGATATCTACAAACGCCTAGTACATTGTACATGGATCGGTCTGCAATCTTCGGAGCTAGGGGGGGGGGGAATGGTCAATTTTTCGTCTTTTTTTGAAATATTTCAAAAAGTATGAAACTTACAGAAATTTCAAAAAGTGTTTTGAAATGGTCAAAACAATACCTTTCATTTGATACCCCACATAGGTAGGTACCCCCCCTTTTGAAAAAAAATTCTCCCCCATTTTGACCATTTTTCAAAAACTATTATTATTACAGACTTCTCTATATTTTTCCTGTAAAATATAGATCGATATCTACAAACGCCTAATACATTGTACGTGGATCGGTGTGCAATCTTCGGAGATAGGGGGGGGGGGGGGGGGGGGTATGGTCAATTTTTCGACTTTTTTTGAAATATTTCAAAAAGTATAAAATTTACAGAAATTTCAAAAAGTGTTTTGAAATGTACAAAACGATACCTTTCATTTGATACCCCATTTGCCTTCCTAGGTCTCTTTTGAAATTTCAACATCAAAATTTGTACTGAAAATATTCATTTTCATTTTTCATTTATTTATATATTTTTTTCTTAAAATCAGTAATGGCGCACGAAATGTATCATTATTTCAAATTTCAAGTTAATAGCTGCAGTAGTTACTGAGATATTCAAGAAAGAGCGGGGACGGACAGAGCGAGACCATAAGGGTTTGAAAACCGATCTTTGAAACCCTAAAAACCGTCAAATGTATCTAGATAATGTTAACATCGTTCGTTAGCGAACTGCAAAAAAAAACACGGCACCGCGGCACCTTTTTTTAATTTTAGGTTATGGACAGGTGTTTTTATGATTATTTCACAGCAAATTTAGTCCGACTATATATTAGCAACAATAGATGTGAATTTATTTAGGTTAGGTACAATGAGAAGGTGATTTGTGAACTCAAAAATGTTGGCGAGCGAGGTACTATAAGTACTAATAGTACTAGAAGTCCGAACTAGTACAATATTACGAATGTACTAGTACGGAGCGATCCCTTTACTGACCGAGCAAGAACAAGCCTAGCTTTAAATCATTTCTAGCTGAATTATGTAACTTATTTATTTTTATTAAGTACGTAGGTACAAGATAATTATATGTGCCTAAATGATCTTATCTTTTATAAATATGATTTTATTTATTTTTATTTACACTCTATCTCAATAACTTTATTTAGGCTTACAAAATAAGCACTTAGACAAATACATTTTTCTTTTAAACAGCTTTATATGAAAGTGCATAAATTTAACATTACTTGGTGGTTTTCGTGGTTAACAATTTTCAAAGATGGCAATTTTTGACACAATAGTTAATTGATTGAACATTTCTTCGATTTTTTTTTAAATTATTTACATTCGATACTGTTTGCAGTTTCATACGTATCTATCCTGCATTTATCAATTTTATAACCTTCACATTACAGAACCTATTCTTATTTTGACTTCTTTAATTACGGCAATTGTTAGTGAAGAAAGGGAAATCTTAGTAATAATCGTAAACCCACGTTTTGAAGCTTCGGAAAATAAATTTTAAAACATTGAATATGTAATGTTTTTTGATGAGTATCAAGTTAACGATTTTTTTTGTAAGATATCGGAGTCGAAACACAGATGACAAAACTTGACTCGATACAAAAAACAACGAAAAATTTCCTATAAATCTTCATTTTAACAGAGAATTCTACGGAAAAAGCAGTTTCATCTGCTGAGCCTATTTTATCTTAAGCAATCTCTCAAGCACCGTGCTTAAAGAATGGTGCCAAGCTTTTGCATCTCGGTTTTTACTGAACTATCACGGTATAGCGTAATCAACATCATATTAGCCTTTAATTATACATCAGTACTGTTTATCGTAAAAATATTCACGTAATTTTTTAACGCTCCGCGTGTAGCGAGACTGGATGTACTGTGATATTTGTCCACAACGAATGGAAATGGTTCCCAAATATCTCCTTTTACTTTTTCTTATAACCAAAAGTTGCGAACCTCTATAATGTACTTAAATATATTATTTTTGCTGATGTTGGCGCTATGTTTATACTACAAGGTCAAAAAACAGTAAAATAATTTTGAATTTTATTGTTTATATGGTTGGATTGCTTTGTAATTTCAAGTGGAAAGCTCACGTCAACAAAATCAATTAAAAAATATCATAGTTCTCTGGTCTCAGCTCCATATTAGGTACATGAACAC
Organism: Eupithecia vulgata; assembly: GCA_946478455.1. NCBI lineage: Eukaryota > Metazoa > Arthropoda > Insecta > Lepidoptera > Geometridae > Eupithecia > Eupithecia vulgata. The sequence continues at coordinate 10,934,306 of OX297859.1, read as the reverse complement.
TATTCAAATCAATCTTAAATGCAATCTGAATGGGTTTAGTCTATGCCCGTAATAATTTGATTAAAAAGGTCTCACTATATCAACTTCTCACTGCAAATCGCACCAAAGTGCGTTCGGTGCGATTTGCTGATCTAGTGAGAAGTTTCTCATCGGGGTTTTCTATAGTTATCTAAGGATTCTACTTCACGATTCGGCGACGATATTAGAATATACATTGTTATAATGAAGCCATTATATTTAATTGGACTAGATAAAATGCAGGGCTAATGTTATCCATTATTTATAGGCGTAATAATTTGATTAAAAAGGTCTCACTAGATCAGCAGTCAATTTATGAGCCACTAGTGGTTATCGGCTATATTATAGACTGCTTAAATAGCTCGGTACACGAATCTGTCTTATCCCGAACCAGAATCTTACCTAGACATAATACGAGTATAGAAAACTACTGAGTTTCTACAGTTATACGCCGCATAACGAGGTCGGCTACTATCCCAACACAACAAAACCGAGCCAACGCAAGCTTGTCCACGTAGGTTGATGAGGACAACGTATTCTCGTAGTAAATAGCGTAACCTTATGCCTAGCGTGGCTGGGCAGATATGACCCGTTTTATAAAAGTAACCGAGTAAGAGAGTTTCAGTAGAATCTTAAATAATTAAATTAAATAAATAAATAATTTGACCATAATCTAGACACAAGCTAAGCAGAGCTTGTGTTATGGGTACTAGATAACTGACATAATATACTAATACAATACTATAATTATACTATTATATAGATAATTATATTTCACTATACATAGAAAACGACCAGAACACCCTGAACAAATGTCTGCAGATTGTAGAAATATTTGACCCGAGGAGGGAATCGAACCCGCAATCTCCTGTGGCAGACCTTCGGCCACCGTACCACAGAGGTCGTCAAAGTGGTGATTGCTGCATCTGCCCAAAACATTCCCCACTACTGCTGGTAGTCCACCAGTAGTGGACTGTTTTGGGCTGATGCAGCATATATCCCCAGTAATAGTGAAAAACTAACTCTGATGACGATGGTTCCTCTGGATTCCTGAAACCGATAAAACTACACGAAGTCAAGTTTAAGTAGTTATACTTTTTATTTGTCCAGCTTATTATTTCTCCATTGTATTACTTTTCTATCGCCGAATCCTATACCAAACACTTCCTTAATTTCCATTGGGCAATGGACAATACTAAAACTTTGAAGGATCATCCATTTCGTATATCGTGGCATTTAATTGGTCCAACGTTGCTACTATAGATCGAAGCTTTTCTAACCCCGGGTATTATTGTATATTCTCTGGCCCGTGTGAAAGTGAATGTTGGTGGAGCCCCCTACTCCAGCATCCACTCCCCCGGCACCCCAATCTCCCAGCGTACCACCCTCGGCGCCCATCGTTCCACTAGAACGTGCCGGTAACGTAAATTTCAATACGGTTATTGGCAGACGTTGAATACAGTTAGCCTAGAATTCAGGTGGCTGGAGGATTTAGTTCACTGAAATAATGGCATTAATTTGCCTAATGGTCTGTGTGCGAAAGACTCCAGGCAGATGCTGGATGCGGAAAGCTAAATAAATAAATAAATAATGCTGGACAATTCACACAGCATTATCTACCCCCAAGGTAAGCAGAGCTTGTGTTATGGGTACTAGATAACTGATATACGTAATATTATACATAACATAAATAGATATTTTTTATTATACATAGAAAACACCAAACCAACGGAACAAATTTCTGCAGATCGTACACAAATTTGTTCCGAGGCGGGGATCGAACCCGCAACCTCTTGCGTCGCAGGCAGACTCTCGCCCGCTGCGCCACTGAGGTCGTCTGCAAAGCTGAAGACCTATAGGGGCCTATGTCCAGCTGTGGACTAATATTGGCTGAAGGTGCAGATGAAATGAATTATGTTCTTAGATAAGATAACTGTGTCACAATATATCCGACAAGTTAATCGTGTGAAAGTTTAGTACATTGTAGGTAGGTAGAAAATTAACATACCTAATCGTATTTACTTTCCGTCAAATATTGAATGGGAAGAATGAAATACATGAATAAATAAATATTGTAAACCTACCGGAATATTATTAAATATTATGCGAAGTTACGTGTTATATACGGTTAGTCCATCTGCCTGCTTTTTAATTGGATGTACGTAATATTTAAAAAGCGATTGAAGCCTGTGCCTATAAAGTGCCCTACAGTTAGTCATATGAAACAGAACCATCGCAAAGAACCAACCCAATTCTGAGTATTTTGATGCTTTTGCAAGTGAAGATTCCATTTTTTTGTACGCCCCTTCTGAGCTTTAGAAATCTTTGAAAACTATTTTTGAGCAGAAGAAAAACTTACAACTCAGAGCCAATCTACGTCTATGGTCAGCACTGTAAAAAACTATGTTAGCCGAGTCACTATCATAAATTTCGTTCAATCTTCCTTTCCACTACGTACAGACTTTATCGGATGCTTATATAGAAAATTAAATTTAAAATTAAAAGAGAAAAGCATTTTCAAATGGATGGGTTAAATTAATAAAATATAACATAGGTACAGCACAGACAAGTAAACGTTGATAGAAAAGCACTAGAGCATGCCAAAGAGAAATTGAAATGCTTATATCCGCTATAAAATAGAAAATTATGCTGATTTTTCCTTGCAAATTTTATAAGCGGATGCTTATAAAATTTAAAAGAAGAAAAATTGAACAAAGAGAAATTGAAATGCTTATAAAATAGAAAATTATGCTGATTTTTCCTTGCAAATCATACTAGTACCTATAAGATTAAATTAGTTTACTGTAAATAGCGTTGCTTTAAACCTCATCCAATTAAGAGCTACGTCTGGTTACGTACTGTAAAATTCCGATTTGGTGAACATTACACCTTCTCTATATGTAATAGCAATTTCCTCTCTTGTTTGAGGGAGACATTTTAAATTGTATTTTTCCTTGCAAATTTTATAAGCATCCGCTTATAAAATTTGCAAGGAAAAATCAGCATAATTTTCTATTTTATAGCGGATATAAGCATTTCAATTTCTCTTTGGCATGCTCTAGTGCTTTTCTATCAACGTTTACTTGTCTGTGCTGTACCTATGTTATATTTTATTAATTTAACCCATCCATTAAAATGCTTTTTTCTTCCAAAAATAAAATAGACTCTCCCTGAAAGAGGTTCTTTAAGCTTTTAATTTGTTATTTTTCCTCAAACGGTATACTCAATACGATACAATACGATAGTAGATACCTCTCTAGCACTCATACGTCTACTGTTTAAAATGTCTCCATCAAACAAGAGAGGAAATTGCTATTACATATAGAGAAGGTGTAATGTTCACCAAATCGGAATTTTACAGTACGTAACCAGACGTAGCTCTTAATTGGATGAGGTTTAAAGCAACGCTATTTACAGTAAACTAATTTAATCTTATAGGTACTAGTATGATTTGACGTGTTTTAAAAAACTAAACTTCAGATTCGTCCTTTGATAGCGCGAACTAATCTTTCAATTGAAATGAAAACTAAAACAGGGCGACATATGTGATTTAAATTCGAGTCAAGTTTTGTTTTATATGATGATAAGTGATGTATGAAACATGGACAGTGGGCGTCGACCACAAGGGCGTCGACCACTGGGGGCCTAAGCCACGAACCCACTAAATCTAAAAGTTGAACTAAAAAGTCAAAGCAAAGTAGGTATAATTATGTACATAAATGTCTATAAAGTAGTTTACCTTCCAATGCAGTATTCTTTTTATCTCAGTGTAATGTACACTGTATTCAATATGAAGAACCTTAAAAAAACAGAGGTTATTTATAAGTTTGCCAATGTTCTACTTATGTATTAAACCTATGTGATAATATGTACATTTACATGTAAACATATAGAAATGGTAAAAATCTTAATGAAATTAATTTAGAAAATAGTTTAATTTTGCGATAATGTAGACTAGGTCAGTGCGAGTACGGAGATGAACGCTGATAGAGTAGGATGGAAGATTTTTTTTAATAAGAAGAAGATTGTTTTATACATGATGTGATGACGCCGCCCAGCGTGAGATAAGTAAGAGTATAGGGTGAATTTCGGTTCTGCTCCTTATTCCACGGGTACGGGTAAACTGTTCTCATAGAGTCATCATGAGGATGACTTTATGAGAACAGTTTACCTGCTAACAGCATCGCTAGCAGTACGGCCACACCCAACGGGCCGGGCGTAACGAGCACTAATTGCTGCAAATTGTGAACAACGGTCGTTCGTTTATTTATTCCGGGGACATTGCGTTGTTCTTCTCCTTTTAATGCAATAATGCCGTTTTCTCTTTGTGACAGCTTTGTAACACCCTCGACGGATACGTACTGTAGTCGTTTTGAATTTGTTATCGAATTATGCTTCTGGCTTCTTTTTAATAGACGAAAAGGAAAACAAAATAGTATGAGGTTCTGTGTTCGGCAGTATGTATTTTTTTGTTTGTTCCTTTATTTATTCATCTATGAACCGATTTGAAAAATTCTTAAACTATTGTATGGAGAATAATACCGAGGTTGTCCCATATTTGTTTTCTTTTTAATCTAAATGCATAAAACCGACGCGTTTCCGAAAGCTTCATTTTCGCGACAAGTGTCTGTAAGAGCCGCCATGTAATGCTAATTAAATTTTATAGTTTTGTTTGCTTTTTATAGACTTTGAGGAGCCTGGTTTACGACTCATAAATCTTGTTTGAGTAAACACTTAAGCGTTTCTTAATGTAGATTAGGTTCAGATACACAATACTTTTTAGGTGTGGAAACCTCGCCTTTTGTAGCTAAGAATAAGTCAGATATTATTATCTGACTTATTCTTAGCTACAAAAGGCGAAAATTCAAAGGGCAACGCAAAGTTTATTAATGTTACGATTAAAATAGAAGAGAATTAAAATATATTTTAATTATCATACAGCGGGGCAATGCAGCCAGTGTCTTGGGCACGCTTCCGACTGGTATTGATATGGATCAGTTGAGCTACCTTTAGATTGTTTGCAACAGTTTGCAGATAGCTCAATTGTTTCTATTGTAAATACTAGTTTTAATTTGAATTTATTATTTGATTGAAATCTTTTTTCTTAATAAAGGTATGTTTTATTATCTATACTAATATTATCACACTAAATAATATTTGTACTGTTTCCAACCCACGATACAATATACTCAAACGGAGGCCGAATAATGATGATAAATCACTGTAGTAAGATAGTTCAGTATTCAGTATTTTATTTATAGCATTCATACAGTCGTCAGGTCTTAGTGATTATGTGAGTGTTAATAAAATGTTCACAGTATGTACCCATTTAGGGTGTTGCAATGGAAGACTGGCCAGGTATCATGCCTTTCTAATTATGATAAACTATATATTATATACCTATTATGAAATATTACGAGTCGCTAAAATTATTATTGAAGAATTCGTCAAGTTCGTAAAAACATTTTTTTATGAGTATCGCCTTTAGTTTGTATTCGAAAATGTTATTTAGAGTTGTATCCTCTCAGAATCGTCCGTAGATGAAGGAATTTCTATAGTGGCTTACCTAATACCTGCTTATTTTGTATAATGTCATACACGTTTATAAATAATGTTTGATTAACATTTTTCATTGTCATTTTGTAAACGTGACTCCATTACTAGAAAATTTAACGTCAACTATTGGTTACGCCTACGCAATGTCATAATAATACATTTGGGTATGGATTCACGACTCCATAGAGACAAGATTTTTTTTCCTTTTGTCCAGTGTGAGTCTGCATAAGGTGCAAAAACGAAACTACGCCCTATTTTATCCACGGAACAAGTTAAAAAACATAATTTTTTATAGCTACTTTTTTTTTGCTACGACCACCTCCGTTATAATATATAAACAAAACTATAAAGCTTTAAAACTAAACGATTAATTACTTTGAAACAAACGCAGCAATTATCGGAAATGACAGGAGCACTAAAATTGAAAAAAAACAACACTGAATCAACAGTCATAATGCTAAGGATTTTTGTTATAGTGCTTACCCGCACTCTGGACATCTTTAAGAAATGAAAAAGTTCCCAAAAAAATTTTTTTTCCCGCCGAAGTCGAAAATTTTTGGGAACTTATTTCATTTCTTAGTCATAATGTTATTTTATGCAAATGAGTGCGGGTTAGACAGCAGGAATGGCGAGGCTTGTCGAAGGACTAAAGGACCTTGAATGGAATTATTTTATTATGACAGATAAGCACTCCGAACTATTTGCCGCTGCTAGTTGTGTTTTGTTATTTTCGTGTGCTCACTTTTCCACTTTGAAAAGCTGGGATGATGCAAAGAGTGCAGCATTTACATGAAGACTCAGACAGCGGTCCAAGGTGCGTGATGTCTTTTAGGGTTCTAAGAAAAACCAGAGAATACCCCAACTTTCCAACAACCCACACATGAACGGACGAAGCGACATTTACAAGAGATGGCATTACTAATTGCCAAAATTTGCACATGTGGTGCAAACACAAAACTGTAACGATCATTATCATTTCAAGTCAAAATTTCAGGTAACGTTTAGAGTGGTCTTATTGATGACATGCTGATTGGACCAGTCATATTGCTGAGAAAGTAATACGGTTAAAAAAAATTAAGACTAATACGGTTAAAGAAAATTAAGTCAACACAGGACCTTTCTGAACTATTAAAGGATGTTCCACTGTCTATGCGTCGATCGATGTATCTGCAAATGGATTGATATCCTTTCCATTACGCCGGAACCGTAAGATCGTTTTTAACGAAAATCCGAAGACAAGGTTCACTTGATATGACACCACTTGACCACTTCCTATGGGGGACCATGAAACAACGCGTCTACCTTTAACAGAGAGCATGGTTTGTGGGAACGCATAATTTAAATGAGCAATGATTTCAGAAATAACCCTGACATGATTAGGAGATTTACGCAACAAATAGTGCACCACGCGACTTTGTGCTTGCAAGTAAGAGGTGGACATTTTGAGAACATTATGCACGAGGTTTAATGTTTAAATAATAAAAGATTTCAATGTCTTTTTTTTTCTGTTCATAGAACCCTCATTAAATATCCTTAAGATTGAAAGATGAAATGATATAATGGAATGACCGGAGTGCTTTTCTTTAACAGTTGATAAATAATTATGTGATAAAAACGAGCAATTCTTACCATCAGATAGATGAAACAATAAATAAGGTAGTTATAAATTAAAAAAAAAACAATATTCGTCTTTTAACTCAGGATTGTTTTTTACAATAACGGTTTGATGAAGAGCACCTGTTATTTCCAATAATTGCTAAGTTTGTTTCAAAGTAATTCATCGTTTAGTTTAAAAATTACACCGTATGTATAATAGAGAATGAGTGTATGTAATAGAGTTGGGAGTGGGAGTAGCGAAAAAAATACTTTTTTTTTATCACATTTTCCGTCGACAAAATAGGGCGTAGTTTTCCTCATTTTCGTTTGGGCACTTTAAGCAGACTCACATGTAGATAAAAGGAAATTTAGCTAGATATTGCGGGTGGTGCAGTTTGCATAGAGAGATTGATAATAATGGTATCTTGAAACGTATGCCACTCCCTCAATCTGTAGTTTCTTTCATCAAAGGTAAAATGCCAAAGTGTGTCATTCTGAGACAATACCATTGTTATTATTAAGGTGCACTTGCACTGAGCGGAATTGCACTACAACGGAACTGCGTGGCACGGCGCGGCCAGTTATTCTTTGTATGAAATCCTATGACATTGATCACACTACGCGTCAGCGTAACTGCGCGGCCTTTATTGGTAATTTTTTTATTATTTGACGCGGCCGCGCAGTTTCGCTGTCGCGTAGTGTTAAGGCACCTTTAAGCTAATAATTTAGTGGAATTAGGGCCTTACGATTGAATATTATACTCTTAATAGCCTACTCCTGTATACTTTGGTTTCAGATACCAACAAGTTCTTTTTAACCCGAAATGTGTTACGTCGTTAAGCGGTGAGATTGAAAAATTCAACCAATAAGAGGGCTTGATTTTCATCGCTATGCGATCCTTTTGTTGGGTTGGACGGGCTCGACGCAGTCTATTGCCTGTTACAAAGCACACGTGTTGAAAAGAATCTTTGTGGTGTGTTTTATGTCCACACGTAAAGCCACTTGAAGGGTCGAGTTCTCTCGTTGTACAAAGTGGCATTTTTAACAAAAGAGCTCAGTTTCAGGACGCTCTAAAACGATGAATTAATTTGTTTTTAAAGCAAAATTATAGCTTCTAAACAAAGCACAAAGGCTGTTATCGACGATGCTGCAGTTGACGGCTTGATAAGCTGGATAATAGTTATGCAATTTCATTTTAAAATCCTTATTTTTGCTTGGTTTGTGTGTTGTTTTTGTTTAAGACTACCTTTGAGTTCTAGGTAGTTATTGTTAAACCATATTTCAGATAGAATAATATATTTTCTTAGAATAAGAAGATATACAGGGTTACTGGTAATCCACTGACTGCAGGTTCTACCCATCATCACTCACGATAATGTACGTGAAGGTGCCAGGTCTTAGTTCTTAAAATATCTATAATACTTAGCATGTTTGTTTTTGTTTGTCAATAGGCCGAGTTTTAAAGAGTTCAATTCATAGGCTTATAATTTGAATCGAATATTTCTAATGTTTTTTTTTTGTACGTTTAGGCCTATTTTTCAATGTTCATAACTTTAATTGTTATAGTTATGAAATAGCATACTTGGCGTAAAACAGACCGACCTAATCCGTAACATGACACTGCGCTCACAAACTCAAATTGTAGACGAAGCTCGTAAAGATGAGAAATTTAAATGGAGCTGAGCTGACCAAGACTGCCCCATGCCTTACAGACCTGTGGGCTAAAATCAACACTCAGTCACTCATCAGCGTAAGGCGTTGCGGTATACCAAAGGAACTATAACGCGACGAAATAATAGACCTTCGTTAGGACATATTTTAAGTATTTTAAGGAAATTGTGACGCTGTGGTTTGCTTCAATAAATATAAATGAATAAACAAAAGAAAGTAACGTGGGTCTAACTGGCTCAGAATCGTGATGCATGAAGCGATCACGGGGAAGCCTGTAACTGTAAGTTACAGAATATTTTAAGCTATTAGGTATCTAAAAGACAACTATCAAAGATGAACTGTTATTTTCTGAATTGTTCAATGTTCAATTGAAACTTCTCGTTGGACACGGAAAAGAGGCGTTTTCTAATCTCATATAGTAGTATGTAGTATATGAGATCGAAAAAATGGTGCATTTAGACAAAAAATTAAATGGCTCACATTGTCAAACAAACGAACCCACGCAGCTTAAGTGTGCAGCGTGGCCGTACATTGCGTTCGCCGCAGTGAGGCACCGGTTTTATTCTTCCTCGAATGATCCCTGCTATCTATTGAGTTCTTAGATAAACAGATTTTAAATTTACTGGGAAACTGATTTTTCTTAAAAACTCCATTTTTATCTTTTGTTCAGACATTCCATTTGTTGCTATTAGTTGTAATTTCGAACAAAATTATTTACGATCAAATGAGGTTGTATTTAAAACCTACCTCGGCTTCTATGTCTTATAATATTTGCTTGAAACTGGATGTTTGAAGCAAATATTGGCAGCCTGCCAACCTTCCGAGGCATGATAATTGCCGTGAACCAATAAATTTGCTATGACTGAACCTAGTGAATAAATATAACTGAACTACATAAATTTACTTAGCGTGTCTCCTCCAAACAAGGAGGTTTTTGCCATTTATCCACGCTTGGCAAAATAACCCTGAATAAACTATTTATATAATTTCAAAGAGACAGCCCTAACTAGCCTTAACTTAAGGTAGCACAACACATAGGCACATATGGGTTACAGTGTATATTAAGACTGTTATTTCTAGGGTTCCGTACCTAAAGGATAGAGCGAGACCCTATTACTAAGACAACGCTGTGCGTCCGCCTGTCTGTCCGTCTGTCACCAGGCTGTATCTCATGAACCGCGATAGTTCGACTGTTAGCTGCTATAACAACAAATACCTACTATAAACAGTTTTTTTATATGTATAATAATAGTATAAGTTTTTGATTAACAAAGAAATACAAAATACAAATAATCTAATTCGAAGATTTTATTGAAGTTGGTGGTTAAATATATGTAGGTATATTCATGTAGAATTCCACAATTCAAAACCTTCGACACATTTCATATCCCGCGTTATGTAAATCGAAGGATAAACATTGGTAGGTACCTTCCTATTTTGACAGAATTCTTCAAATAGTGATAAAATTGCAAAAAGCACAGCCCTAAATTACGATTGTTACACGTTTAGGTCAAGGTCAGAAAAATTGTGGTATTGTGACAAAACCGTTGCCAATTAGAGCCACCAATTTCATAGTATTTTAGGCGCAGAATGGGTGCAGACAAGCTTGTTTATTATATTCCTACATATACTTTTTAAGAACCTGCTTTGACCCGTTTTTAACGCATAATAGTTGATGCTACTTTACCGAAATATTGGAAAGCTGAAAACAATACAACTCATTCATTACGGATGTAAGGGGGTTAACTACGAACCTTATTTGTATTGGAAGAACACCAACGTTTAGGTTAAAGTTAAGGTTCGCAGTTAACCCGCTTACAAGAATTCGTCAAACTACGATAGTTTTAAAGTAAAATACAACTCATATTAAATATCCCGATAACCTATCACAGGTCGACGCATAGGACACCATTCATAATTTCGAAGTCGGCTGAAACATTTCTGTTACTTCGTGGGAAGTTCTATTGGATAATACATTATATCGATAATATTAATAATGTTCCTCGATAATAATGTTCCATTTCTCTATTTCAATTACATGATCTATATCGTATTTCAATTTGATAAATTACGTCATGCACTAGATCTCTATAAAAAATAGAACGTTTATCCTTCAACATGCCAATTCCGACTGACACCCTGCTGGTGTTACAGAGTTTGGCTACTGAGAGTTACGATCCAAAAATCACGTCAATTTGTCAAATTTGATGCCATACTCACAATGAGCATGGCAACCCTAAATTTTTATTGTAAACACTGGCATAACCGATGGATTGATACATCCATCATGATCATTAATTTTATTGAAGCAAGTACATAACTATAGTGAGCTCAATAAGAATCACTTCAATATAATTGCTCTCCATCTCTATCTCTTATATGAGAAACTAAGAAATTGACTGACAGTAAACTTGAATGCCCTGAATGTATGGAGAGAAACTGTATACATATGTACGAGTATATGTATTTAACCACTTGCGACGCAGGAGGTTGTGGGTTCGATTCCCGTCTTGGGATAAATATTTGTACGATCTGCAGGTATTTGTACCGGGTGTTCTGGTCGTTTTCTATGTATTATAAAAGTTACCCTTTTATATAATGTATTGTATTATGTATATCAGTTATCTAGTACCTTATAACACAAGCTCTGCTTAGCTTGGGGCTAGATAATGCTGTGTGAATTGTCCAGCATTTTTATTTATTTATTTGTATAAAATTATTTAATTGTTTATGTTTAATTTTTGTACACTGTTTATATTGTGTCCTATACACCTTGTTTGTAAATTTAGTGGAATACCAGAAATTCCTAGTGAATATTTTTTTGTTATCATCTTTAGACAATAGCAAAATAATTATCAAAATTGGTCCACTATGTACTGAATAATCGACATACAAAAATAAACATACGTGCAGCTGTACAGTACATCGAACTCCTTTTTTGAGTCGATTAAAAACTAATATTTTTAGTCGAAATAAACAATTTATGCCAGAATGTATAGGTATCTCACGCACTCCACTTATGATGTATATTATTTCTTTCCATATCAAATAGGAAAGAAATATTGAACAAGATCAAAACAAAACCACATCATCAATAAATGTTTTGTATTTTTTTCCAGTCAGCCCGCGAGTAATTTTGCTCTACTTTGCTTTTCATTCCACAAATCGCCAAGGTGTTTTCGTTGTAACTCTATGTTTTGGTTAAACTGTCGAGCTCAATCGATTGTCTTGTCGAAATTTTGATATATTGTACCTACATTTACCAAAAGAAATCGAGACGACCTCACTGGCGCAGCGGGCGAGAGTCTGCCAGCGACGCAAGAGGTTGCGGGTTCGATCCCCGCCTCGGAACAAATTTGTGTACGATCTGCAGAAATTTGTTCCGTTGGTCTGGGTGTTTTCTATGTATAATAAAAAAATATCTATCTATGTAATGTATAATATTATGTATATCAGTTATCTAGTACCCATAACACAAGCTCTGCTTACCTTGGGGCTAGATAATGCTGTGTGAATTGTCCAGCATTTTTTTTTTTTTTTTTTTGCTTGATTTTTTAATACAACGGTTAAAAAATACAAGGAGGATTCACCAATCTACAGAAATGAAGTTTGAAAATTTCTCTTTTGGGATACATTTTATCTAGACTACCGTTTTGTTACGGTATAAATACCCGGCTAGACTTCCTGCCGGCGCATACAACGTGCCATTAAGTTCCAACGTTTTCAAGAGATGTAACCTACTTAGTATAAGTACAGGGTTACACTCTAACATATGCACCTATTTGATCCTTCTTTTTTCTTTTACATCGTCAAGATAAGAACTCTAAGATTGTAGAATCATTATTTCTCACACAAGTCATTCATCACATCACATCTCACATTTATACGATGCAAACAATACTATCACACCAAATCCAAGACATTTACGAAAGGGTGATGAAAATTATTTTTCTATAGCTATGTGAAATATCATCATCATCATCATCAGCCTATACTAGTCCACTGCTAGACATAGGCCTCCCCTAATGAGCGCAATAGCCTTCAGCTTGCCGCATCTAGCATCTGCAGTCTTTCGCAAATCGTCATCCCACCTGGTCGGAGGGCGTCCTACAGTACGTTTGCCGAGTCGCGGTCTTCACTCAAGATCACGTTTACCCCAGCGGTTGTCGGTTCTTCTCGATATATGGCCAGCCCACTGCCACTTCAGCTTGCTAATCCTTTGAGCTATGTCGATATCCTTGGTTCTCTGTTGGATGTAGTCGTTGCGAATCCTATCCTTCAGAGAAACTCCGAGCATAGCTCTGCATGTGAAAAATATTATAGTAAAATACGATACGATGCGATATCTTTATTGCACTCCAAATACATCTGGTAATAGTAAAGAAATAGAAAATATATTAATTTCGTCAGAACTTAAAAAGAAAAGATACCCATTTCCATAATAGTAAGGATAGAAATAGAAAATATATTAATTTCGTCAGAACTTAAAAAGAAAAGATACCCATTTCCATAATAGTAAGGATTTACTTTTAATTAACGAGATACGCGTAACTAACAAAATTTATATATTTCTTGCATAACATTTATAAATTATAAAATTTACTTTGTACTGTTTTTACTATAACGTCTATTCACTCTAGTTCTCGATCGGAGTTATCGACTTATATACACACACATAGGAAATACGTAATGTTTCAATGGAGGTAAGTACCAGAGTTTATGCATTTCAGTTATCTACTAGGTACCAATAACACAAGCTCTGCTTAGCTTTGGAGCTAGCTCTGTGAATTATTCAGCTATTGTATATTTATTTATTATTTGTTTCGGGGCATCATCCTTTATTCATTCTGGAACATTACTGCAGCGTACTTAGTACCTCACAAGACTCTTATTGTAAGGCACAGCCAGTATTATACCAACAAAAGTAAATTGATCAAGTCCGGTGTTAGTTTTAGATTTTTCAGCATGCTTGATAAAAATAATACCTTTCATTACATAAATAATATAGCAGATTACTTTAAAAGTGGTCAATGGGAATGTTTAAATAAACCTTCCCAATGTCTAACATTATGGATGTTAAAGGGTTGGTATACCTGAAAAAAAAAAATGTGTTCCCGTTTCGTCGCGTCCCGTTACGTAGCGAATTTTGTGAATCCTTTTGTTAGGTAGCATCAGGTTTCTGAGATATTCACATTTGAAAAAAATTCATTACAGCAATAGTTATAATGCTTTAATAATTATAGTTATATTCTAAATCAAATCAAATCAAAAAGTCTTTATTTCCATAAATACAAAAATGTACATTTAGAAAAGGTCAAATTCTTAAAATAAAACATTGACACGTAAATAAAGTGATATTTTTGATTTCGGTCACTTCACTTCTATCTGTGAATATCTCCGAAACCTGAAGGTTTAGGACATTATATAATAGAACACTTTTTATTTGAATAAGTCTTTATTAAGAAAGAAAATCCCCAACCCGCATGCCCAGCGTGGGGATTATGGGTCCTCCCGGTTATTCCTCCAGGAGATGAAAGCCAATGAGGCGCTTTTCAGGGGGAGGCCTGCGTCCAGTGGACCAATATTAGGTTGTTGAGGTGAAGTGAGGTAAAGAAAGAAAATACAATCAAATAATAGAATTAAATTATATAAAGTTTTTACAATTAAAACAATTACGCTACCTGCAGATTGTAGCAAACATTATACAGGTAGCTCAACTGATCCATATCAATACCAGTCGGAAGCGTGCTCAAATTGTTAGGCCTTCAATCCAAATATGTAACCAAAAATTTATTAAATTGTGCACCGCGATTATGTAAAAAAAAATCGGTGTGGTAAACGATGTAGTTGGCCACCCTCCATAAAAAAATCTTTAAACCCCTTTAGTGGTTTTTATGCGATCCATCTTTTGTAACAAAATATCAAATTTGTTTCTTTGAACTTTAAATACGCTTAATGTTTACCTTCATGAGGTTCAAGTTACCAAAGTTAAAATCAGACGCTTAAATCAAGTAAACCTTCCCTCAAGTGAGTGGTTAAATTTCATTTAATTCCATGTTCACACGGCTTAGCTGGAATGAAGCAGAAGTGAACATTCATCTTTCTCTTTGTTTTTAAAATGTTGTCCAATGAAGTCGTGCGTCTTTGAATTGGTTTAATTTGTGATGATTTAATAAGCAAAGAAAACGTCGAACCTTGGAAATCTCCAAAAACAACAACGTATTTACATGATACCACTTGAAATAGTTATTTTCACCACTTTCGCTCAAAGTTTTAACTGCTCAAAAAACAATGAGCAAAATCGGGTTTCGCTCACCTGTAGGACAAATTATAGAAAAATGTAGAAATTTGAATTCAGTATGTTTCACTATTATTGACGTTCTATGGATGGCGCCGAAAAACAAATACGCAATCAGCACCAGGGGAGGTCCACTTTCTTAAGAAAGGGACAAAAAAAATTGGATTTTCTATTATTTAAACCCTTAATTTTTTGTAATTATAAAGGGGAAAAAATTGAATTCTGTATTGCACTCTATTTCGGGTGATAAAAATGCTGTTATTTTTCTGTGACGTCACCGGTAAGTTAGTCAACTCAAAATTCTTTCGTTGCTTCGTTGATTTCTCTAAAAAATAAAATTAGAATGCTAACTATTCGTTTTAATATGACAATGATATCGTCTTGCCACATAGTAGTATCGTTAAATGAATGAAACTGCAGATAATGCATGGGGTGCTATTTGAGCGGACAGATTGAAAGAATGGGTTTCATTTTCAACCTACACTTTTGACGTGCGAGAGATTCTTTCATCTAAGATGAACCAAAATCTGGTGTTCTGGTGGTTTTCAATGTATAATAAAAAATATATTTCTGTAATATATTGTATTATGTTATCAGTTATCTAGTACCCATAACACAAGCTCTGCTTAGCTTGTGGCTAGACAATGTGTGAATTATCCAGCATTATTTATTATTATTAAAACTGGCAGTTTTGCGGCGATACCATTTTGTGGTAAAGCGATTAGTTTAGCAGAATAGGCCCCGGGATGCACGTTTACCAATACTGCGGCTGCATCTATCGTTTCCGTAAATGCACACCTACAAGACACCTTCGTAAGTGACTACTACATGAACATTATTCGTGGATGTAACGGTCCTTGATGATGATGATAGGCATCGGTCTGTACCATCGTACCTCATAGACGGATAAATTAATTTTATTTTTCAAAGAAACTTTATCGCTAGTTTTGAACTTTTAAAGAAAATCGCTACAATCGTTCTATTGCCAAGATGATTCAAACACGAATATTCTACAAAGTTTTACGCAATTTAAAATTAGCTTGTTATAAACAACTTTCTTTTTACGTTAGGACTTCACTGACCTCAAAAGTTTAAAAACTTTAGCGTTATTAATTCATGAGAGTTATCGTAGAGTAGTAAGATCCACAAATGGAGTAAAGCGGTCTATTTATGGACCCCAATAGATGTACAGATTTGCAAGTCTGTGTAGGTTCCATAACGTCTGAAGTACGAGAGGTGGCAGTGGAGTGGGAAGGGTGGCTACGTGGGTGACTTTGAATGGCTTGTGTAAATATACACACCGTCGCGCGTTGGCTTCTTTCAACTTGGGGCTGGTATTCAGCCGCGTGTCTAGATTCTGAATGTCCACATGATGTACACTTGTAGGGTAAATCCGGGATATATGCCCAACTATTTTTATATTACTCATATCTTTTTAAATACAAATAATACGCCCATGGTTTTCGTATGTGCAGTCACTTTGATCTTCTATTTAATCGCCTTGAAGTGTTTTTTGTAGACTACTCGATAAATAAATCTTATATTTTGAGTTAAAAATAAAACTGCATAATGGGATAGATGCCTCACGTGCCGTATATATGCCCAAGACCAAATTTTTTGGAGGGGATAGATGCCCTTTGCAAGAAAACAATTATTTTGAACATACGTTTCAATTAACATTATTATTTATTAAATATATATATTGATTCAGCTATTTATATAAATATTTTAACTAAAAACTCTAAAGAGATCAATAATATTAGGTACCATAATTAGGCGAGGTAGGCAAGTTATTTTAATCAGATGCAATATATTATAAATGCGACAGTACAATCATAAAAGTACCAAAGGATTTTTTTCCTATTTTGTGTAGAAAAACAAGCATATAACATAGGTAAACAGTACACTAAAGTACGGCAAGGGATAGATGCCCTTAGGGGCGCATATCCCAAAACTTATTGGGGCATATATCCCTTTTTACAGGGATAGATGCCTTTGAAAAAAAAGTGGTTAATACGTTTATTTTAGAGTTAAAAATGTAATTAATAATAATCTATATACAGTACTCCTTATTTAGAAGCAAAAAAGAAAAAAACCTACTAATTAACTCCAAAGTTATAGAGGACCGAAAATCATGCATCAAGTAAAATCATGACTGTTTGTCTCGTTACTGTCACTAGCGCTCCTACGCACAATCGCACGCGCCAACTCTTTGTGGCAGACCGAAGTAAGGGAGGGGCGCGTCCGTATTATAAGGTATTCTTTTGTACACGTGTCTTGCATTTCACAAGATTGCACTGCGGCGTCTATCCCGATTGGGCGTATATCCCGGACTTACCCTAAATATCTATGCTGGCAGTAGGCTTACATTATTTGCGTTTTCAATTAAACAGCTAAAATAATTGAATCACGCTAATAAAATAAATGCAAACGTTTGAATGGATATGTTTGTAATCTAGTCACGCCAAAACTACTAAATGAAATTTGCTAAAATTTTTACATACCTACATGTAGTTCTGATCTCTGAATAAAACATAGGCTACTTTATATCTCAAAAATCATTTACTATGGTAAAGAAATTTACTTAAAAAAAACAAACCGTTTGAAGCTCCGGGCAGAAACTTGTAACCATGGAAACTATATTATCGTCCAAAGTTCAACTTAAGCTGTTCAGTACATTTGAAGATCTGAGGTAACAAATATGTTAACATTATTAACTCTGTTATCTAACAAACTATCGCCTTTATAACTATGTAATATTTCGGTTATCATTAATAAATAAATAAGAATAAAATGAGCTTTATTTTGCATTCCACTGTGATTACAAAATATTATATGATAGGTAAAGAATTTCGAAATGATTGTGTTGGTTAGTATTAGTATATTATAATTAGTAGTTGTCTTTTTCTAGTTTTTTTCGTATAGACAGCCTGTGGCGGTGAAAGCCTTCTCCAAGCATTTCCTTTATTTTCTATTCCTAGCCGTCCTAGACCAGATCTTTCCTGCAGTCTATCTCAGGTCGTCGCCCCAACGGGTTAACGGCCTCTATCTCTTCCGTTTCGAGTTCCATCCTTATCATTATGTAAGCAATATGTCACGTTTGCATGAAAATTCCGTGCATAAAAAGCTTGCATAAAAAAACCAAGCCTGATAACTGCCATAAAAAGTCACAAAACCCACTTTCTCGACGTTTTTCGCCTTGAAAAAGCCTTTTCTAGATTTTAATAAATGTCGAGCGTCTATAGTTCTTTGTGGTTGTAGCTCAAATCTTGTTTTTCATCGTCCGAAATGCCTCCAGCGCTTACCATGCTCCATAACGTTGGCCAACAACGTAGCGTAACATAACAACCGGCCAAGTACGTATCTCGCGCTCAGAGGGTTCCGTACAAACTTGTATCGAAATAATATCGTATTTGTTGTGATGAGTTGCAACAAAATTACGGTTTTCTGTTTGCCTAGAATCAATAGATTTAGCAAGAAGCACTTGTGTAGAGGCTAGTTCAACAGGAAATGCTAGTGGTTATGATACCCTTGCGAGTACAAAAAATGTGGGGCACAAACGGCGGTATCCTATGATTACGTTATCGTATCACTTAGGAATTGGATTTATTTACTGTTCCAAAGAATTATTGGCTTGAGTATTTGTTATTAATTTTAACTCGAAACTCCCACGCATTTCGTATTAAAATGATCTTGATAGACAGGCGGCAGAAGGACAATTAAATGAACATTTTAGCATTTATATTTGCCGTTTTTCGGAACGAAATATTACAAGTCAAAAACATTTTCGTAAATGAAAAAACCTACGGAAGCCATTTTGCCTCAGGTGTGTCTGGTGTGAAGATAGGTCGTTTTCCAATAACCTGGATTCTACAGCAGCGCGGTGTTGTGGATTAAAATAAAAGCATAGCCTAGTAGGTTTTATTTTCAACCTTCTACGTAAACAGAAAATTGTGTTTTGGCATTGCCGTATTCTGTAATTCTTCATTGTACACAATAATACATAGTATGAACTTATTTAATAGATTATGTACATAGGCGAGTTTAACTCTTAATAAGCGTTTTCTTCCAGCAAACCTTAGAGTTACAGGTGAGGCGATGGAATAGGTAGAGGAAGTGTAAAAATAATAAATCAGACATTGGACAAACAGACTATTAAACTAATATTAGGTATATACAATACTTACATTATGATTTTATTAAACTTACATAAATTAAAATAAAAATAATTAAATAATCCTAATAAATACCTTTACTAGAATACATAAATATGTACCTTTTGATATATAAAAATATTATTATAAATATAAGATATAAAGATGTAAACATGTTTGTTACCGCATATACGAGTATGTAATAAATAATATCTTTACCTTAAATAATATTTATTACCTACCCACCATGACAAAAAAACAGAGGGAGGCCTGCGTCCACAAGTGGACCATTATAGGCTGTTGAGTGAGTGAGTACGATAATATTTATGATAGTCGAAAGTGCTCGTTAGTTTTAAATTTGATAAGTGATGGGCTGGCTCGAATATCATAGGGAATAGAGTTCTATAATCTAGCTGTTTGCGCGGCGAAATAGCCCCAAGGACTACTGGAAAGACGAGGTAATATTATATTCCCGATTGTGACTTTTTTATTGAAGCGGGTCTTCGCGTTTGTGGTCATCATATCAAGGGATGTTAAAAAATTTTCGGAATTGCTTTTATTTTGAAGATTGACTCTTGTTTAGCATAATTTTTTTTTTTTTTAAATATTACTATTTTCCATAAGAAAATATACAAAAATAGAGTAATTTTAAATTTTTCCGCTAAAACACTAACAACTGCCACATAACTGAAATGACGTCACTAACCGCAAAACATTGGTCGCGATTCATGACATGACTGTATGTTGTATGACCATTGTTCAATTAGGACATGTGTTTTCTTAATTTTACTTGAATACTAACAATCAAAATGAACACAAAGTTTTACGAAACCTGTGCAGTGCCCCTGTGTAAAAGTACAACAATTACTACACCGGAAAAATTGTTTATTCATGTGCCAAAAGATAAGCAAATGTTACGAATTTATAAGTAATAAATTAATAAATTAAATAAGGAAACCTTTTGTATTAAGTATATAATTTAACGACATATATAAATATAAACATTATCTTTAACGTTTTATTAATATGTAACCATACATATTACACTACTGTTGGAACTGTCATATTATTTTCCCGGAGGTGGGCGTTGCGATCTGTGACACAGTATTTTACTTCTGCAGATCGCATCGCTTCCTATTTTTGTTAATATGTATACTAGTTTAAGTTCCTAATAAAGACTTTTTACTTTTAATTGTTTTAGGCACATAACCTAACTTTGTAAACAGTGATTTAAACGATGTTCTAAACACGATAAATTATATATAAAAAACAGAAAATCATCTATTACATATGTACTTGACTGTTATTTATGTATTCGTAGATAGATAAATGGTATTAAACGTAAAAGTGTACCTACATAGATGTTTTCACGTTCCTGAATTCTGAACCACAAAAGTCTTCGTTTCTTGCAAATAAGTTTGCCACCATCAACGAATCTACTTTTGGTAAGTTGGAACTATTCCCTTTAGTGAATCCGGATTCCATCATGTATTAATATTATGTAATTTACAGACTAATTCTTCGTTATGAGAAAATGCAGAGAAGTAAACAAACAGTGCGACAGCTTGTTTTGCGGCTAGTGACGTAATAATGCTTATAATGGCGTTTGCAGTCACTTGACAACAGACTATAAATATAGCATTTAAAATCATTTTTAATAAATTTAATAAGTTATATTATATTATTATAAAAATGTGATTTTCGATATTCTAATAATACAAATGATCATAAAATTAACAATAAACTTTAATTTGTGATTATGGTTAACATCCCTATTCAGACAATGTTAGCGAGCCCCAACCTAAGTAGAGCTTGTGGGTCATGTACTGAAGTTTAAAAGTGAAAACGCACATTATAACAAATTACCAAAAAAGCCGCGCATTTCCGCTGACGCGCAGTGCGACCAGTCTCATAGGATGTCATACAAAGAACCGTGACGCGCAGTTCCGTTGTAGTGTAGTTCCGTGAGGGCACCTTTACACTAAGATACTACTATCTATCTCTAAGCGACATTGATAGACCAGTTGCATCCTTGACACGTTTGACTCGAGTCGCTTCATCTGAAGTCTCTTTAATCTATTTATTCTGTGACAATACCACTGACATAGTGAACCATATTGAAATTCAATTAGCAGAATAGGATAGTAACCCTATTCTGCTAATTGAATCGGTTAGACTAGTGAGTCTCATTAAGATTTATTAAATCATGTCAGGTTAGTATTAAGCCGAAGAACGTCATCATCAGCCTATACCAGTCCACTGCTGGACATAGGCCTCCCCTAATGAGCGCCATAGCGCCCTATCCTCAGCTTGCCGCATCCAGCATCTGCCAGCAGTCTTTCGCAAATCGTCATCCCACCTGGTCGGAGGGTGTCCTACACTACGTTTTCCGAGTCGCGGTCTCCACTCAAGAACACGTTTACCCCAGCGGTTGTCGGTTCTTCTTGAAATATGGCCAGCCCACTGCCACTTCAGCTTGCTAATCCTATGAGCTATGTCGATAACCTTGGTTCTCTGTCGGATGTATTCGTTGCGAATCCTATCCTTCAGAGAAACTCCGAGCATAGCTCTCTCCATAGCTCGCTGGGCGACTTTAAACTGGTGGACCAGCCCTACCGTGAGTGACCGAAGAACGTATGTATTAATAAATCATGTATTTTATTTGCTGACGATATATCCTTGTTGACATCGTGTAAAAATTACATTAATTTAAATAATAATCTTCTTGACATCTTTAATTTAATAACTAATTGGATGACTGACCATAACCATGAAATTAATTACGCAAAAACCAAAATGATGCAATTTAGACCGTACCAAAAATCACCCCTTGACATTCACATGACATACAATAACATTGAATTAGAATGCGTTGACACATTTACATTGTTAGGCTTAGATATTGACATAAATATTAATTGGAAAAGCCATATAAAACGATAAAATCAAGACTATCTAGTTTCTCCTATGCTCTGACGGAATTACGTAAGGCCACAGACCTCAAAACAAGTATATCCGCGTACTATGCATATGCCTTTGCATGGCTACGGTACGGGATTATACTTTGGGGGGTCAGTGTAGACGCACAAGACCTGTTCACCAGTCAAAAAAAATGCATTCGTATCCTAGTAAATATAAGAATACCAGAATCATGTAAACCACACTTCCATGAGCTTAAAATCTTGACATTGACTTCAATTTATATTCTAGAAATTTGTAAATTTGTAAGAAAAAACCCTCATTTCTTTAAAAAAATAACTGAACAACCGCGTCGCTATCAAAGTCGGTACATACATAATATTGTGACACCTGCATCAAAATTAAAAATACACCAAACTAGTCCACACTCAATGGCGGTAAAAATATATAATAAAATTCCAGACCAGATAAAAAGCCAAGAAAATAACAAAATATTTGAAATAAGATTAAAAGAGATGCTATTGAAAAAATGCTACTACGAGCTAAATGAATTCTTAAGTGATACTTTTGGTGACTTGTAAATGGAATTGAAATATAAACTTATATTAATATACCTTTCATACATATTAAAAATCGTAGAAATTGTCTGGCCGTCTCCCATTGCAACACCCTAAATGGGTACATATTGTGTGTATATTCTACTCAATTATGTTGTGACAAATTTACCATAATATGATGCAATAAATAAATGAAATGAAATGAACTAACCCCAGACAGGACCTAGACCTCTGGGTCACGGTCACCCTACGTTGAATGACATGGCATCTACTGCATATTCTGCGACCTAGGTCGAAGCCCCGCACCGACCTTTGCCGTGCATTTAGTAACTGTACTTGCGTCTATATTCCTCTATAAGACAACTAGACGGTATGATTTGTTTCATTTCGTTCATTTGGTTCTTTTTCAATGATATTTCAAGTTTTTCCTAACTCGCTGTGGGTGGGTGATGTGGGTTTGGTTATTTGTGTCATTCTATTTGGTGGGCGGACAATATTTGTAAGCAATTGATTTGAAAGATCTTTTAAGAAATGAAATATCAATATAGTCTAGACTAGACTTGTACCTATATAATAAAAAGCGTAAAAAAATGTAAAAAGCGTCGCGTTGGCGAAAAAAGATCAAAATCTAAAACTGAGCTGGATTTTTTTAAAGTTTTCTAATAACAATTTTAATTGTCTCAGATCTGCCATGTTCTACCAGTTTCGTAGCACTTTTATGATTCTGATATGATATATGTACCCATGAAATATTTCCTAATTTTTACAGTAATAAAGTATTGTTACAAGACACTATCATAACATACCTAATATACAAATGCAGTTGTAGTTTGGTGTCTTTCCTTTGGTGTCTTCACTTTGTCACTAAGTTTTACACAACAATCAAAAAGTTGTTTGATACACAAACTCTTGTAAAAAATTGTGTGATAAAATTAGACCGTAATACTGTCACGATCTTGTACTTGGTTAAAAGCATAAGGGTTCCGAAAAAAGGCAGGTATCCGAAGTCGAATATATTTTATCAAATTTATAGTTAGTAAAAACTTAAAAAACGTTCAAGTCATCTTTCAAATCAAAGAACTAATTGGTTTCACGTCTTCCAAAATAAATTTTATTACCTCATCGGGTTAAACTTTATTTGTTTTTAACCAGCGATGCAAACAGATCAAAATAAGCTTGCAACCAAGAACGAAAGAATTAATTGCAAGCCCTGGAAAACGTCTGAGATGTTAAATTGTAACCCTTTCAGCGTCTAGACTCGTCTCATGAAAGGCTGCTCAGTAGCTTTGTGTCTGAGAGGCTGAGCCAAGTTCTGAATGCTTGTTTCGCTACCTCCCTCCCTATGTAGATAGGTATGCGGAGACCTCTCGGTTATCAAAAGTGAAGAAATTGTATATAAATTAGGTTTCTCAAATTTATTGCCATCTTTTTATATTAAAAACGTCACACTTGAATCTAAAATCTGTTTGACTAAAGATATTCTTTAAAAAATATATGTACGTAAACATAAAAATAACAAAAAACAACAAGGTCAGAGCAAGGTTACCAAAACACATACAAATACGTCAACAGTGCATATTTGCACAAGCGCAGCATAAACGGTGCAAATTTCAGTCCGAAAACAGACGAGAGATCAATGAAACGATGAATGGAATCTTACAAAACCAAAAATCATTTTGATCTTCAGGGTGATACGACGAATGAAAGGAGCGCTACTTTGAAACACGAAAAACGAAGTCTCGATTGATGGATCGCACGTAACGAACAACCTTACTACTGAAAGTGAAAACGTGCGTTGCTTCGGACGCGTCCCGAAATGACGCCTTATGTTTCTGATCTCTAAAAATAAATAAATGTCAAAATCGTTTCATAGAAAGGTTATCGAAAGAACAAATCGGTAGTCCTTAGTATTATGCGATTTGCAATACCTCAACTTTACAATTTGTTTTTCAAACTAAACCTCTAGTTAACGCCCTTGCCATGAAAACCATTTAACCGACGTCCTCAGAGGCGCAGCGCGCGAGAGTCTGCCTGCGACGCAAGAGGTTGCGGGTTCGATCCACGCCTCGGAACAAATTTGTGTACGATCTGCAGAAATTTGTTCCGTTGGTCTGGGTGTTTTCTATGTATAATAAAAAATATCTATCTATGTAATGTATAATATTACGTATATCAGTTATCTAGTACCCATAACACAAGCTCTGCTTACCTTGGGGCTAGATAATGCTGTGTGAATTGTCCAGCATTATTTATTTATTTATTTGTTCCCGTTGATTGTGAAAAGTATCATGTGATGGTGTTTTAAGTTTTACTGCACACGTATCAATTCCTCAAATAACAAACTTTTATGGGACCACTTCAAAATTAACCTCTGTACACCAAAATAATCATCAACATCAATTAGGACTTGGCGAAGATATTTGTTTTAGCTAGATAAGATTTTCTAATAGTAGGTATTATGTTATTTTTTCAACATGACAGAAACAATACAAATCCCTCGGTAATATTTCCATTTTGAAATCATTAAATAAATAAATAATGCTGGACAATTCACACAGCATTATCTAGCCCCATGCTAAGCAGAGCTTGTGTTATGGGTACTAGATAACTGATACACATAATATAATACAATACATAGATAGATATTTTTTATTATATATAGAAAACGACCAGAACACCCTGAACAAATGTCTGCAGATCGTACACACATTTGTCCCGAGGCGGGAATCGAACCCGCAACCTTCTGCGTCGCAGAAAGACCTTCCCCCACCGCGCCACATCGGTCGTCATTGTTTATATAGTAGCGAAAGGCTCCATCTTTCCTACGCTTAAGAATAAAATGAACACGTTGGTCTGCGAGTTACTACTATGTTTGGTAGAAAACGCCGATGATATACGCCTTACATTTTTCAACTACTTTCTGCAGATATACATAATATCTCATATATATTATACTAGCTGTCCGCCCGGCTTCGCAAGGGTATATTCTATAGCCTATGTTCATCAGGGATAATGTAGGATTCTAATGGTGAAAGCATTTTTCAAGTCGGTCCAGTAGTTTCGGAGCATATTCAATTCATACATACAAATAATTTTTTTCTGTTTATAATGTTAGTATAGATATACTCATCATTATCGTCGTCATTCATTATCATCTCGGTTTGTTCTCATAACTACTATAAATAATTTACAACGTACACATGAAACAGTTCATTAAATAAATGAATACTGAGAAAAACGGAAATACAAGTGCAAACACATTGTTGTACATTCATACCATCGTATTTTTGAAGTTGAATTGGTTTTTTTTTATTTAATTACTTTTACGTACTTATTTCATGTTCTGTAGATTATAGTGTAGAATATATGCTGTAGAATAAATTCATTTGCTCAACAGTAATGTTATCAAGTTATTATTAGCAACACAACACTGTACTTTAAAAGTTTTTCGAGAATACTCGAGAATTGAGAAGAATAAAGCAGCATTGTGTTCTTTTTGCTACTAAAATTTTACAACGCTTTTATAAAAAAATCAGCATTTGATGCTTCA
Source organism: Eupithecia vulgata (assembly GCA_946478455.1). Classification (NCBI taxonomy): domain Eukaryota; kingdom Metazoa; phylum Arthropoda; class Insecta; order Lepidoptera; family Geometridae; genus Eupithecia; species Eupithecia vulgata. The sequence goes on along the minus strand of OX297859.1, from coordinate 10,907,987 downwards.
CTACGCAAACTTTTAATAATAATAATTTTAGACCAGTTATCCTCAATCGATTCGGGTAAGTTCGTGGTTTAATGTTTTTGCATCGAGCTGATCTGATATCAAAGACCGAAGATAGCCAAAGGAACTCCTAAACGAAACGACTGAGTTTGGGTTCGATGGATATGATTTCCCACTTTGATCCTAGATGAATATAAAAATTTCTTTTTATATTAAAAATGTGGTTCACAATGCGCTAATTAATGACCTAACACGTTTTATCTTTGTTATATCTCATTAGGGGAGACCTATGTCTAGCAGAAGACTAACATGGGCTGATGATGATAATTTATTTCTAAAAGTATTCGTTGCAATGCAGCCTCTGATATAGCCGTGTCGATACGTTCATGTACACATGTCGGCAGAATCATAAATCCCTAGCATTTGATTTATTTCATTTCACAGACTGTAAAAGTTAGAAAAATTGATAACTGACTTTAATTGCCTGTGTAATTTGCGATGAGAAAACTTTATGGAAGATGATTTATCATTGTTTGTTAGAATAGATGCAGCCTCATGTAGATATCGCATTCTGGTGTTGGCGGAGTCATCGTGTAGTATGTTTAATTAGACAGACAGACTATACAAGTTTACGTGACCAACATGTGGATAAGCTAAGATAGGAAGGTAACGTATGCTACGCTATAAGCGGTGTCTATAAATTGAGAATACTTTGTATTTAGGTTAATTTAGGTTTTTATCTAGGTACCAATTTTGGTGGGGCTCCTTACTACTTTTACCAACAAAAAGGCTGTTTCTAATTCTTTCTAATTTGTAAATTTCAGATTCTAGTAGCGAGTTTCATAGAAAAGAGAGTTCTCTTTTCTGTCCTATCGTACCATATTGGTTCGATACTTTCGGTAGTACTTTTGCTCCAATGACATAGCAGCTACATAGTAGTTCATGATCTAAGTGCTGCGTGAGCTTTGCCACGGGCAGAAGCTAGTCTAAAATGAATTCCAATCAATTTAAAATCTCCTTTTGACCTAAAACATTCGGTGACCACCTACCCGAGAGGAGTAATTTGAAAAACAGCGCTACATGCATTACTAATAATGTATGTAGCAAAAGGCTGAATTTACTCCCATTGCCTTAATTTTTAGTTTATCTTATGTTTATTTGTAATCTGTTTTGTAATATGTTATGTATGTGGTAATAAATTATTTTCATCTTTTATTCCATCCTAGCCATGAAACCAAGAAGTTTTAGTCTTTTTTTTGCCTGTTCTGAATTGAGAAACAATGCATCTGAAAGAATAGGTGATTTACGTTCTGTTTATTTTAAAATTTAGTTTTTCTCGATTTTCAGAGTCTAAAATGATCAGACGCTTCACCCTACTAATGGTTTCTTGCGAATATTGCTATAGACCTATATTCCATTTGATTGGCCAGATCAATTACTGGCTTTGTCAACCAAAACCGCTGAAGACACGCTGAAGAGCTCTCGCTTTATAAAAAGAACAATAGATTCCTGGCTGTTCCGAAACACGACGCCACTTACGTCACCTGCTCCAATAACGATTTAATGTAGGCACAATGTTCTTTTGAACTTTGTTATGACTTTATACAAATCTATTGTTAGAATATTATAATTATTTTCGCTTGGCTTCAAGCGAAAACAAACCGTTCGTGTTTCAGCGCCACCAGCTGATTCGAAGATAATGCAATCGCGCTCGACCAAATTTATTTACATTTTTTTAAATACACTTCAAGAGTTTACGTCATGGAGTTTGTGTACAGTAGAAATAATGTTCTGTTCTGAAGTATAATAGGTAGGTAAGAAGGTATATTGACTTACAGCACAGTTTACAATCGAATAACGACCGTATTACGTGTATTATTATCGTAAGGTTTCTCGTTGAAAGTGATGTCATAGAACGCGGGAGGTAGCCAGTAGGCGGTACGCGGGTCAGCAGTTTGGACAGCTAGACGTCCTTGGGAAGGACGAGGGAGGTGACTCACCTAGTGGCTGGTGAAGCGCGGCGTGAGCGTCGCAGTCTGCACAAATGGCAGAGCGCAGCATTCGTTCGCGCTGCAGCCGACGCAGCAGCTGCAAGTGCTGCGGGGTGAACACCGTGCCTGACCGCTCGCCCACCAGCAACACATCCCCAGCCTCCCACCAGGCTTGCTCTCGCAGCGTGCCATCGCGGTTGAACAGCCCCAGGTCCTTGTACCCCTCGGGGGGACTCAGTGCACCCGGCTCGCCTTCCTGGTAGCGCTCGCACGACCCGCAGCCAGAGCACTCCTCGCCCTCGCCCTCATCAGAGTACCCGCATTCGTCGCGGACCACTATTATGTAGTCCGCTTCGAAGAACTCGTTAGCGCTCTCGTCGAAAACGACTCTATGTTTTTTGGATTTTTTGGTGCCCCTATTATCTTTTTTTAATGAGGATTTTAAATTATCATAATCCTTGTTATGTCTCGTATCACGAGTAGCAGCGCGATCGGCGCGCTCCGCCCGTTCGGCCCGCATCGTCGCGAACGGTCCGCGCCGAAGTGAGCTCTATTAGGCGTCGGCTGACTGATACGGCCGGTGGCGGCGCAAATATGTGTCAGACGTCAAAGTTGTGGCGTCCCAGTTTGCACGTTTCCCGCGCTCGAGAAACGAACACAGAGTGATACCAAATGGCGTGGTTCAAACAAGACCGTGGTATCCACGGCGCATCGGCACGCGCGCATCCGCCCTTCTATTGATTGTTTCGTTGCTTACGACTTCTCATAGAAATGGAAGGAGGCAGCACTTCTGCTCTAGCACAGTATATTTATCTAAAGTAAGGAGAGGGAGATGGTAAGAAAAAAAATAAGACAACAAAAAAAGAAAAATTGAAGTGACCTCTATTATAGTGAAAACCGCAACTCTGTACGACTTTTTGTTTCACAGATATGATGAATTTAGTTTGTTGGAACATCGCGAGTGCGCGTTGAATTCTTTTGCTGGGCGGATTTGCCGTAGAGCTATTGCATGTGCTACGAAAGCGCTACGATAAAAGATGTTTTAAACTCAAGGAAGACGAAGGGGGAGACGAAAGGAAAAAAAAGGATAATGAGGGAGAGGCGGACAACTTCTATTAAGAGAAAAGATATTTTTTCAGCGCAAATGTTCGCATATTTTGTTGCAAATTTAGGTTACATTAAAACAATTTTTCTCCTTCATATTTATTGATAAAGCTTTTAAAAAAATACCTAATAATCTATGGGATACAAGGCAGATACTCGTGTTTTCATTGCTTTTTTTTTCTAAATTGAAAAAAAAAACAATTATACCAGAAATAATTGTGCAATGTACCATCTGTTTTCTTAGTTTTTAAAATTTTTCTCCTAAACTATTAATGACATGATTTTTCATCACCATATTAAATAGAAGAATACCAAGGGTACTTTTGGCTTATTTTTGCAAATAAATGTCCAAATTAATAGTTTATCAGCAAAAACTTTGTTTGTGCGCACACGCCGCTCTGCTCTGTTCCTGCTCTGTCTGGCTACTATGAGCGCGAAATCTTATGGCTATTCTTTTCACAAAATGATGTCATATATCGCCCTCTTAACTCTAAATAAAGTAAAAAATAATCAGGTACCAGATCCACCATTCGTTCTTGTGATTTACTACATTTTTACTAGTTAACCTAGAGATAGATAACTCATTTTACTCAGCTTAAAAACGAGGCAAAAACGAGCCCCTCGCCACCAAGAAAGATGTTTACAACAAGTTGGATACAAAATTATTCAAATATATTAATATTTTTTTGTCAAGTATAAGTGTAACTCTCACGCTGAGGGCTTCGTACCTTTTACAATTATACAATTATGTACTTTAGGTACAGTCAGCGTCAAATTGAAATAAGCGTGAAGAGTAGTCAAAATGATCTGAAAAACATAAAAGCAATTTAATATACGCAGTTCGAATGATCATATTGTTGTAAGCATCCAAGGTGTTCAAAACATCTTACTACTCATTGTTTCATATTTATATGAGCAGTCAGAGTGATCAAAATTATCTTAGCAAACAAAGCTTTCAAAGTTATCTGTGCATAAAATGTACCATCAAAAAATAATGATAATAACAGAATTGCAACAATATCCGCAGATAACTTTGACAGTTTTGTTTGCTAAGATAATTTTGATCACTCTGACTGCTCATATAAATATGAAACAATGAGTAGTAAGATGTTTTGAACACCTTGGATGCTTACAACAATATGATCATTCGAACTGCGTATATTAAATTGCTTTTATGTTTTTCAGATCATTTTGACTACTCTTCACGCTTATTTCAATTTGACGCTGACTGTACCGGTTATAATTTGAACGATAAAAACATAGTTGAGAAATACACCCCGCAGGTCTATTACAGAGAGCCCTATTAGGAATTTTCAAAGTAAAGTAGCAGTAACTTATATATCTTGTTCTGCTGATCCTAATTACTATTCTCCAAATTTTTTAATTTATAAACAAGGAACACTGTTAAGTATTCAAACATAAAACATAGTTAAACACAAGGTCGGGTTTACTGATTGGGCCACTCCTAGCATTTAAAGAAGTAGGAAAAAACTATTAGATATGTAAGGTGCTTGAGAATCTATGTTACATGATCCAGTTGTTCTTATGTATCTAACCAACTACTCAAAAACATTTAATAAAGTCTGCAACACTGCGAAATGCCTGTTCGTGAGGAAAAAAATAGTAAACTCCTCCAATAAAATATAAACAACATAATAAATAAGAAAACTGGTAAATCAGAGGTAGCATCAACATCATCATCATCATCACCTATATTAGTCCACTGCTGGACATAGGCCTCCCCTAATGAGTGCCATAGCGCCCTGCCTTCAGATTGCCGCATCTAGAATCTGCCAGCACTCTTTCGCAAATCGTCATCCCACCTGGTCGGAGGGCGTCTGACACTACGTTTGCCGAGTCGCGGTCTCCACTCAAGAACACGTTTACTCCAGCGGTTGTCGGTTCTTCTCGAAATATGGCCAGCCCACTGCCAATTCAGCTTGCTAATCTGTTGAGCTATGTCGATAACCTTGGTTCTCTGTCGGATGTATTCGTTGCGAATCCTTTCCTTCAGAGAAACTCCGAGCATAGCTCAGTCCATAGCTCGCTTTAACTTTAAACTGGTGGACCAGCCTTATAAGGTGGTCGCAATTTGCTTATTCAGATCTGACATCTCTGACGAACTCGCCTGGGTGGTTTCCCGTCTTTTTGTCATCAGCCCAAGAGTCTCATCCGAGAGTTTGGACTTCTTACCAGTGCGCTGCATTTTGCAGAACTTGATGCCCTCGTCCCTCAACGTTTCTACCAGATTGTGTAGGATCTTGTCAGCGTCATCAGTGGGTTTCAAGGCAACAAATCTATTCCTGAGAAGCTGCTGAACTTCTCAGTGCCCGCCATGGACTGGGTTAGGTCTTAGGTCGGAGCGTGAACTTCATCAGATGATTTCTCTCAAGCTTTTAAGCTCTCAAGGTTGATATTTATAGAACTTAAGAGGAGTCGGTGCCACAGACAACCTCTGTAGCGCGGTGGGCGAAGGTCTGCCTGCGACGCAGGAGGTTGCGGGTTCGATTCCCACCTCGGGACAAATGTGTATACGATCTGCTGACATTTGTTCAGGGTATTCTGGTCGTTTTCTATTTATAATAAAAAAAATATCTTATCTGTGTATTGTGTTGTATTATGTATATCAGTTATCTAGTACCCATAACACAAGCTCTGCTTAGCTTGGGGCTAGATGATGCTCGGAACGGATGATCGGAACGGAAACGGATGATCGGAACTGTCATTGTCATGATAGAAATTTTCAGTGATTTGGTGCCAATTTAGCACAGAGGGCTAATTATCTAGCCATTTTTTTTGTTTATTTATTTATTTCGACTAGGTCCACCTACATGATTTTTTTATCTTAATGTGAATGTGAGTGATATCAACTTTTATAAAATCATAATTATTGGAAGAGCCATGACACATAAGAATCTAGAACTTTTTACTCGAAAACTTTGAAATGCCCTTGAAATTCAACCTTCAAATTGACACGTTCTATTTACTGTCAAAAGCATTCATCTCATTCATTCATGGGCTTCAATTTCGGCTGGGACTGGCAATCGTCTCAGTGACGTCCATTTTATTTACACTTGGATGGGTGGGAGGCGCGAAGGCCATCCAACGGGCTTTCAAATGTCAAATTTGGATGGGGTATTTTACCGTAATCGCTCTGCTGGGATGTTTTATCACCCTTACGGATGTTTTCTGACTCCACTTCAGCTTCAGGGTCCGTCCACTGTACGTTGACAGGGTCAGTTGTTGGTGGCAGCGTGAGGTAACCCGGTGAGTCCTAGCACCCCCTGCCTCGCTGTAACCATGGCCGCTTCCATGGCCAGGAATAGCGAGGCGGCCGGGAACTGGGGGCCATTTCTTGTGTCCTTGCATCATTTGGGGCTAATTCCCATAATCACTGGGCATGGCGAGTTGAGGATCGCAGTTCAGTGGTAGACTTGTTCGGCGTGGGGCGGTGCTGCCCGCCCCCCGTTTGTGTCCTTTGGTCGCCTCCTACGACATCCACGGGAAGAGTTGGGGTGGTTACTATTCTAGGCCGGCACCACGCGGCCTAAACACGGTTTAAATAAGGTTAAAAATTAATTATTCAATACTTATAAGTAATTAAGTCCAAGAACTGACCTTGATATAGCAGTCCTCCGTTAATCGCGCTCTGTCTTCAGTTATATACAACAGTTTTCTTACCCGAAAAATATTTTTAAAAGTACGAAATGTTCAAAAATTTTGTACACCCATTTTGAAATGTACAAACCGATACTTTTCGTCTGATTTACAACTAGTGAGTAGCCCCTCCTTTAGAAATGCACACCTTGTCAATTTTCCAAAAAGTGTTCTTTTACAGACCTATATTTTTCCTGAAACATAATATGTTTCAGGAAAAATATAGGTTTGTAGATATTTATATTATATTTTTTCCATATTATGGAAAAAATATAATATAAATATGTCTACAAACGGCAAAAATATGGATCGCTCCACAAACTTCAGAGATAGGGGGGGGTACAACCTGGGAAGTTGTAGGGCTGGTGCGGCGACAGATTTGGCCGAAGATAGCAGGATGCGCAAATATGTAGGTCTTGACAGAGCCTACGCATTTGCTCCCCTTGGAGTCAAGACCCCTAGGTCCGTAGAGTACCGACGCTTTCCGGGGTTTTCAAAAAATTATCTGAGCGTTTGGTCGAATCGACGCGTGACCCGAGAGTATCTGGCACAGCGCATCAGCATTGCCATACAGGGCACACTTCCGACTGGTATTGATTATATGGATCAGTTGAGCTACCTGTAGATTGTTTACAACAGTCTGCAATTAGCTCAATTGTTTCTATTGTAAATACTAGTTTTAATTTAATTCTACTATTTGATTGTAATTTTCTTACCTACAACCATTTCAAAAACTATTTTGAAATAATCTAACAAATACATTTAATTTCATAAAAAAGGTCTGATTTGAAATTTCGCAATCACAATTTGAACTGAAAATTTATTTATTTATCATTTTTATTTTATTTTCTTTAATAATATTTATAAAAGCGCACTCTAGTATTGAATGGTTGAAACGTTTGATAACATAAACCCATTGCATAATAATACACGTTGTAGTCTGGTATTTAGTTTACAAATTTTACACTAGATGGCAAGCGTTGTACGATGGTGTACTTAAAAGTTTCATTCACATTAGCAAGATTTCGCTTTTATCCATAGATTAAACAAAATATAACTACACAAATAAGATTAAGCTTTTCGAAAGTGATAGGCTCATTCGGCTCAAATTAGGTGCAATTAGGTTCTAACAACTCAGTCACAGTTGGACCTGCGACGGCGACACGGCGCGGCGGCTACGCGGCGTGACGTGAGCGTGGCGCCTCCTTTTTCCATACAATTTGGAACAGCGCCTCTATCGTGCGTAAGTGGAACTGACTCACAATCGCTTTACGATTCTAACGTGAAGATGTAAAATTCAAAATTAAAAAAGAAAGTTTTTGATTCCGAACGTTACTAACGTAATCCATTTATTTCTTTATATTTTAGGTGTTTATAATACTTTAGGTAGTGAAAAAATTCAAAAGGTTTACCTAGGTGTACAAATAGTGGCCGAAAATGCCATATTATTAGATTCAAGAAGGGATGCTAAATAAATTGTTTTTCTAATTCACAAAATAATTTTTTGTGAAATTATGCAATAACAAAATAAAAATAAATTGTAGCAATGTTCTAAGGGTATAAATTATAGTGTCTGAAAATGCTTATGATAATGCTTTTGATATAGTCAGATAGTTTTTGGAACTAAGTTCCTTATCGCGCGTTGTGAAAGGGGGCTGGACGGAAAAAAATCTCACGAAAAGTTGTAACGACACTTTTTGTTATAGTAAGCTATTGTAAGCCGTGCGGCGTGCGCATGTTTCTCTGTCTGTCTCTATCTCTCTCTCTCTCTTATAGAAAGGAACTTCGTTCCATCCGGGTGTCCCTTGACACCACTCAACTTTTTTCATAAGTTGTGTAGTTTTTAAAAACTCAAGCTCTGTACCAGTCCTTTAACGCCAAATCCTATGCCTATCCTTTTCACAAAATGGGTTGCAATGCGCTCTCTTAAGCCAGGTACACAACAAAACATACTGTGGTCAGTAGACAATTTATAAAATGGATTAAACTCGCCCAGCACCCAACTAACCCTCGGGAATCGATGGCTGACGGTTACTTTTCTGCAGTTTTTCTAAAACTAAGTTCAAAAGTATGATTAGATAAGTGAGGTGATAAGACCATTGCGCGCCTTTTCTCCTGCTACTGTGATAGAAGCTTCAGAGACTAGTTTTTCCAATGATGACAAGAGATTCTGTAAAGAGCTTTGTACCTGTGTCTGGAAACCGTCCAGACACAGGTACAAAGCCCTTTACAGAATTATTATCACAATGTTTCAGTGCTTTGATGCACAGACTTTATACTGGCGGCTTGATGTTACCGATGGGACCATTGAACGCACAAGATCCACTTGTCCTCCATTGAAGTAGCTAAATAAATATCGCAATTCAATGGTAATTCATTAGCGTGAAGTTGACAAATAAACCATTGCAGAGGTCTTTTTCCAAACTTTCAGTATTTGTACCATCACATACAACGCATTTTAGTACTCATAACACAAGCTCTGCTTAGCTTGGGGCTAGATAATGCTGTGTGAATTGTCCAGCATTATTTATTTATTTATTTGGATTATCCAAGCTAACATTGTTACAGATAAATAAAGTCTAGGATTTAATCACATAATCCTTTTCCACAGTACCTACATGGTGATATGTCCCAAATAGTGTGATTTAGGTTCGCATATCAGTAAAATACCTATGCTCTTTCACTACCACTATTTTGTTTGTCTATGCTACCACTCGTCGATACGAGTATGATCGGCCGTCTTTCTTTTTGCTTAGCAGGGATTTATATTTGCGTACGTCGAAGTCTGTCGAAGTAGATTCTCTCTAACACATCTTGATGAAAATCATGCTGGAGAGTCTGTCTTACTTTATTTCGATCTCGACGTTACTTATTTTTATGTATCACCAACCGATCGATTAGAAACTCCGTATTGGCCACATACGCTGGCCAACTTTGACAAATTTACGGTGTTGTATTGCGTTATTCCAGTCCCCCCCCCCCCCTGAAATCCCTCCTAAAGGGGAAAACTGGAATAAAAAAAAAACAGTTTTTCTCTTTGAAGATCCCTCAAAGTGGAAAACTGGAATTCATGATTTTGGATTCCAGTTTTGTCCTTACATATTATATTTAAAATATGTATGTAGTTATCTTAGTATATCGAACCAATATAGAGAAAACAAATTCGGAATTGTATCTGAGTAGTACAGAACCGCTTGCACAACGATAATTAACCAGCTTAATTTTTATTAGTGAGTTGTCAAACCATACAAATACGTCAAAGTTAATCAAAATTAGACTCTTATAATACTCTTATAATAATCTCTACAACTCTTATAATAAATATTATTGTGCAAGTGGAGCTAAAAACTTTTTACTACGCTACAAGCACTGCTAGTGAACATTAACGCACTCTAGTAAAATATTGTTGAAACTTTTGATACACAATGGGTGCTTTCACGGTCTAGTCTGGTATGTAGTTCCAAATTTTACGCTAGATGGCGAGAGTTGTACGATAGAGCATTAAAATATTTCGCACCCTCGGCAAGATGTTGTCGTTTTTAGTCAAAGATTTATGTAGGTAACACTAGCGGATCGCCCCGGCTTTGCACGAATAGTAATATTCTATAGCTCATGTTCATCAAAAATAATGTAGGATTCAAATAGTGAATTAATTTTTCAAATCGGTCGAGTAGTTTCGGAGCCTATTCAATTCATACAAACAAACAAATCTTTCCTCTATATAATATTACAAGCCCAGCTTCGCATAGGTATATTCTATAGCCTATGTTAGTCAGTGATAACGTAGTTTCTAATGGCATTTTTTTAAATCATTCTTGTATTTTTAATTTTATTTGTTACATACAAAAATACAAATCTTTTCTCTTTATAATAAAAGTGTAGACGTAGACTAGTGTAGGTACTAGTACCGACTTATTGAGAGGTAGAGTTAACAATATTATTAAGACCATACGTTAAATTCGTTACGGATGTAAGCGGATCTACTACGAACCTTATTTGTCTGGAGAGAACACCAACGTTTTATCCCTTCTTCAGGTTTGTATACCTACACGTTGTATTGTGTCCTTTAGAACTGATAGTTAAAAGGTTATTGCTGAGGTCTTTCGTGGAAACCGACTAAGATTTCGTGGCTTAGTTGCTTAGAACACACCTATACTGAGGGTGGGGCACAGGTTCGAATCCTGCTGAAATCAAAAATTTATGGGATTTATTTAATTTCTGCGAGTATCTTTCCTTATCCAGTTTAGGACAGTGTCGAGTCACTAATCAATCGGCAGTTATTCCTGTTTTATAATAATTTTTCCCGCTAATCAAGATGCAAGTATCTGCAAGCCTGTACCTGCAAGCGAGGTTATTATTATTGGTTGGGTTCCCGCAGCGCGGCACTTAGGTACTCACAATTAATGCTACGCGTATTAAACATTCCTCAATCTCACCTCAACAGCCTTTAATGGTCCACTGGTCCACTATCTCATGGGGGGTAATGCCAACAATCCTCACACTGGGCATGCGGGTTGGGGATCGCAGTTCAGTGGTAGATCTATCCTATATATCCTGCAAGAGGCGCTGCTGCCCGCCCCTCGGCGGCAAGTTTTAAGCCGGCACACGGCTATTTAATTTTACATTCGCTATCTATCAATAAAGTAAGCTACCGACGGAAAATGCTTTTGTAGAAGCATCACAACACAACATGTATGCATTTGTCGGTTACGTAAAAATAGTTTTTCTCCGTTATTCTTACCAGCAAATCTTAAAACAAATACATAACTAATATCCATGCAATACAAGGCAGGTCCTCTTCGACTCAAAAATGTCCTAATTAATAGATAATAAGCAAAATATTGTCTTTTTTTTCGCCTGTCAGTATCCCGCTCCTATGAACGTGAAATCCAATGCCTATCCTTTTTCCAAAATGGCGTCATAAGTCGCCCCCTGCTATTCACGGGCGTTGGTCGTAGACGTCGTAGTACCATAGTGCCGTCGGAGTGTGGTCTTGCTACGTGCGTAGCACCATCTACGAAAACCATAGCCGGCTGCCCAGAACTACTCTCTATCGCACGCGTTGTTGCTGAGAGATATCTCGGCACTTCATTCACTATTTTTAGTTAACTTATCCGTTTGACCTATTTCGTAATAAATACGAAATAGGTCAAACGGATAAGTTCTTCTGAAAATCACATCTGACTGTACAGAATCTGAATAAGGAGGGGAGAGTGAAGGAAATATTTAGATAGCTGAAGAAACAATTAGTACTTCGGGTTATAATGTATACTTATTTGAAGTTTTCTTCTACCTGCCAGTACATCACATTCACAGACGATTGTCATCACAGACGATTGTCCCAGCCAATGTGATGTACTGGGAGGTCTCTTGTATAATAATTTTGACATTTATAGTAAAAGGCTATAGAAAACAGAAAACTTCAAATAAGTATACATTACAACCCGAAGTACTAATTGTTTCTTCAGCTATCTAAATATTTCCTTCACTCTCCCCTCCTTATTCAGATTCTGTATAGTCAGATGTGATTTTAGTTTCATCAGTGACGAGTTGATGACGATTTTCTCATGATGTATTTCTGTGGTACCTACCTACCTATTGTATAAAGCTATTTGTAGATAAGGTCTAGGCTACTTTTTAGTATTGTTTTGAATAGTGATGTATGGAGTATGTTAATTTTTTTTTTATGTTTTGTTTAATTAATTTTCAACTGTTTGTGCACTACCAACACCATCTCTTGTCCTTTTCTCCATCCCTGGGTTGCCTGGGAGAAATCGCTTTCAGCGATAAGGTCGCCTATTGTAATGTTAGTTTTTAAATTTAGATATAAGGTTTATTTTTGTTATTTGTTTTTTATTTTAAGTGCAATAAAGTGTTCATTCATTCATTCATTGTTTCTTCTTTGAAATAAAAGGTGTGTTCTATGCTCCAGAAATTGATTCATCGGGAATCATTTTGAATGAAACTCGAACCTCAGAATGTCATCCATGTCATCGTCGTCGGTTTCCCATAATATAACAAAGCCAAAAGTTCGTTCGCCATCGCATTGCTGTCTCATTTTGCACCTCACAGCTGAGGCAACGAGAGTCCCTTTTGGCTGGCAGCCCAACACGGTCATGTTGCTAATAATAAATAAATAATAAAATAACGCTTACTATTCACACAGCACTATCTAGCCCCAAGCTAAGCAGAGCATATGTTATGGTTACTCGTATAGATAACTGATATACTTAATATAATACATATTTAGATATAATTTTTTTATTACACATAGAAAACGACCAGAACACCCTGAAAATTTAAAATATCTGCAGATCGTACAAACATTTGTTCCGAGGCGGGAATCGAACCCGCAACCTCCTGCATCGCAGGCAGATCTCCGCCCGCTGCGCCACAGTGGTCGTCTACTAAACTACTAACTATCCCAAATAATACATTTAATTTATTGTTTTATTCATGAGTCGTGATCGTTCCACATCATGTTCTAACCTACCTGGTGAAATATAATATAATATAATAATATAATATAATGGTCATATACATAAATTATAATACTTTTCTACTACAGACTTCCTACATAGGTGACTGTTTAATAAATAATGTGACTGCATCACACTAACATTATATATGCAAAAGTTTGACGACCTCTGTGGCGCGGTGGGCGACGGTTTTCCTGCTACGCAGGTGGTTGCGGGTTCGATTCCCGCCACGGGACAAATGTGTGTACGATCTGAAGACATTTGTTCAGAGTGTTCTGGTCGTTTTCTAAACTTACGTTGCTACCTTTTCAAAGGGCGTTTATACTACACCTATTAGGAAAGTATAAGGTACGTAAATCCAAGCGAACAAATATGCAGGTGGCAAAAACATGATATGGGATTTACTTTCTCCTCTGCTGCAGCGGGGAGAAAGTAAGCACTTTGTCCCCTCCTTTATATTTTTAAATTTAAAATTCAAGGCTAGAAACAGGCGGATGCCAAAATAAAAAGTTTTTATCTCGAAGCCCACCAAAATTGCATTTTTAAGAAAACTTGGCAGTATGTGCGTTATTTCATTTGCCTCCTCAGTATTAAAAAAAATGATTTTTATTTTCCTCAAGTAAAGTAATTTTTGGCGAAAATAGCGAAATTTGTCATTACATAAATTCATTTGTGGAGTTGCAAACTCAAATAAGAAGAAAGTTTGCGCTAATTTTCCATTACTAAGTAACTTGTTCTAATTAAAAAGTAAAGTCATTGCCACATTTGCCACTGTTGTTTGTGTAATTATGAAGCTTAACTTAAAACTTTTTATTTGAACATTAAAGGTCACACTGAGGCGAACAGAAAATAAACCGTAGGTCATTATCATCATCACCGCCTAAACTAGTCCACTGTTGGACATAGGCCTTCCCCAACGAGCGCCCTGTCTTGCGCAAATCGTCATCCCACCTGGTCGGAGGGTGTCCTACACTACGTTTGCCGAGTCACGGTCTCCACTCATAAACACGTTTACCCCATCGGTTGTCTGTTCTTCTCGAGATATGGCCAGCCCACTGCCACTTCAGCTTGCTAATCTTTTGAGCTATGTCAACTTTGGTTCTCTGTCGGATGTATTTATTGAGAATCCTATCCTTTAGAGAAACTCCAAACATAGCTCTCTCCATAGCGCGTTAGGCGACTTTAAAATGGTGGACCAGCCCTACCGTGAGTGTCCATGTCCACGTCTCAGATCCGTAGGTCATGATGGGTAGGACAAACACAAACATTGCCCAACCTAGCTAGATCCTCCTGTTGGTCTCTGGAACTTGTCTGGAAAAGAGGGTGCGTATCTTAAAAGTCTGATATAAGTAATCTTGCGATAGTCTGTCGCAATTTTAACTAACTTAGGTAACTAACTTAACTAACTAACCTAGTTATGCTCCCATTCAAGAGCAGGCAATGGAACGAAAAGATATGCATTCGATAAAAATCAACGCAAACGTAATTGGACATTAAAATAATAATTTATGTAAGCATGTGCGTTGTTCGCATCATGTTTTTTCTACCACAGCTTTCATTTGTTTGGTAGCTTATGATCTAATTTTAGCCTAAGTGAATACACCCTGTACTATAAACACCTTGGTGGGCACTGCAATTTAAATTGTTAGTAATTTACATAATTTCCTTTCAAAATAGGAATAAGCTTTCAACTACTGTCTACCAAGTAATGGTTCACATCTTACACGCGCATCGGCTCGCCACAGCCTTTTACCTCGTGACGTACATAAAGATTCCCTAACCAGTATATGCCTGTTCCACGTTGATAAAAGATACACTGCAAGGCTAGCGCAGCAGCAGCTAGCTTTGCAGTTCCACTGCACATCAATTAAATATAGGTGTCGTTTTCGATAACCTCGACAGTGTAGATTACGAAAAAGAGGTCCATTACCAATTCTAAGATTCCTGACATTTTATATTGCAGATTTCTCTCTTGGATAACGATTTCGACAAAAACAAAGACGTAGGATACGATAAGAGAATAAAATTAAAAATAAAGATATCCGCCGCGAGCGAGTTTCATTCATTTATTTTTCATAGGTACGATACATTGCACTTAAAAGTGTTAGGGGTTTATTCGACGGTTAGGGGCCTACTACCTCTACTACCTCCAATGAACTCCGGCAGATCTCCATATCTTCCATACTACTAAATATTTAACTTTGAAATTAAATAAATAAATAAATAATGCTGGACAATTCACACAGCATTATCTAGCCCCAAGGTAAGCAGAGCTTGTGTTATGGGTACTAGATAACTGATATACGTAATATTATACATTACATAGATAGATATTTTTTATTATACATTACATAGATAGATATTTTTTATTATACATAGAAAACACCCAGACCAACGGAACAAATTTCTGCAGATCGTACACAAATTTGTTCCGAGGCGGGGATCGAACCCGCAACCTCTTGCGTCGCAGGCAGACTCTCGCCCGCTGCGCCACTGAGGTCGTCTAAAATTTATACATGGTTGTGTTCAGGACTTACTCAAACGATCATTATATTTCGAAACCACGATTCCATAAAATTTTCTCCTCTAAATTCTTACTAAAACCTTAATTTCTCAATAAATACAGAAGTTAAGGTCTTGAAAATAAGCATGGTAATAAAACTAAGTTTATAGAACATTAATTATGTTTCGGTTTTTTTTTTTCAAATAACTAATACATAATAATCTAATACATATGAACGCAAAATCCCATGTAGGTAGGTACCTACTATCCTTTTCACAAAAACGGTTTTAAAGGCTCTTAAACGTAGGTTCTCTCTCAGTGAGCTACTTTTTAATGGTGGTCCTAAATGCCTTTTCGCCAAGATTGGTAATATTGGCTGGCAATAAATTATAAAATCTAACACAATCACAGTGTTCTTTGTGCGTCAAGGAAGATTTGCTAACTTTCGCTAGTTTCGTCTGAGGAAATTCCAACTCAAGCTTTCCTCGCGTCTCATAATAATTATGAATATCACAGTTTTTGAAGTAACCTTTCATATGTTTTCTTATGTATAGCGAATATGAATAGCGATAGCATAGTCATAATATTAAATAAATAAATAATGCTGGACAATTCACACAACATTATCTAGCCCCAAGCTAAGCAGAGCTTGTGTTATGGGTACTAGATAACTGATATACATTAACTTTAATAAAAACGTTCCGCAGGCTCTTCGAGCCTATAAATAGCTCTTAATGCTCTTTTTTGCAGTATAAAGATTCTATTTGCATCTGCAGCCTTATGGAATGCTTTTATGGAGTAATCCCCATAAAAGCATTCCATAAGCCATACGTAAATAATAATTAAATTTAATAGAACATTTTAGCGGTTTTTATATGAGTCAACTTTCATGATTTTAAAATAATAATCTCAAAGCCGCTTGTACCGATTGAAGCTGCGTTTTTCTCTGCAGGCGTTTCTGGTAAGAATAAGAATAAGAATCTTTATTGTGAACTGTGTAACATAGTTGGTCTTATGAACTAATATACGTTCTTCAACAGTTTGTCCTTTCGGACATACAATAATTATTATAATATAGGTACTTAAAAATTAAAGTAATTGCACTTTTTAATCACATAACAATAGGAATCCTGTTTATTAATAATATTACCTATTATAATTATTATCTAAATTTTGGAGGGGTTATGTCAAAGTATTCTTTAATGTTATAATGGGTTTTTGATATTAGATATTTTCTTAATTTTATTTTGAACGTATTATCTTCTATTTCTTTTATTTCTAATGGTAGGTTATTATAAATTTTAATGGCAGAAATATATGGACTTTTGTAGAACATTGCATTGTTAACTGTAAAACTATGCTTACCTGATATTATTATTTTCAATGAACATGCACCGGACACAACAGACGTGGCGGCGGTTGAATTGGATTTCAGTCAATTTAGAGTGCCCTAGGGGGGATGGGCCGCTGTGAGTGGACCTAAAAGCTCGTTTGTGTCACCGTTCACGTCCCCTTGACATGCTGACGGACGGTTATTCATTATTGCATTAGCGCCATCTATATAAAATATCTACACTAATATTATAAAGAGGAAATATTTGTATTTTTGTAGGGAACGAATAAACTTAAAAACTACTGGACCGATTTGAAAAATTATTTTGCCGTCGGAAATCTATATTATCAATATTATTATTGAGTAACCCGTGCGAACCTGGGGCGGACCGCTAGTTAGTTATATTATGAATAACTTAAAGTTAACTTGATTGTTGTTGTATGCATGCAAGTTACAAATTTGTGATGAAATAAATAAGTAAATAATAAATAATGCTGGACAATAATATTACACAGCAATATTCACACAGCGTTACCTAGCCCCAAGCTAAGCAGAGCTTGTGTTATAATAGGTACTAGAAAACTGATATAATACATTACATCGATAGGTATTTTTTATTATACATAGAAAACGACCAGAATTACTTTACTTTACTCCACTCTACTCAACTTTACTTTAAACTAGGTACACAGTTGAGGTTGCTATTACAAACTGAGTACAACTGAGTTGTGAGTTACAGGCCGAGTGAGGGCAGGGCGAATCAGGATTCAATGGAATTCGAGAATATTATCTGCGGAGCGTAGGTATGCATAGGATTAACCCTTTGTTTACGTAATTGGATTGACGGACTTTGATGACAATACAGACATTCCAAACGTCGGATATAGGGCGTCAACGATAAGGTTGCATTCAGTAAATTGCTGATCCAATTAGCTAATGAATTCTAAGCACGTTAGATTGTAAAGCACGCCTGCTGCATCGGCAACCCATACATGTTTACCTATCGAATGATCAACATAACGTCACGTCCTATATTATACTCTCGAACCACGTGGCCTAATGCGAGATGATTGTAAAAGGCCTGACGGTATGACTCTGATTCCTTGGAAGATGGGTCGGCCTTTAGTTTGGGATGCTACGTGTGTAGATACCCTAGCACCTACTCATCTTGCAGGGACATCAGTAAGGGCCGGCTCCGCAGCAACATCAGCGGAGTTCCTCAAACGGCGAAAATACGCTAATCTTGACAGAGGTTACCTATTTGAGCCGCAAATGTAAAGTAATAAAAGTGCATCGTAAACACTCTAGGTACTTGCTTGCCCGTAGATTTCTGTGGGAATGCCTATAGTTCGGGCTAGGTCTTTGTCGTGCCAACATTTTTGTTTTACCTAGACTTGTAAAAGGTTAAAAAAATCTTTTTACAGTTTAAAATATCTTAAAATACAACCCTGACCCACCCCGTAACAGTTTCTACTCAACTATGAACGATAATATTTTTTTCATACACGTTACTTGTTACTGGTTCCTGGACTGGTCTCCGCAGCTAGGCCACGGTGGGCCCTTTTTGCGTGTCGGGTGGGGCTGCTAATCTAACCACCCGATGTCTTTTCGGAAGGCCAGCAGCTCGCTGACGCCGGTGCATGCCTCCCCAGGCGTCCTCGGTGTACCAAGGGCACGTTTCATGCACGTTTCACATCACTGTTTTTGACATCTAACGATAAAAGTGGGGCAATAAGGTTTATCTGAAATTTACTATTTTTGGGGAAATTTTAATTCAAATAATAGATGGTGATCCCAATGGATTTGAGAAGGAAACTGCTGCCCTTTCTTTGGTATGTTCCCTTAGTCGGCTCTTACGACATCCACGGGCTGAGTTGGAGTGGTCGATTCTTACGTCGCGACCAAGGCAACGACGTAAGCAGGTAATATTTGTTCATGTCAAAGGTCGCAACATTTGGGTAAAACAACGCGAGCTGCCAGAAATGTGGTAGTTACAACAGAAAGTATTTTACTGGATTTGACTAAAATCGTGAATTCCTTTTCTGTGTTGTAATTATGGGCTGATCCACCAGTTCAAAGTCGCCCAGCGAGCTATGGAGAGAGCTATGTTCGGAATTTCTCTGAAGGATATGATTCGCAACGACTACATCTGACAGAGAACCAAGGTTATCGACGTAGCTCAAAGGATTAGCAAGCTGAAG
Organism: Eupithecia vulgata; assembly: GCA_946478455.1. Lineage (NCBI taxonomy): Eukaryota > Metazoa > Arthropoda > Insecta > Lepidoptera > Geometridae > Eupithecia > Eupithecia vulgata. Next base: position 10,888,722 of record OX297859.1, on the reverse strand, counting down.
TGGCAGTGGGCTGGCCATGTCTCGAGAAGAACTGACAACCGCTGGGGGAAACGTGTTCTTGAGTGAAGACTGCGATTCGGCAAACGTCGTGTAGGACGCCCTCCGACCAGGTGGGATGATGATTAGCGAAAAATGATGGCAGATGCTAGATGCGGCGATCTGAAGACAGGGCGCTATGGCGCTCATTAGGGGAGGCCTATGTCCAGCAGTGGATGTAGGCTGATGATGACGTTACATAATTATATTTACCAATTCTATGATAATTTTGAGCGAAATCAAACTGATTTGAAAGGTTTCAAAGAAAATACAGTCAAATAATATAAACGAACTAGAACTAGTATTTTAAAATTGAAACAATAGACGACTAATGTAAACGAAAATCAATACCAGTCGGAAACGTCGTCGCTAAGACGCTGGCTGCATTGCCCCGCTGTATAGCCAATGCTGATGCACTGCGCCAGATAGGTATCTGGCGCAGTACGCCAGCACCCGGGTCTCGCTCGACTCCAAGGAGAGCAAATGCGTAGGCTTTGTCGTGACCCGCCTATTTGCGCCTCTGGAGATCTTCGGCCAAATCTCCCAACGCACCAAACCCGGAAGTCCTAGGAAGATGGGAAGGCGCAAGTGTGTCGTCGCATTTAGCGTCCCACATAATAGGCCACCCCAACACCCATCATGGGACTAGAGTCATCCCGTCGGCCTCGGGCCTCTTACCATCGTCCGCAACAGACCATTCGGTTCGAGAATAGCTGTCACGTTAGCCGTGGCAAGAATCCGGCGACAGCTGCTCGCAACTTCAATTCGTAAATTTTGATGTTCCGTAACACCAAAAATGATGACTGAAAACTTTTTGTATTTCTATTCAACATTGTGTTTCTATTCCGTAACAAGACAAAGTAAGCTATGTTCCTTATCAAACAAAACGAATGGAACGAAAACATGTCGTTTTCGACGTAAAAATATGCAAAAAAACCTTTTTCCATATTTTTGCACACATTTCATTATATGTGTGTATTATAAAGAAAAAAATAACAGGGACCTAGTTAAACACTATTCGAATACAAAAAACTACATGAATGGTGGAAATATGTTCAAATTACAAATCATTTTGGTAGTACGTTTGTATGGACAAATCATCATCCGCAGGCCCCTTAAAGCTGGCATTTATTTTGTAGATTTCATTAATTACACGTTACATTTGTTTTAGTAATATAACATTAGTTTTTATATGTCCGTGGCAATTTTTAATACAAGAAAAAGTTTATCTAAGTTTATACATATATTTACACTTTCAGACGCTAAGAATTCCTCATAGCTGTAGAAACTGTCGTCAGTGAGCCAGTTTTTTTTTTTTACCAACCCATGCATTGTGTATCGAGGTATCGAAGGAACAACTTGGAATTAATCACTAGGAATAGCGACGTTCACAGGTAAGACACCCGGTGAGCGGACAAGCTCACTACCCGACCACGTACTCTCGCGAAATCGGGGAAGTTCGGGATAGTGATCAACAGAAAACTGAAATTGTTACGAAAGCAACTAGCCTAACATCCCTTAAGGCCCATACCCCACCCGAAGTGGCGCCGCCACCTAATTTATCTTATTACTCCGTTTAACAAAGGAATTTTCAAAAATCCATCTTCCAGTTTGTGATACCTATCACCAGCCTTTTTTTATTGCCTCTGTAATAGTTTTATTCTAATTAGTTTAGGCAGAGATACGAAGTTGCCCTTGGTGGCCAGTGGCCACCAAAATCTATTTTCGTATCTATGTAAGACTAAGTTTTTGTTGTTTTTTTATATTATTATCAAGTGCTATAACAATATTTTCATTGTGAGATCTCTCCGATTCTAACTGTCCAATCTGCCTTTTAGCTGATTTTAATTCCAGTAAGACCTGGTTCGACTTATCGCCTTTGCGAGTCATCATTTTGTAAATGTAAACAAGGAGATAATGAAGTAGGACTTGTAAAGCACATCTTGTATGCCTACTGCCGAAGGGCAAATTGTACAGTGTCTAGATGTCTAGGTTATGTTTATGAAAAGTTTGTATGTACTTACGTATTTAATGGCCTATGGTCGAAAGGTAGCTTGCAAACCTATTAGCTTGCTAGTTTGCTTTTGGTTGGGTCAACTTTTTGTAGGTAATCAAAAAAATGATAAACCTTTCCTTATTTTTAGATGCCTGGCGAAAGTTCGTCTTCGAAATAATAAAATAAAAAAAGGCGGTTTATTTAGATTAATGCAACAACTAAAAATTATTAAATCAAATGCGTCTCTTTTGGAATGATTCCAATTTCTAAAGTATGTTAAGGTACTAATAACCCGAATCGATTAAACTTGATCCGTTTAAAAAACTAAAACTTGATATAGAAATAAAACAATAAATGGTTCTATGTAAGGCATGGCGGAAAATTCAAATATTTTCTGTTTTGTTGTATATTCTGTATTCAACAAGTAATCGATGTTTTACGACAAATTTTAGATATTTGCTAAAAGCTAATGATTTTAAAAAATCTTACCAAATATTGTCATTTTTGAGTCTATTGACATGTATTAAAAGACTGATTACTAAAATCAATATAACGTCAATAAACTCATTGAATCGAAGGTTTGTTATGCATGGGTTCTTAGCAAATGGTTTACAATGGTTGCGAAACTACCTACTAATAGCTATATAAATACATCCATTGCGGTAAAAGAAAACTCTTTAAATATCTTATAAATAAATAAACTCATTTTTTTATTCCGCGCGTGGCCGGTGACCACTTGTGGACCTCTTGCCTTAGGTGACTCCTCCTGCCTTCATCTAACCTAAAGTGATGATCGTGTCTGAATGAATGTACATTCATTCATCCATCCAGGATACCGCCCTTGTGGGAGTTTCCAGGGGAGATCATTAACCAATGAAAAGAAATATTTCTTTGTAGTGAAAATACCTGATATTTTTTTAAATCGTAGAATCTACCTATCAACATCAAAATTCGTTCAGATCGGTCGTAAAATACGACCGATCTGAACGAATTCCGTTGTGAAATTCTGACACAATCCATATTTTTCCAAGTAGTTGATGCAGAGATGCTTCGCTCACTTGGTCAAATATTTAACTCAAAGTTTGTGTATTGACACTAGCTGACAAAATGAAGTCAGTGGAAATGATACTGCCATGAATCAGTTTTCAAAAATTTAGATTTGCTCTATGTGTACTTGGATGTCTATCATAATGTAAAAACTGCAGAACGGAAAATATGACCATTGCGCCATAGTAATAGAATAATAGAATAGCCCCGTTCAACCTTGTAGCACTAATGTTACGCCCGGAGCAGTGGCGTAGCTAGGGGGGCAAGGGCCCTGGTGCAAAGGGAGAGAATCGGGCCCTCCTCCCCTCGAAAAAGGGAGTAAATAAACAACGACGCAGATGACAATATTGAATATTTATTAATTAAGAGAATAAACGATTTTTAAGAGAGTTGCCCGTCCAATTCACAATCTCTTGCGCGCTTTAATTTTTGCGAATTCATCAATAATTTCACTCAAATCCAAGTTTGATGCCGCGTCATTTCCTATCGCAATTAACGACAAATGTCGGAGGCGATCTTGTCGAATGCTGTTTCTGCTCACAGTTTTTTTTTTTTTTTTTTTTTTTCAATTTTTTGAATTTTTATATTATTCATTTTTTTCAAATCTGAGACTAGAGGGCCCCCTGAGCTCCGGGGCCCTGGTGCACTGCACCACCTGGCCCTATGATAGCTACGCCACTGGCCCGGAGGAGGTATTGGTCCAAGATATCACTAAGGGTGCCCTTCCCTTGTCTATATAATGAAGCTACTGGGCATGTGATGGTATCCTTCCCTTGCTAACTTATGGCGCACAGACTTGGTCACTTAATACGAATATCCAAATGTCCAAACTTAACGTGGTCGCATTTGTGGCAAGCCGAAGACCTGAGGGCCAAGATAACTACCCAGTGGAGCTCCAACAGCGTAAGGCGCCGCGGCATACCTAGGAAGTGATGGCGTGATGATATTACTGGATGCCTACGACGAAGCCTGGTTCCAGCTGGCTCAGTGAGTCAGAATCGAGTTGCGTGGACAGGGGAACGCTTTTGCCCAGCAGTAGAAAACACAGTACCGAGGAGGTATCCTGGTAAAATATAATAAATCAAAACAACAAAAGATGGGTCTGGTGTACCTGCTTACCCAAAATCAAAGCACGCGAAACTCGGGTAGGTAGTAATCCCGTACACAAAGACCCATCATTCGTTTCTTTGATGTATTGTAGGTATTTTTATCAGTTAGTATTTGTACAGTTAAATATATCCTCATTCTTATCAGCATACATTACGTGGTTAATACCCTCTATCTTCATCATCGTCATCATCAGCCCATAGTATCCACTGCTTAACATAGGCCTGGCCTAATGAGCGCCATCATACCGCCCTGTCTTCAGCTTGCCGCATCCAGCATCTGCCAGCAGTCTTCCGCAATCCCCTCTATATCCAACCCGAATTCTAGATCCACTGCTGCCATTCAAAACCATCATAGGTTTCTTAATGTTTTTTTATTAGGTCTCCGCCAAACTAGCTCGAAACTTAGGTACCTGAGCTAGTTTGGTTGGCTGCATTAACAGTGGTCCACTAAATATAGGCTGATGATGTGAGGTTTTTTATAGAGGCGAAAAGTTGTATGTTAGCTACCCTATCACTTACCAAACATACCTAGGCAAATTTTTAGTATTACTCATAAATCCGTTCCCACTGATAGAAATCACCGTTCAAGGTTCCCATGGAAACAACGCGTGCGAAGATGCGGGCATAACCTAGTTTCAAATAAATCCGGAATCGCAACCCACAAGCGAAGTACAAGTAAAAACATGGATAAAACGATCACCCCCTCCGAATTGTGTGATCACCCTATCTCTCTCTATTCATTCGCAAATTTATTGTTAAACGTTACGCTGAGTCTCATCGATAGGTAATAATAACAATAATGGCGAGGTATCGTGTGCGCAGCTGCCACTTTCGAGGGGTGGTGACTCGACCCACCCTATTCGAAGTCTGTTCGCAGCGCAGAATATTTAGCTAGCGTTATTTCTGTCTTGGGTTAAATTGTCTAAGATTGTTGGAATCGGCGAGCTACGGGCGCTATCCGCGTCACATAGATGGCGCTAGCAGTGACATTAAGGTAGTGTCGAATATGACTTATGATAAGTATTTAGCTCAGTTCAGATACAGAGACGAAACAAGTTGTTCAAAAAGTATCGTATAATAATTATAATACTAACTTATAAAATAATATAAGTTTAGTATTATTATTTAAGTAGGTAGGTACATATATTTCTGGTTTCTGGTAGTGTAGTAGAAGCAAAATCTAATGTACCTATCATCATGAGGATCAGAGTGTTTGTGACGTGTCCAAGAGTCCTGTAAGGTCTAAAGGAAATAAAGCACTTTGAATTTTGAATTTTGAATTTTTTAATATAGAGGGTGAATTCTTGCTACGGAGTGCCATTAATTATGCATTTAATTTCGACAGCCCTGCACTCGTTCGAACGATTTTTATATACGAACATTCTTTAGTTTAAAGAAAATTAAGCCTATTTATCTTTATATTCTTATTTTTTCCGTATACTCTTATATTTTTTTATTTCTAAGGATTTCAATAATGCGTAATACGTACGTAGTATATAAAATACTGGCGCAGAGACAGAGAACATACTTGAAATATTTTTTTGTATAATTGAAACCAAACAGGTGTCACTGCACTGATAATGGTAAAATTGAATATTTTTAGGGCAATGAGGTTACTTCAGCGTGTTTTCAGGCTCGATTCCCACCTCGGCCGGGACAAATATTTGTAGGATCTGCAGATATTTGTTCCGTGTGTTCTATTTCTATCTGTGTAATGTGTTGTAGTTATATATATATATACAAGTTAAGGGCCTATAGTTACTACCTCAAATCAACTCCGTCAGATCGAAATATCTACCTAACTACTAATTGTTGAACTTTGAAATGTATAGGATAGTACCTACAGTTCAGGACTTACTCTATCGATATATGTTTCGTAAACACGATTCCATAACATTTTTACATTAACAAAAAAATCGCAAAGCTGCCTCTAAATTTTTACTAAAACCTTAATTTCTCAATAAATACAGAAGTTAAGATCTTGAGAATAAGCGTGGCAGTGAATCTAAGTATAAAGAACATTTTATATGTTTCGGTTTTTTCAAATAAAGTCCTAATTAAGTAATAGATAATAAGCCAAAACTTGATTTTCGGGCTGGCGTTGCTATGCCCTGTCTAGCTCCTACGAACACGAATTCCTGTCTGTCCTTTTCACAAAAAATTGAGGTTGTAAAGGGCCTTAAGTACCAGATAACTAGCACCTACCCATAACACAAACTCTACTAGGCTTGGACACAAATAGAATAATACTCTTAGGGCTGAGATTAATACCTTGGGGCTATGATAAGTACCTATGATGTTTTTTCATTTATGAATTCAGTGCCCCGCCCATTAGCTCTTTGACCCAGGCCTATCCTCAGGCCTGTGGCAATCACCGGGTCACAACAGCGTGCTCGTTTAACATGACACCTACGCCATCTATTCAGTTCCAAGGTAAATAGACTTCATTCATTTTTGAAAATCGCCTGCGTCTCTAGCCTTGGATGACAGAACAAAATACTACGACACTCCATAGTTAAAACTTTATCAGTTTCACTCCATGGCACCTTCGTCTTCTGTTTCTTAGAAAAAAGCCATGTACCTACGTAGTCATCGACAAAACCAATATTCCAAAAGTAAAGTATTTGGCTTTGACTGTACCTACCTACTTTATATTAGGGATCGCAACGCAGGTATTACGGTACTTCCACGAAGTCAAACTATTTAGTCCAACTGGTTTGACCACGAAGCATTTTATGTTTCCTCGTGGTCAAACTAGTGAAATGATCCTCCCTGTATCAATGTCAAGATGTCAAGTTAAAAATTTGTACAGTCAATCTTACGTATAGCTATTCTTTTTTCTCACAATAAGTGTTTTCAGCGTTTCAAATTGCCTATTCAACTTCAACTTCTTATTATATATATATATAGCAACGCTTGCTTTTGCCGCGACTCAGCCAGTGACAATTTTACAGAGTAGATGTTCATAGGAAGACTTTGACAGCTGTCAAATTGACACTTACTGTCAGGTGGGACAGAAACTGTCACAGATCCAAAGTATCTCACAAAGTATATAATACAGAAAACAGGCCGCTTCTGCTTCTTTCAAAAGAATAGATTAACGTAAGATTGACTGTATAGGTACATATTTTTAACTTGACATTGATACAGGGAAGATTATTTGACTAGTTTGACTACGAGGAAACAAATTCCTCGTGGTCAAACCAGTTGAACTAAATACTTTGACTACGTGGAAGTACCGGTAAAAAGGGGTTTTACGTTTGTCCATGCTACGGAATAGACTCGCCTTTCGATTCCGCCTTTTAGCCTCATAGAATCTCCCTAGGCTTGATCTAGCAAGTTGCACGGTCGGGATTCGAACCCTAGACCAATGTACCCTGACTAATCGAACAGTGCGTTTTCTCGCCCATAATTTGGCCTACACTTTTAACCCAGTAGATAGGCATATTTTTTACCCGACACCCAACCGTGGAGGGTTATCAAACATGAGCAAATCCAATTGAAATTTCGATTAAACCCAGGTTAAAGTAATTTCTGTTTCAGAATGCCAACTCTTCCTACATCTTAAACCAGCAACCCCATGAATATGTACTTAACAAAATGTCATGTTGGTTCTCAAACGATACCGGCTATTTTCTGAATTAGAAGCCCGAGTGCAATTTGTCTTTATTTTAAAACCTCAAAACCTTCGTTAAAACCTAAAGGGGATATGTTAATAAAAAGATTAAAAAGAATCAAAACATTTATTCAAACAAAATATTTGAATTCTTGAATTTATCTTCTTTGGCGACACGTAGTAAAAATCCGATGTTTACCTGAAAAATGAAAAATTATGTTAATTTTGTGTCACTAAGTTAAATTATTTTCAAAACAGTGGTAGATAAAGGCGTGCCGTACTGTTTCACTCTCGTTTTATGACATTGTTGGCGTATTACAAACAAAGCGGTAAAACATACAAGTTAAAATATAAACAGGCTTTCCGACAAAATTTAACTATGATGAAACACGTCGTTCACCGATGAAAATGCAAAGAAGAAGTCAACAAAGCTGGCTGTGATATGAAATATGAAAACATAATCACATCCGACTCCGTTGGCTCCCTCGCTGCACACACGTCGATTGCTAGCAATCCCTCGTCGATCGGTTGGTTGAAATCCCACGTTGGTTGAATACGCTGATACGGGACGCCTCTCGCTCATCAAAGCTGGCTGTGATATGGACATGAACGCACACGACAGCCACTTTGAGAGCGACAAGCGCCCCAAGTCCAGGGTTGGTAATCTTCAAGATTGTCGAAAAGGAAGGGTTGTCGCACGGTCCGACTCGTCAAAAATGGCTGTGATATGAATATGACAACATTACACAACCATTTTCACGAATGGGCCACGGACCTTTTGACAGTTGGAATCTGTAAAAGCATTTACAGCGGAAATACAAATATAATGTATACACAAAAAAATATGGATTTTAACCATACTCGTAACAATATTTCCTTACCTAGATAGATAGGGGCCCTATCTCATTAAGACACCATGGTGGCGCAACCAGTCCCGACACCATGGTGGCGCAACCAGTCCCGCCACCAACAAAATGTGTACAGTTTTATGGAGGGTACCTCACCTGGTATCCAGCTTTGTTGCAACTAAACTTGTTGCAGGCAACTAAATCACTCGCTGATAATACAACCATTAATATGCGCTATTAATAGAGCTATTTGGCTCACAACATCGCCATCACACATCGCACATGGTGGAGGTGCTTGTTTTGGTGTCTCCCGCATGGTACAGATCTCGTCACGGTTTAATAGGTTTAATAGCTCAAGCCCACGATGGCGCGACCGGTGGCGCCTCCATGGAGTCCTAATGAGATAGCGCCTTAAAGTCAAAGCAGAAACGTTGGTTGAAACCAATCCGATCTTTTTCACGGTAAGGCGCGTGATATTTTAGAAGATAGAATAAAAAACGATAGAATAAAAGATCTGCTAGCTTTCCTATACTATGTTTAACATTTACACATAGAAAAGACATGACAAAAAAGACTTGCTGTGTAGATAAGTCTCAGAAACCCGACCACATCAAAGTGGCTGTGATATGAATATGGAACACATAATCACCGCCACTTTGACTGGCTGGGCCAGAGAAGCAGACCGCTGCGTAGATCTTGAAGTTCCCTGGATTCTGATGGTGGTACGAATGAGGCCATGCTCATCAAAGCTGGCTGTGATAGCTACGCAATGACCTATGAGCAGCCGACTTTGATGACAGGGCCACATTGCATCTTCTTATTGCATCTGTGAATTAACACGACGAACAAGAACATCAATAACATTTATAAAGCATGTCATTCACTGGACCAAGAGTCGAGCTGAGACAGCAGCCTCGAGGAGAGGCAGCAGCGTCGAGAAGTGGCCGCGCGGGCGCAAAAACGGCGGGCATCCATGTTTTCATCAGAAATAAATAGCAGAGCGCACGCGCGCGAGGTGAGGGCGCGGCGATTCGAGGTTCATATTGGATTTGTATAAGAATTAAGTTTACAGAAATCGACGTTATTAGATTTCGATTGAGGCGGAGGCTTTTTGCCCGCCCGCGCCGCGTCTCTGCCCCCATTATAAAGTTATGTATTTGTATGTAGGAATCCTAACTGCCAGCGTCTGACTGTAAGTAGAGGCGGCCGCGCCGCAACGCCTCGACTTACCAGTGAACGACATGCCTTAGAATACAGAAATGTACACGAAGAACAAGAAAATGAATAGAAAACATAAAAACACAATACAATGTTTTAAGATATGAGTTATCTGTATTAAGCAAAGAAAGAAATGCTTGTTCATAGACAGTAGGTACTCTTACATTTACAAAGAAGGAAACAGACACTTATATTTAAAAAGTAGCAAACAAGGGAAAGCCTTGAAATTAAATTTTATTGAGTAACTACAATCTAAAATAATTTAACAAGATTAAGTTGTTTACGTAAAAAATAAATGATATCCACTCAATTCACATAACTTAATGCGTTTCTGCTAATTGAGCTTTTTTTTATTTATTAGGGAAAACATAAACGAAGTTCTTTCAAGGTACTAATTTATATTGAAATAGTAACAGAAAAAGTTAAGGCCTTGGGATACAATCTACCTCGGTGGCAAAATTTATTCGTTTGTCCGTTTAGGCGTCATGTGACAAGATGACAGACAAATAATTTTATAATAATTTTCGATTCTTCAGTTGTTTACGTTAATCTTCTTCAATAAATGGTAATATGTATTCAGCTCATGGGAAATATGAATCGTTTGATAAACAAGTTTATATGTATTTCTTTGTAAGAACTGGTTTTGCTATGTTCATTACATTGGAATATCGACATCCGTATGATTCTCTGTTACTGCGTAGTAAAACAATTTGATTTACTCGTAATAAAAATGTTGTCAAACTGGGGTGTGTGCGATGGTTCATTCTTGAAACCGGTTTTCTAATCTCACCGTCATATTGTACATACTATGAGAAATATTAGGTTTTTTAAAGCACAAGTGGCTAGCTGTTTATATTTGATACTCTGCGATCGAGGTAAAATATTAGAAGGCCAAAGATCAGTAGGTATCTTCAAAAAAGTTTCCCATGCGGAAGTTTTCTTTATAAATGAATCCTTTTTATTTCCGCACTGCGCTTTCATTGAAAACTCAGTGCATCCAATAAGAGCAAACAAACTAACTTGGAAATAGTTAGCCCGTAATAATTGAATGAGTTGAATGTTAGTTCAAGCTAAAAATAAGTCTGTAATAGGCAAGAGCTAAACTTTTAACTGATGCCTTACTTAACTAAGCTCTTGCAATCAGTTGGTAAAAGTTTAGAGTTACGAGTATAACTTTATAGTTTTAAGCTTATAAGTCAAAGCTTTGTTAGGCTTCACTTCTTCGGAGAGGTTCAGGATCCACCGGAAAGTTGAGTGAATACAAACTCTGTTGCAAGTTTATCAAGTTGATTTTAAAATTAATAAATCGAAATACTATTCACTGGCTTCTTTCGCGTGTTTTGAATCAAAAAATGGCTAATCTTTTAAGCGATGCCCTACGTAATCAAGCTCTTGCAATCAGTTTCGAGTTATAAAAGGCTAAGTTAGATTTCACTTCTGAGAACTTCGGAAATTATAAGCAGAAATACTTTTCATTATGCTTTTTTCGCATGATGATGGCTTTTTGAGATGGGAGTGGATGGTCAATGCCGAAACCATGAGAGTTAGAAAAGAGTCGTGTAGGGAGTCATAACCTTGATTTATGAGAAAGCAAAAACGGCAAACTTCGTTTTTTTAATCTTTTACTATTGCAGGAATACGAACCGATTTAAAAATATGGCATCCTGTATTTTCGCACGGACGGATTCGGTTGCTGATAAGGATAATTTTTTGCAAAGAAATACATTATTGAAAATGAAAGTAAATTGCTATATTTACTGTTTTAGTCTGATTACGCCGATCTACCAAAGATATTTTTATAATCTTTTCGAACAATTGCTGTTAATCTGTATTTTAATGGGGTTTCTCCTTTAAAAAACATTTTATTTTTAAACATATGTAACTATTTTTCTTTTCTCGTAAATTGAGTTCAAGACTCCTTCCTTTCACGACTCGTATCAAACTCTCATAGCCAAATAGAACAAAAACGAAAAAGACCATCGACTACCATGTGAAAAAGACATCCTTTAGATTAAATTTGAAGATTCGTACGACAAAAAGCAAAGATGGAATAGCGTTAATTAAAATTGCGATTTCATTTCCGAAGCAATGTAGAGCGGACTATCAAATATCAAATTTACGAAGAACTGAACCAATTTAATTGAATTTTCCATCCAAGGGGACCATCAACGTCTGTGTTGCATCCCAGTTAATTAAAATCTGCAAATGGAAACTGGTAACCTCTTTTAATAAGCTTTTGAGTAGAAATTTCAATTAAATTCCGGAGTGGAAAACGAGTGTCATTCCTACGCTCGCCGAGATGAATGAAAACTGATAATCATAGGATGATACCCATGCTCGTTATACATTTGCAGCACCTTCGGGCTAGGTTTGTATGAATTTTGTAGGGCGGGTGCTTGGATTTCACCCGTGCGGCGGGCGGCGGATCGTTGTGCGGATTTATTACCTTTCTATATTTAACATGTGGAACGCAGTTCGATTTAATTGAAGAATTATCAATTTAACTGGATCTCAAGCGAAGCAATGTAATATTACGACAAAAATTAAAGACGCCTTTTTTACATCACCCTGGCTGGATACATTGTCCAGGTGAATTTAAGATACATTAAGTTTACGATTAGAAAATAAAAATTGGACTTGCCTATCTTAGCCTATCAAAATTGGACTGAAAATTGTATTGTATTGTAGTTCTCCCTGCATTTCCAAGATCCATAAAAATCTAATTTTATTTCAATTAACAAAAATATACACAAATCTATCATCATATTCATCATTTACCTTACAGGACTCAGGTACGGGATAAATGGAATCTCAATAAAATAGCAAAAAAAGATAATTATACTGATTTTACTTGACCGAGAACCGATTCAAATGAAATGCATACTAAAATAAATGATCAAGCTACAAATAAAACCAAACAACGTGAACACAGAAGCACCCGTCAATACAGACATTGACCCCGTACTACAAAATGTGAAACGTAGTATGCAGTTTACACGCCATTTACTACAAATCTAGTACGAGCATTGACGCCCCGCTCTGAACGTAGCAGCAACAAGTGGAGACCGCGCGACGGCGCTATAATCCTATTCAAAAAAGCACAATGAGCTAACTTACCCTGTGTAGTCGGCATTTTGATTAACTTTATATAATTATATAAACTCTAATTGAATAGGAATATTAGAAAGTGAATTGGAAAATATTTAGTTGAAGAGATAAGATATTTACCGCGGCACCGATTTGACTTGAGAATTTGTCAGAATATATTATAAATTTGCGAAAATAAAATCACTTGACCGAGACTTTTTTAACTAGAAGTTACGAAGCATTTAGTTTCGAAAAGATTTACTAGGAATGATTTAAATTCCAAAACTATTAAAGTGACACTTTGTACAAAACGAATAGCAAACCGCGCGCTGTATTAACTTGTAAAATAACTGTGACTTATATTGTTAGCGCACCCCTCGGGAAGGGCGAGCAGATGTGTCGGGTGTTGCTGATAGTGGTCCGAGGAAGACTGTGCGCCTCGCAGGTGGGGCGGGTCTCACCTGGCCGGCGCGGCGGCTGGCGCAGGGCGCAGGCGCGCGCTCCACGCGGACTCCATGCCGCGCCGCGCCCTGATCTACACCCCGCCGCCCGTACCCGCCAACCTACCCCTAGCTTCTGGTGTCGCTGCTAGAAATTATCGTCTGGCTAGCTAATCATGTCCCGGACATTGGTATTTCAGAAATTAAGACGACTCGTGCCTTACCTAATTAGATTTATACAAGTTGCAGTTCTTAGCTCATAACCATAGCCCTAAGACTAAGGTAGTTATAATTTTCTTTAAATTATTTAAATATTTCGTGTATCTCAAAAATCAAATTTTCGGCGGCTTCATATGCGAGGAAACCTTTGTTAATACTGTCTAGATCGATGTGTGTTGCAGTTCTTTGCTTATAATCTTGCCACATAATCAGACTATCTGGGATAAACTTTATAGTTAAAGCAAAAAAAATTTTTTTTTGCTTTTACAAAAAAGATTACGATTGATACCATAACTGTGGAAGGAAAAAGGCAAACACGTGATTTTTTGACTTGTTCAAATCCACTTGCCCACGTGATCCCGAATTTCCCAAATATTTAAAGGCCCGAGGATGAATTCAGTTAAATCTCTCTCATCACATCAACGTTCTAACGTTAAAATAACAAAGATATTGAAAACACAATTTTGTCATTTAATTACGAGCAGTCATTTAATCGCAACAGTCGGTAATGCGATTCCCTTTTGGAGCGACCAATACGCTCATACGAGATTACATTGTCATATTCAGCGAAATGAAATCATGTCACATGTCAGGTTGCGCCGTATCAATTAAAAAAAAAATACTGAGTATTTATTTAAGCTGATAATTCATTTCCCTTCTCTTTGACGGCTTGCGAGGACGTGATAGCAATCATGAAAAGGCGCAATACCATATCAAATTAAAACAAATATTTTAGCCGACAAGTTCAATGAGTTTCCTCTCTTGTTGAAGGCGTGCGAGAATTTGATAGCATTGATTTGATTTACTCGGGGCAAATATGGAATAGAAAACTGTTACTTTTTTGTGTTATTATCATTATTTAAACATGATTGTGCTAAAATTTTATGTACATACAGGATGTAAAAGGGCAACGGCCCTTTCCGTAAATTCAACATTATGTATCTTTAGTACTATATTTTTCTCCCAGAAACTATGCTAATATTTTTTGCCGTTTTTAAGTTACAGCTAGTTAAAGTTTTATATAAAACACGTATAGTTTCAACCCTAACAGCTGATAAGGTCCAAAACCTTGACCTGACTAGTAAACAATGACTTTGTGACGTTATTGATGGATGACATAAACAACGTGCATTGGTCATATTTTTTGTGATTAATTGCTGCCTCCGAACAATTGCGGAGAAAAAATCGTGTTTGTGAAACAATTTGGCGAAAGCCAAATTTAGAAATAAATCAAAATATGATATGAGATGACAATTAGTTAGCAGGGCCGTTCTGGATTTGGCCCTTTTTGCGAGTTTTAGGCGCCGCGCTGCGCAAACGTAGATACTTTTAGTTTCCCGTTACCGACACCGTACACTTTGAGTATGTGCTAAGTAAGAGCAACTGGACACGAAATGTTTACGTATGCGCAGGTAGTGGATGATATCTACTGGTTCTGTAGAAACCAAATATTCATCATTAGATTGTATCTAACAGTGTCTACGTTTGCGCCCTGCCTTAGCCGCAGGTGACAAGTAATAAAAATGTGTGTGCTTATTTACAATTATTTCATCTTATTAACTTTGTCTACATTCATGCATTATTTATATTAAAATCCTATTAAACTAGCTAAATCCCTGCAGCTTTTAAACACCAACATTTAACCTTGCTATAAAACGGTATCACAAATAATTTTTCAAAACCAACTTTAAAAATTATAAATCATCGTCTTAAATATGTCAATGATATAAAAACAATTATTATTAAAACAAAGAAAATTGGTTCTAGACGAGGACTTGACATATTATTGAATTATTATTTTCAGCAAACAGCAAATCGTCGTCGTTTCTGCTATGAGCTTTACATTACATCAGTGAAACAATGCAATTCTGACACCTGGCCAGTACCGTCATTCGACGGGATGTTGATGTAAGTTTTGTGCATTTTAGTTTGAATTTATGTTTATTGCAACTAGGGCAAACCAGTTTGATGACAAAAGAATTTAAATTACAGACCAAAAGCCTAGTTGCGTATTTTATCTTAAGACACACATATACCACATGATCCCGCACTTATACTACCTACATATTTAAGATTGCAGTCCGCATAATAAACTTAGCGGGCGTAGTATATATGCGTATTTTATTTTTTTATTTTATCAGCGAGTACACCAAAACTTACATGGTATTTAAAATAGGTTATAAATTAGTGATGGTAAGTGTTTGAAAAACAGCGTCCGCTGTAGTAGCTGCGCGCGCTTAGCCAAAACAGCGTAGCTTTTGGTAAGCAAGTCAGGTTCGGCATAATGATTCGACAAGGAGGACAGTTACAGTTGTAAAATCTGAATAAAAAAGAAAGGAAGACAGTTGACTAAAGTTTCAGTTAGCGCGAAATAAATATCATTCATATTATGATTGATGCGGTAAATGAATAATTGAATCACAATGAATCGCATCTTTGTGTTGTTTTATTTGAGAATCTTTTATAAAATGTTGCTAAGTCTTTGACCAGCTAATTTACTAACAAAATTGTCTTATCGGACAAAGTTTATCAGTGCGTTTACACATGCCGGTGTTTTTTATTTAACATGTGATAATTGAGATGGGATAAAACTACTTTGGAAATATGATTACGGTTCTTCCGTATTCTCAAATACATAATACTCCAGTATCATCACGCCAGAGGCTGGCGAGAATCAATAAGAGTCTCTGAAGCTGTAACGACGATGATGATTATCACACGTGTGAGTGTCTTACGATTAATTTCGTTACATTAATTACATCTTATCATCATTTATGTTTACTGATCCCTACAAAACAGGACATCAGTCTCTCAAACCCGCCCACAGCAGAAGTCAAAAACAGACTAAAACTTAACTCAGAAAAGGAACACCAAAACCTATGGGAATGTCGAACAGACTGCAAACACACCAAAACAATATTTCCTTTCAAAGATAGGAAAACAACAAACACGATGCTCAAGATGAGCCGTGAGGACTTAAGAACAATGGTGGGTATCATCACAGGCCACTGTAAGCTTAACCACCATCTCTTTAAGACAGGAGCCACAGACAGCAGCCTGTGTCGTGGCTGCCTCCTGGAAGAAGAAACTGTGGAACACGTTGTGGTACACTGCGCGGCCACAGAGGAGGCCAGACAGAAAACGGGATTGAAAAGTCTCATAGAGACATCAAACCTGTCCACACCCATAGGAAAGCTGAAACGAAGCTGTCAATCTCCAAAAGTCCTGCTCCGGTACTTCAAGGAGCTGGGCTGGTTAGGGCCTGGTTAGGCAGGGGATAATGCACAATACACTCCTATGCGAGATGTCAGTGCAGATCCCAGTTCCCCCACTTAGAATTAGAATTACATCTTATCAACATTTGAAGAATTTGAAGTGCCAAAGGTGCACTTAGCCTGGCATAATCTGTCAGGTAGGTAATATCTATAATAGTTTTCAGAAGAGGCTGTAAAGTAAATCGGGTGGGCAGGTAACAATATAAATATTTTTAATTATTGTGGCCGGAGAAAAAAAATAAAAAGAGTGCATTTGATATATTGTCAGAGGTGTTTTAAAATCATCTATCGTGTATAAGCTAAAGACACGAAACGAGCATGTAGAAAAAATAAACTACGTGAATATGTCCCTTTTAAACAATTGATTGAAACAAAAATATACTAAGACACAATCATAGTCATGATTGTGTCTTAGTATATTTTTGTTGTATCTAGTCAGATACACAAAGGCACAATCATATCTCATAAAAAATTAAAGGACTAGAAGGGTTCCTGGAAAATGTAATTGACGTGAGTTCGTTAACCTCACATCGATTCAAGCTGGAACCTCAGAATTAATGCTACCAAGAATGCAATATGAGGTAATTCTAGCCTAAGTCACGGTATTTTCCAACTAATATCTACTTATAGAGTTCTAAGTATAGGGCCATGGATAGTTGGACAAGACAAATACGCAAACCTGTGTAATTATGGACAAATGCTAAAGAATTTTTTAGTGGTTAAGTAATTACAGAACAAAGGGCTGGCACGTCAAAAACAATACTGATATGGAAAAACCATGCACGTATTTACCAAACGGCTTAATAGAAGCATGGAAGCAATACATTTATAAACCGGTGTTTCAATTTCGCTTGAATCATGAATGAATCGCACAAACTTAGAGAAATGAGACAGTCAATGAGTGCTTAAAAATGGGGGGGGTTGGATGGAAAACTCGATAGCAGTAAGTTTGACTCCGGAACTTTGTACATATAGTCCCTTGTGAGGTGAGCTCTAGGATAGGCACCATATAGAAGGCTTTTTTGTTTTTGCTTACATCTCTTTAACAACGGGTTTTAGGAAATTTTGTTATATTACGCGTAAAAAATGAAAAATGATATAGTTATATAAACATCTATAGTTTTATACGTCACTTCTAGTCACGTCCTAACTAGTCCAAACAAAGTTCCGAAGTACAACTCTGCTTTCGAGCTTTTCATCTACAATCCTTCATTAACTGGACTAGGCTTAATTTTATTCGTTTTGAGAATCAAGTTATATTCATGAGTACTTTTTAGTACGTTGTAAATTTCTTCGTATTAAAACTCGGTTTGTATTTCTATAAGACATCGTATATCGTATTACTATAAGACATTGTGTGATCATTTGATAGGTAAACATGCGGATTGCCAATGCAGCAGGCGTGCTCTACAATCCAGCGTGCTTTGAATTCATTAGCTAATTGTATCAGCAATTTACTGAATGCATACATCGTCGGGGCCCTATGTCCGACGTTTGGAATGTCTGTATTATCATCCCCGTCCGTCAACCCAATTAGGACGCATAGGATTTACCTGATTGGGTTAATATGCAAGACAGTAATTCTATTGCATCCTAACTCTCAACCAGCCCCCTCAGTTTGTAGTAGCAACCGCAACTGTGTACCTACAACTGGCATAGGATTTACCTGATTGGGTTAATATGCAAGACAGTAATTCTATTGCATCCTAACCCTCAACCAGCCCCCTCAGTTTGTAGTAGCAGCCGTAACTGTTTACCTACCCCTAGTGATATACATGATACATAGATTACACTAATGCAATAACGGATATACCCGTCTATCAGCACCTCACGGGGGGACGTGAACGTTAACACGGACAAGCTCTTAGGTCAATTCTCAAAGCAGAGCATCCCATCCTCCCCCTAGGGCACTCCTAATTCACTGAAATCTAATTCCACCGTAGCGTCTGCGGTTTCTGGTGCACGTCCGTTGAAATTTCGAATAAGATTACGAATACCATGTTATGGTCTTGTGTTAATAAATAGTTTAACCGGGAACGTCTGCAGCGAATATTGCATCTTCAACCGGTAAAAGCGTTTTGATTTTATTATTTTTGAATGAGAAACGGTTTGTTATTTTTCATGTGTTAGATAAAAGAGTGAAAAACCTATGCCAAGCTCTACCGCACGGCTACTATGCAAAAATCGTTTTGACAACGTTGGAGGATTCTCGCATTAGCTGTCATAAAAACAAACCCGGTAATAAGTATTTTGTGAAAGAGACACACGATGTGCTACTATATACATCGAGTAATAAGCAAACGGGACCGAACGACGCAGTAACTGGTACTCACACGAACAATCTCTACAAATACTAATTAAATAGCGGTGAAGATATTCGGAATTAATTGTGATACGTTTAGTGTATGTAGGCACTGAGAATTTAAGTCCGTACAAAAAGAATTTTATATGCGATGACAAGAAAATGGCAAAGAACTAATAATAAATTACCTATAATGTTGAATAATTATGTACATGTCCCATTGGTCGCTGCCACTACACTAGTAACGATCAGTAAAGAGGAATGCACCATCAACCTGTCCATTAATGACATAACTCACATAACATCCCGCTTACCTTAGAAGATAGCGTTCTGCCCTATTAAAATTTTGGTATTGGTGGTGTACGTGAACGATCCCAAGTCCTGTGTGTTAAACAATGTGAATGTCTGTTTCACATTGTTTAACTCAAAGGACTCACAGGACTTGGGTAAACAATATATGAAATGAAGATACGTATAAGAGAATCAAGGGTTTAGTATACAATACAACGATGAATTAGATAAGGCAATATACATTCTAAAACAAGTTTGTGTAGGTTAAATTTAAATATAAAACTTAAATGAGGCTTGTGGTCCAGAGATGTCTTCAATTGATGACTGTTGCTCAATCCGCATGAAAGACAAGGTAGTGAGAATTGTGATGTCTTTGACATCTCACTACTCATGTCTGTCACACAGCAGAGAGCAATCGTGAAGCACTCGGCGCGTGTTGTGCTGCTGAACTAGTGGACGTCTGTAAAGAATCTTCCCATTGTTTATCAACGTGGAATCGGCATATGCTGGTCAGGTGAATCTCTATGTACGTCACGAGGTAAAAGGCTGTGGCGAGCCGATGCGTGTGATGTGAACTATTAGTTGGTAAATAGTAGTTTAAAGCTTATTCTGACCAGTTTAGGCCCGTGCCACGTCGATAGTTAAGATTAAAACTATACTTTACTTATTGCTGATTCAAACTATCTGCTGGTACTTGTACAGTGATATTAAATCATGTGCTTTTCGATAAAACAGTCTTAATTAGAAACAACATATATCAGTCAGTCAGAAAAACTAATTAATGTATCAATTATAACCGAAGAAAAAGTTGCACATATTATTTCCGGTCCAGCTCCACCACCAATTTAAATTGAAAAGATCATGTCAACCACCAACATGAGTGGTGTGTTTTAGCGAATTACTTAACGACGTTAAGTTGTCTTGGGTGCACAGGAAAGTTATAAGACACGGTACATTTTAAGCATGTTTTAATTTATGAATATGCACAAATTAAATAAACAAAAAAAATTGAGCTCCCAACGCAATGCTCATTTGGTCAAGTACGTCTGCGTTGATTTAGATCTAATGCACATTTGTTTTCCCATTGCCTGAACTTGAATGTGAATACTGTTGAAGTACAAAGATAGTTAAAATTGCGGCAAACAAACGCTAGATAATTTAAATCAGACTTTTAAGATACATATCTTCATCTGCGCTCATTTTTGTAGGCCTCAGTGTGACCTTTTGCGTTCAAATAAAAGGTTTTGTGGTGAGATTAATAAACAGACAACAGTGGCAAAGACGAACGTACTTTTTAAATTTTTAATTAAAACGTGGTCTCATAAGATTGCAAAACTCACGCAAACTTTCTTCTTCTTTCAGTTTTCAATTCCACAAAGAGTCAGATTTGATTTCAATGCGAAAATTTTAATTATAAAATTCACGTTTTTTACAAAGACTTTTAGAGGTGAAAAATATTCGTTTTATTCACAGCTTTGAATGGAATGAAATTGAGATTTTAATTAAGGTTATCAATTTCTAGCCGCTCGAAGGGCCAATGTTAAAACAAATATATTAAATTCATTACCTAAAATAATCGTTCTAAGGCAGTCACACTGATGCCCACACAATGAATACATTATTAATTAAATCAACATACAAACACATCATGTACATTGTGTGTGCCACTTACTCATAGACATATTCGGAATATTTTAAATACTTAAGTAAGTTGGGTTGAGAGCAACATTATGTTAAAAGACATTTATTAATAGAAATTTAATTATTAGCTTGTTATGCTTGTAATGTAAATTATGGGTGCTTAAAATGGATATACAGAACGACCTCATTTTGAATTTGTGATAGTTACAGAAAAGCCTTTGATTTTATTATGGTATTTATACAAAAAAATATCCTGAATCTACTTAACTTACACAATGCGTCACGGCAGTGTGTAAAACACTAAAATCACATTTCTATAACTTAATTAAGTACTCTTAATTATGTTTCTTGACATTCAGTTTCATGTTACAGTTCAGTTTCATTTGATGTAACATTTTAATACTTGGTCAGGTGGTAACCCGTTGTCTGCTTATAAATGATGTGTATTTGTCACCTACATCTTGTTTGCATATTTGTAGTCGATTTATTTTTCTCCATAGGATAGAATGCCGAGGCAAACATATTATCTGCCAGTTAGGTATTGCAAAGCTTTTACCACGGAAAAAGTTTCCACGAATTTTTCCGCCAACAGTATTGTATTGGGAATGCGGCGGCATTATTCTTTTCTACATCACAACGTAAAAAATTTCAATAGTCTGAACAGTTCTAACTAATATTTGAACTTTCTAGCAAGCAGCTTTGCAAGTAAGTATGTAGGAAGGAAATGTCTGTAAACTTTTCAATTTTTATTTTTCGATAAACTGCTCGAACCTTTTCAATTTGTTAGGACGACATTTCTGTGCTATGGCAAGTTCAAATATGAGAATTTGAACTTTTCAGATGTTCGAAATGTTTGTCGTTGACAGCAAGTTGGAAGGAAATGTCTCAGAACTTTTCCATTTATATATTTCGATAAACTACCTCTACCCCCAACCTTTTCAATTTGATAGTACTGCGCTGTGGCAGCGAGGGACTGTGATGAATTTGCTGGGTCGAAAATAGAACGCGAGTTTTCGATATTTGAAGTTACGAAACGCACGGGAAAAGCAGTCAATATTGAATTTTATTTGTGAGTATATGTTGTCAGTTTTACTAAAATTATAAATGCGAATTTTTAAATGTTTGGAAATTTATTAGCACTTCACGACAAAACTACTGAACGGATCATGCAAAATTTTGCACACAGTTAGTTCTTAGCCTGGAATAAGACATAGGTTTCGTTTTGTCCCATAAGTCGTCTCCCAATGGACAGAAATAATCTTAAACAACATGTGCGAAGCCGCGGGCTGAAACTAGTGAAATAATAAATAGCTTGGCAAAGAATATACCACGATCTTGTGAAAAGTTCAACTACTAAGATGACAAGTAAGTAGGAAGGTAACGTCTTGCAACTTTTCAATTTATATTTTTCGATAAACTACCTTTTCAATTTGATAGTACGACATACTGCGCTGTGGCAGCCAGGGACTGTAATGAATTTGCTGGGACACAAATAGAACGCGCGTTTTCAATTTACGTTGAAGTTACGAGACGCCCGGGAAAAGCAGTGAATATTGAATTTTATTTGTAAAATTATTTAGCCGCTGGAAATAATTTATTTTCAAGAGAAGTTTCATTTATTACTGTTAGAAATAGCCTATTCGTTTCTATTGAAAGTATTTCTATGTACCTACCTAACGTTATTCCAATTAACAACTTTAATTGAAAACCAAGGACATTTTTATGCAAGTTCCTAAGGTAGCCTAATTGTCACGGTAAATTGTTTATTTCCAAGAGTTTTCTTTTCTCCGGTTATAGGAAAAAGTCATTTCATAGCTTCTTCAAGATGTTATTTATTACTTTTGTGAAACATGATAAATTATTGAAAATATATAATCTTGTTGTGTTGTGTTATGAATTCATATTTTGTTGCAAAATAAGGGGGTTAATTTTTTTTCTTCAAAATAACAAAATAAATTATTTTAATAGCTACTTCTTTTATCAAAGATAACACCCATTTTTATGATTTGAGGTAATAAATTGTCCAAGATACACAATATATGTGTTCGCCTCGCGGCTGAAAATTAAAGCTATCTACGACTCTCACTCTCACTTAATGACGATAGTGTATTTTAAAAAACTGAAAAAATACTAACATAGCTCTTTCTTTTCCGATCATGTATGCAACATTTCAATAAAATCGGGGACGTTTCCAAATGAATCGAAAAGTACGTTTGTATGGGAGCTTAGAAGTTCCGTCCCACCTTAAGTCGCTATCATAAGATAAGCGTTTGCACGAAAACGAAACAGAAACTTCGATTTCGTTTTAACGAGTGCTGGCTCTTAAATTTTTAACGAATTGAAAGGCAATAGCGAGTACAGTTCACAAAAATATCAACGTTATTTTATACGGGGAATGAATTTTACCACCGGAAAAGGCAATAGGTAACTCTTTTTCATAAAACACTATACGAGTACATACACGCACACAAGAATGTAAAGCGTGCTGCATTTTGAGACCCTGCATATCGATATAATTACATAACATAACTGAAGCAAACATGCCTAGCTCGACACCATGACTACCTAGTTTCATAATACTAAGTGTTTGATTTTCGGTCTAAACTGTTAATAATCTAATTCCCACGAAGAATAAGTTAATTTTACTTTACACCGGTTATGTAGTTTGAATTACACGAGCTATATGCAGGAGCGACGGTATAACGAACACATACGTCGCTGTAGCCACAGGGCACGGCTCCCGCTCGCGCCGTACATCAGCATAATTAACGTGTGATCGCAATATCAGATCACACGTTAATTATTAAAATGCCAGAATGTTAAACACAGTATCGGCATACGCCTATCCATCAGAGATGCTATGTTTCCAGCCGACCAATAGGATCGCGCCTTCATCGCATCACATTTGTCAGCTATGAAAATGTCGCGATAATGGAGCGATCCTATTGGTCGACTGGAAACAGCAACGTAGAACATCTGTGGTGAAAAGGAAGCCTTATGGTTGCACCCTGCAGCGGTGTAGCGCTGGAGGGCTGGCTGGTGACACAACACGGCTGTTACGTATAAAACA
This sequence comes from Eupithecia vulgata, assembly GCA_946478455.1. NCBI lineage: Eukaryota > Metazoa > Arthropoda > Insecta > Lepidoptera > Geometridae > Eupithecia > Eupithecia vulgata. The sequence continues at coordinate 10,864,527 of OX297859.1, read as the reverse complement.
CAATGTAATTAAAACACTACGGATGATGGATCTACGGTACCAAAGCACAATTAATGTAAAAATTACCCTGATCTGAATCTGTTATTATACAGTTCGACTTATTTCTCATATTCTGACGTTTTTGTGGAATTAAGACCTGATTTAGTTTCTCATAAAAGATAGTTATTTTAATGTACCTACTGTTAAGAAAGTACAGGTTGAGTAAATATTCGTATCAAAATATGTAAGGTAAGACAAAATATTAGTTTGACTGCAATAATTTGTTTGTGTAATAATTATTATTGAACCACGAAAGATGTGAATAACATTGCTCTTGATCAAGAAACAGGTAGAGAGTAAGATTAAATTTCCATTCAATATTGAAGAATTTTCCATAAATTTAAGGCGAACTTGGTAATAATCGTCAAAATAGAATCTTCTCATCGTGGGAACCGTTGCACCGTTGTTTTTTTCTACCCAAGAACTCCCCTACCCAGCAGCAGTTCTCAATTAAATCAAATAACAGAAAATGTTAGGGAGTAGTGACAACAATTGTCGCATAAGCACATTAAACAAACACTAATGTCATATCCGGCGCACTAACAGAATGTGATTAAGAATGTCGTCATCTCTCACACAGACTCTCCTCCACTCAATCCAATTTAATAAGCCTTTTGAATGGCCTTAGTTATTTTCATTAGGGCATATGCATGTGACTTCAAAAATCTGATTATTTTTATATGTATTTACTTTCGATATATAAAAATATTTGCAATTTTTTGTATTTTATTGTGAAATTTAATCATTTAAAAGTAGATAATTGTAGATTTTCTAGAAATTTCTAAACGTAACGTCACTGTTCACTGTATTGTCATGGATCTTCTAGCGGTATATCTTTCTTGAAAGAAAGAAAGAAAATTATTTACAAGACAACACTCTAACAACAGACATGGTTGTTTTTATCCTTTACTTGTTTAAAATTTTATTTTGAGCGAAGGAACAGAAACCTTTGTGAAACTAAACGGTGACGTCATAGAAAAAGGCAGCGTTTTTATCGCCCGAAACTGAGTGGAGTTTTGGTTTTTCGTGTTTTTACTATAACTAAAAAAATAAGGGAGTTATATAATTTTTTTGGTATTTTTTTTTTATCTATGACTATACGCTACTGTGTGGCAAAGTCCATTCATTAAAAGGGCTTTCAAATGTTATTTGACTGTCATTCTCAATCCTATTCTTTAAGTACGCAGGTTATACCAAGCATCAACTAAAATACAAATGACAAAACAATCACAAAAATATGAATCATAAAATAGTAAAATACTGCTAACTGATGTCAGTTCCTATTTACAAAGAACCTGTAATACCAAATTAAAATATTTTCTTTAAAACAGCCTAACATAGAAAAATTTAAATCGTATCAATACATAATTTTTTGTAGCAAAAAATATGAGCAGTTGATAGAAACTGTAGTGTACTAGGCTATTTTCCTAAAAAAATAAGTCCGTTAGATTATCAGAAGATATTAGACACGCATTTTTCCTTCTGACAATTAACCAAAAAAATTATGAAGTTATAGCCAGATAAAGTTCCGCGTGACGTCACACCGCGCGACATTTTTCAGCGACTTTAGTTGTGACGTCACGAGCACTCCCAAAATTTGACGCGCTGTATCTTTTTTTTTTTATTGACAAAAAAACGTATCTAATATCATCCGATAATCTAGCTGACGGTCTTATTAGATGTTTTTAGAAAAATGGCAGGAAAAAAACCCATTGATTTGTGAAAGTAGAGTGATAAATATTAATGAAATAAAGCTCCTACCTTCTGAAAATCTCGTCTAGGGTATGGTCAGGTTCCTGAGTCCTTCCGCTAAATGCCAGCTGTCAAACGTATTACAAAACTTATTCAAATGATCATAATAAAACTCCTACTAAATAAATATTAATGGAATAAAAAAAACCTAATCTTACATAAAATTTATTAAAAAATAGGTGACCCGGTGATTCATAACAAATACAATTTCTGTACCCCGGGGCACACTAGCGCCGCCACCTGTGATACTTATCATAAGCTGTTTTTAATGCCTACATAAGTTAAATTTTTTCTTAGTATATGCAGAGATGCTAAGTTGCTTTTGGTGGCCACTAATTTCACTTTTTGCATGTCGGGCAGACATGCAAAAAGTGAAATTAGTACTACAATATGTATATGAAAAAAAAACTTATGATAGATATCACAAACTAATGGTATTTAAAAAAATCCTTCTTTAAAAAAATACGTAGTAATAAATAAAATATGTGGCGACGGCGGCGCGGGCGGCGGCGGCGTGGCGCTAGGGCGAGTCGGGGTACCGCCTTTAGAAACAACATTATTAAAGTAGACTTATGGCATTTGCTTGCAGAAACAAATTCTGTTTACCCAACCAATGTGCTTAATGAAAGTAATTTATTCCCAAAAAAATTAAATTAGTTTTAATTATGAATGAAAACTAAGGGCCGCTTGCAAAATGATTTTTAAATGAATCTGAAAACGAATGACGATTTATCTTAGCGAAAATTAAGGCCATAAACCTAGCTATCTGTAAAATTAAATATCCAAATTGTAATAACATAAAACACTTCTCAATCATTTTTGGGTGGCGCCACATTCTTGTGAGACTTTGCCAGCGGATGCGCTCTTCATTATTCCGTTGCGCTAAAAAAAGGTCGTACACCTTAAAAACTTTATTTAGGTAGAAAAAACTCCAATATGCGTAATTTTATAACGACAACATGATATGCCAATTGGAACTGAACTTCTTTTTTCTACCTAAGAAAAACAATCTGCCTTCATGTTGATTTGAACTTACGCAAGCCACCCAGTCTCAGAAATCACAATTCGCGATGACCTGTGTTCGCTTTGGGCTTTAGGCACAGATTGCTAAAGCATATGCCATAATTAGCTTATGTCATCATCATCATCATATGTATCCTCATGCGTCCACAGCTGTACTTAGGCCTCCTTTTCTAAAGACTCCACAAATAGCGGGCCTGAGCGGCCTCCATCCATAAAATCCCCGCGATCTTACTTAATTACTTAAATAGACTAAGCTTATAATTATTTATAATAACAGTCGACCTGTCCGAAACTGAAATTTCTGTTTATTTTTTTAAGGTAATATAGTAAAGATTTTTGAATAAGAACGTTTTTCAGTATTCGATACGGTTCGAAAAGAAAAATTTATAAAAATTTCATAACTACCTGAATTTAAAAGACAAACATCCGTATGAGTTGTTCAACATTCATGGTTTTCTTTACGGTGTCATGTGATATCCATCTGTAACAACAGAGAGACATTCTATGACTTCACGACATAAAAAATATTACAATAGACACTTATTAACTCTGGTAATGTCCAATGCAGGGACAGCCCAAGTCCATCATTCCTTCTTAGTATCACGACCGTGTTGACGAAACAAATAAGAACTATAAATATATCATTTTAAAGTAATAAATTCATATTGAGGTAATATAAAGTAATAATTAATACAGCGAGCAGCAATAACAACAAAAAAAAGAAATAGCCACGCAGAAAGTAAAATAAAATTTCCGTAAATTTCTTATTACATTAATGGACGTTTTTATAATTATTAAAACAATGTACAAATAAACGTCATCTGTAATTAGAAATTCACGAAAAAAATAAAGTAAAAGTAATAGGCAAATAAAAATCGCTATGCAAACTATACAAACTATACAAACTAAAAAAGCAAAAAAATAAAAAGATGTTTTTAAGCCTTGTAAAAGTATATATTTTTACAGAGAAGTAAATAGTGATATTCCGTCCACGCGTTTATATTCGCATTCCTTTGAATTTTCATTATTGTTTAAAAACTAGGATGAAGACTGAATGAAAGACTGCATGAAGACCCATCAAAAAGATTCTTTTAAAAATTAGTGATGTGATTCTGCCGACACGAAACATATCGGAACTTACGAGAGCTTCGATAATTACTGAGCGAACAGATGCTGTTACGGCGATTATACTAGTTAATTCTTCCATGAAAAAGGATTAAAATTGTTATGATTTTCAGTCTTACTTTTTATCCCCAAAAAACGAAAGTAATGACGCGGACAGAAAGCAAGTGCTTTAATTAAAAATATCAAAATTTGATTCTAATGAATATTGATTTTTTAAAAATAAAAGCATACGTTGAGCAGAAAGAAAAATGGATGATAATTTCGAAAACTATTAGGACATGCACGGCTTATTCATAGTCACATAATCTGTCAAAAAGATAATAAACGCGTGGACGGAGTATAAAGATATAGAATATGACATACCTGTTGTGCAGGTGGGGAAAACGTTCTAACGTTTTCCTATCCATCAGCTAACATAGTACCTGTAGACAAAATAAGCATACTTCAGATTTCGTCAACTAATATAATACAATGTAGTTATATATAGTTAATGAATCAAGATAGGAAATCATAACACGAGAAGAAGAAACTATTTTTTTTCTTGATACAGATGATAAATTGGGAAGATATTTACTTATAATATAAAACCACGTGGCTAGGAACACAACACTCGTTTGTGACACTGAACATACTCGTTTTGCGTTAAGTTTTACGTATTGATTGAAATTATAGCAACTTATGAGAAATGATATATGCTCGTACTGTAACTAGCAAAGATTACACTGATAATTCCTACGTGAATATCAAGGAGCACGCCTTTGCGGAATCGATCGTAACCATAGCGCTTGCGCGTCCCATTCTCCCGTTCGTAGGCGTTGCCAAGCTCCGAGAACCCTACTCTATACAGGATAAGATGAATTTGTGCTCTAATGGTTATGCTATAAAAGTTGATTTTGAGTTTTTAAGCCGTACTTTTTCTTAGAGTAGTGTCTCGACATCAAAATCAAACACTGATTTTGATGAGAAGACGTTTTTAAAGTATCGGGGAGTAGCACGGGATTTTCGCCACGGTGGCAGTTAGGTCAAGATGGGGTTCTTGGGAGTAGATTTTGTGACAGCATTTCCCTTCATTATAACAAGTGCGAATATTAAATTCATCTAATAAATATTCATTGATTCGATGAAAGACGACACATTGGATCGGATTTAAGTGTATAATTTATGTAAAATAATAAGAAGAACATGTACCATCCAACTTCTCCAAGCAAGCTAAAGGCTAAAACCCCTTAGGGTAGAGGGTTGGGTTCTTCGAAGGACTCTACCCCAAAAGACAAAAACTACTTATCAGGTCGAAAACACATTATTAAAGTAGGAGACAATAAATAAACGAAGACCAAACAATAACTTTCGGTGTCCCCAACACAGCGTCTAATCTAGATAGCATGAACATATTATTTTAATATTATTAAAATTATATCTTATTGGATGTCATAAAATTTAACTTATATACATTTTTATTGTAATAAAGGGTGTAAATCTGCTGAAACTTAGGGAAAAATAGGTAAATAAACGCGACCATAGAATGAGCTATGATCGTGTTATGGTGTGTTATCAATCAGTTATCACATTGTCCCTGGTATACAACAGGGACAAGTATTGTCATAAGCTGATAACACAGTTATAATACTTATTGTCCATGTTCAAAAATCACCTTCTAATATAGAGTGAGAGAATTAATCTAAAATTAATAATACATATAAATATATATACATCTCTCCATTTGATTCTACCTAACCTTCCAACACTGTTCAACTTAGAATTCACCAATGTGATGACTCGTGTCCTGCTTGGTAATTTAATACTGTTAATTTATCTAACACATACTACATTTGCACTTTTGCAGTATAATAAATATATAATATAAATAAATAATATATAATAATAATATATATAAATAATATATAATAAATATAGTTTGTCTACATATGTCCTGCCTGTTCTTGCAACAAATAAATAAAACTAAAAAAAAAACTTAAAATACAGACCTAATTGATCTAAGCAGGAAAGAATGAGAAAGGCGGGCAATTGTATTCCCAATATGATACAGATTATTAGATATTTTAATACAAACGTTGTGGAGGTAACATGTGATTAACATGTGAGTGACATTTTGAACTGATTTGACATTGGTTTCTGGCTTGAGTTTAGTACCATTTTAATAATTTTCTACTCTTTCCGAATTTCTATTATTTTAACTATTGTAATGTGTATATTGTATAAGGCGTTGCACAAACGTGTTGCCGACACGGCACACCATCACAGGGAAGTAGTTGCTGTGTCCTGTAGCGGTGATCGGATCAATTGTTAGGAAATTTGTTAATGTTGCTTGTGTCTTTAAATAAGTACGCCACGAACACAGCAACCGCCTTTTTCACTCAAGTCAGTGTCATCTTCCTCCGACGAAGAGTCCTGCGCGTGCTTCACGTACGGAGTCGTATCCTCCAGCACGGTGATCCAAGGACTGGCGTTTATTGGGATTTTAAAAGTTATGTCAATCTAAATATAGGCAGAAATACACAAAATAAAAACAGACGGATCCGGAAATATATCTTTGTTTGTTTGAACTGAACGGGCTCCTGCCTGATGGACTGATTTGAAAAATACTTTTACCATTAGAATCCTACATACATTATCCCTGATGAATATAGGCGATAGAATCTACCCGTACGAAGCCGGGACGGGCCACAAGTTTTGTTATAAGGACCGTTTACGCTCCTTTCATATGACATGCATTTAGTAAAAGGCTGTTATTATTACATAAAAAACAGTCACTACAATTTTATGGATGAAGACTCGAAGAGGAAGGAAGAACCAATAAAAGAGCCTCACGCCTCTCATCAAGCACATCCTTTTCTATATGGCACGGAGAAAATATAATTAACCAAATCTACCTACCCTTCCGCAGGGTTGATATTTCACCGTAGTTCACATAGATTACCCCCCCAGTCCTGTGCGTTATTATCCGGCGAAACTAAAAACAAAAGGGAAGGTTCTTTTTTCAGCTGTATGTATTTCTTTTGTATGTTTGTCGATTTCTCCGAAAGTCCTTTTTTTGTTTTTGTATGGAGAATGATCATGAGGTGGTCCCATGAAATTGAATTCCCGAGGGATAACTATTTGTTCTGATTTAAAAAAAAAAAAATACTAAAGACTTTGAAGGCGGTTCTGAGTTTTCTTACAATATTCTTGATTAGTAAAAGTAAAGTAAAAGTAAAGTAAAAAGGTTTTATTTTTGTCACAATAACACAAATTAAAAGAAAAGACAAACAAAGAAAAATAAGTGACAAAAAAGGGGGCATCGCTCAGCATATGCCCAGAAGCGATACATATCGCTAACGAGCGCTGGTTTTATGCGACTCCCAATGTTTACTCAATAACCCAATGATTACTACTGAAGGCATGTTGTATTAATAAATAGTTATTCTGTTCTCGTTTAGTTTAAATTTCTTTTGACAAATATCGTTCTCGTAGCTATGACATGGTCTCATTGACTATTTAATTTGTACAGGAATGAAAATACGGTTAAATCAATTTGGATGTCAAAATAACCCTTCCGTTTACGCATACATAATAACATATAACATTGGATTTCGTTGCACTACCTAATGAGTAATGTGGTAAACAACTGTTCAAATATTGATTATTATTTAGTAGGTATTCATAAATACTTGCACAGTTTCCTTTAGCAAAGTATTTTCAATGAACCCCTAAGTTTTTAATAGATGGCTTGGCCCCAACACGATCTAAATTATATAGAAAAGCCTGTATTTGAAATTCTGAACAACAAGTGACGCTCTCAACTTTCAATAATTAACAACTTCGAGCAGGAAACTGGAGGTATCGTCATACTTGTTTTGTGTTGAGAGCAAGTTTGCAGTTTCCCAGGTAACACCCGCGAACGTTGGACGCCCAGAACATATGACAAATTTTGACAATGGGGTACCAGAATCATTGTTAGTACTTTTAATGATTTCGGCAGTCCGCATAGTGCAGGTGAGTTTCGCCCCGTTCTGTATTGTTTCATCCGTCACAATGTTCCTCTCAAATCCGAAACGAAACAATAATAAAGTTTATAATGATATCCGCGCCGCGCGTCCCTGAGCCAATATGCTACAAGACGCAGTGCACCGTGAATTTCAGAATCATCTACGCGTTACACGACATACACCGTTGTGTTGTGTACCTACTATCTGTGACACGCATTTTGAAAGTACTCGCGTGTAACATGATATTACTATGATGGACAATGGACCAAGAAAGATGATAGAAGCGATATTTTTTTATGATAATTAATTATGGTTCATCTCTACCTATACGAACAGTTAAAGAGCATTCACTACATAACTAAACCGAATTAACGAATCAACTAATTAGTTAAATGTAGTAATTAGTGCAATCAGTTAATTTGTTCACTTTAATTCATAAAACGTTTAACGATTGAGAGTTTAAAACAGCGAATACAGAGAAAAAATTCAAGATTGTATATTCAAATAGACTTGAGTGAACAGCAGCGCCTGAATAGTATTCAAATAACTGCTGCATTGTATTGGAGAAAGCGATGTAACGGACCCCGTAAACCTAATACTTGCGCGTCGATCCTGGCCAAACCGGTTTCATTTATCGCAGGAACTAGACATTCCTGACGTGCCAACTCTATCGAATGAATCGTAACAGAGACGAGCTTTGCTTACATACTTTTCCAGACCAACACAATAGTACATCATCGTCGTAAGCAAGAATTCTTACCCAGACACCTACCTGACCTCGGTTAAAGCTAACGGCCTCAGTGCATTCGACAAGAGTTCAACAGCACACGTTTTTTCGCCAACTTTTACAACCAAGCCATTCAGTCGTCCCCTACGTCGAGGCTGCCCCTCCACAGCGTACTCATTCTAACTAAGCACGTGGCACTGACACAAGCGTAACCGATAGATGGCGTACCTGCCGTGTTGGTTCATGCTCTCATTAACAAACTAAACGTTTATTCCCTTGCATATCTTAAATCTTGCTTGGGTTTAATTCTTTTGTTTGGGGAATATCCATGACTAGCAGTCGAGTGTATTATGCTTTACTCGATTTTTTTTAGTCTGCAAGAAGATAAATCTGCAGTCAAGATCATCATCAGCCTATATTAGTCCACAGCTGGACATAGGCCTCCCCTAATGAGCGCCATAGCGCCCTGTCTTCAGCTTGCTGCATCCAGCATCTGCCAGCAGACTTTCGTAAATCGTCATCCCACCTGGTCGGAGGGCGTCCTACACTACGTTTGCCGAGCCGCGGTCTCCACTCAAGAACACGTTTACACCAGCAGCTCTCGGTTCTTCTCGACATATGACCAGTATATTGCAAACCGTTGCTTTTCTACTTCACAAATTTATCGTGAGTCTTTAAATACCATATTTCACGTGATTTTGACCGCAACAGATATAATCTTATTGATTATTTCTCTGCCAATTTGCATAATACTACCTAAATTTTCGCTTGATGACATTTTCAATTAAATAAGCCATGTTTATCTTCAGTTCAATTTGAAGTAAGAATAAATATAGAGATTTTACGTTGATACCAACTTTTTTGTGTCTTTGTTACGTTTAACGCAAAGTACTCATCTACGCATTGGAAGAAGAATTATAAAACATCAAACAATGATCAAGACGAAGAAGAAGAGCTTTCAGTTCCAAATTCAAACTAAATGTATGTTCTTTGTAAATGGAACACCAAAAATTCTAGTCTTTATGTAAGAGGATAAATAGCTGATGCTTTTAGCCAAACATTAATAGGAAAAAATTACTTTTAATCCCACAGGAGTATAAATTATATAAGTAGAGAATAGTATATAAGTAAGAGTATAAATACTCTTGTTTTACGCTAAGCTACGTTATAATTATTTATGAAACACATTTTGAGCAAGAGAATTTAAAATTTTGGCTAAGATTTGTTTCTAATCTGGTAATTGTGATTAAGTTATTGTCTTAAGTTAATGCGCAGTGACTTAGTTTTTCTGATGGCACAGTTAATTACATCATTGATGATATTGGTGATTAATTTTACTAAGTTGCTTGCTTCATAACGGCTTTACATTCAACACACATAGTGGTTACATAAAAAGACAGAATGCCATCTAGTACCCACAACACAGCTCTACTTGGCTTGGGGCTAGATGATACTCTGTGGATTGTTCAGCATTATTTTATTTAATGTGTGAAAACAAAATATTTAGATATCATTTTATTTGCCCCTTTATAATTTAACTACGATCTCAAAATACTAATTTTTAACATTAACAACTACAACAAGATAAGCATATTGTAGAGCATTATTTCTTTATTCAAAAATATTCATAAATAAATATTAAACAAGAAATAACAAACTTTAACGATGCTGTTACGAAACGTAAACAAACATGTTGACATTTCGCTACAGCTTGTGACTTTGACATTGGCAACAACCTTGTGGAGGTTAGCAGTTGATTTGCTCATTCAGTATCATTTACGAACATTAGTTGTGTTTGTGGCGTTAGAAAATAGGGCATTTTATTGATAACGATGATAGCTTGTGATTGTGAAAACAATACTTATTGACTTAAATTTAAAACTTAGTACCTACAGAATCTTCGTCAGTGTATGTAAATAATGATGGATTTTTGACTTGACTTCGAAAAAGCAGGCCGTTTTAGCTCTGCTTTATATATGTTCGATTTTGATGATTCATTTGCATTTGTATAGAGATGATAGCGAGATAACAGAAATTTTATTCCTGATCTTAAAAAAACTGTTGAACCCTCAGGGATCGAAATCGTTTTTTGTTCATATGTTTTCGTTTGAAATCAATAAACATTTTGAAATTTTGATTAAAAAACATGTAAGTACATTTATAATAATAATAATAAGCATTTATTTATCTCTCACAATAGGTTTTAGTGTTATACTATTTACGAACTAAATTTAAACACAGTAAGTATGCTAACCTAGGTAGGTCCAACGACTTTACTAAGACCTGTTTTGTGAGAGAACTGGTGCATGTGATAGGTTTTTACAAACCTGTGGTACGGGTCACCAGGCCAGATTTAGGTAGGTACCTACCAAAAAACATTAGTGAAATAAGAGAGTACATTCCTTCCACGTACCTACTTGATATAAGTAGTTTCGTACCACGTACGCGCCGGTAAAAATTAATTAGCATCATGGAACTATTTGTTTGAGGATAATGGTATCAATTCAGATCTCGCCAACACTAAAGAAAACTAATAAGTCAGCACTAAAAATAAATTCTATTCTTCTTATTTCGATCGTTATGAAAGGAACGGCAACATTTAAGTGCAGTCTTTATTAGTTTCGTTTAGTTTTAGCGACATCTAAATTGACACCATTTTCAATCGAGACTGTGGTCTAAATAATGTATTTTTCTATTTTGTTTGATGTAACGCTTGAAATATAATGTAAGAAAATATTGGTTTGATTTATATTTCTATTTGTCATTCTCTTCGATCACTTCCTGAAGCGGTTCAGGTCCGCTTCTCAACCCAAAATAATCATCTCTTTATTTGTTTCAATTACCACTATCACTTTTTCACACATCGATGACAACAAACAGAATTTAGTGTATAGCCTACTTTTAAACTTTCTATATCCAGAGAATATAATTATACCTACTAACATATATTTAAAAACATACTCGTATATGGAAAGGCTGCGCGATATGACGAAACTATAGAAGTTTCTTGAGTCACTCGGAAGTTCGGAACCCTTAGACCAGTGCAAGTGTTTATCACCACACACCATACCGGTAGTGTGAGTCATGAGCTAAACTGTTGTACATATTTTGGGGCCAGTCGAGGTCAAACTGTTTCCTGGATAGATAAATGGGCATTTAATATTTTTGTATAACGGTTTTCTAACGGTATTTATCAATAAAATTATGCGTCTAGCTATAGTTGCGATGCAACTAAAAGACTCATGTGATTAATATTCCCCAGCTAGCTAAAGACGTTTGGTTTCTATTTTGCTACAAGTAATAAAAAAACAAAGCTTCACTGTATTTATTATATGATTTTTTTCTGTGACGGTTCTACGAAGTTGTGCAGTGGTTGTAAGGATAAACCATCCTTAAAATGCACGTCCTATTTAATTGGGAGTTTATATTTTATATTTATGTAAATTAACGCCTTCACTGTCTAGTCTCTGCTATGTTTGTACCTTTGTGAGAGAAATAAACATTATTATTATTATATCTGTATGCTCTTTGTTTTTATTACTTGTAGGGAAATAGGAACTAAACGTCTCAGCTAGCTGGAAACATTAAACTCTCAATAAAACAGGGCGTGCATTTTAAGGTTGACTTATCTCTACAACCAAAGCACAACTCCGTAGAACCGTCATAGAAAAATCATATAATAAATACAGCAAAGTGACGTCGTCACAACGATAACAATATGCTTTATGTATGAGAGAGAACATGATAATCAGTAACTATAACGTCACTCGTTATCGCAAACCGCCGCGCCGATACGAGAAATAACAATGTAAAGGCTCCTTTACACTATCGTGTGGGTGTTTAAATAGGTACTACGAAAGTGCCATTGTGTTAATCACATCTCCAGTCTACCAATGCATTGCATATACAAGCAATACATACAAAAAATGTTTTCTAATGTTTAATTATTTTGACACTGTTTAATACTCTTTTATATTTCACCTACTCAGAAAGTTGATTATTCCTGTTTCAAACATAACCTAGAAAGTTCGTCTTTGCAAGCATACTAAAACGAGAGACGGAAAACTCTGTGGAATTTCATTTATCATTTTTTTATTACCGAAGCCAGTAGCTATGGTTATTTTCATAAAAGGTTAAACGTCAAAAAGTTTTTACTCAGAATCCGCCAAATGATTTGGCGTCTCCCGTACTATTCGGAACAATAATTAAAAGAATATAATAATGAGAACCATGTGAAAATCGTACGCACGTATTTATGCGTACGATTTTCACATAATTTCGTTATAGTGAAACTATACGAATATGCTACACACACACATATATCATAGTTTACATTTTCAATTTACGCGAGTGATTTTGAAGATTTTTCCTCGTAGTATGAAGCACTATTTGTATCACTCGGGAGAAAGTGCAATTCCTACTTCATGTGTGTTAAAGTCCCAAAAGACACACTCGATAGGAATCAGGCACATTCTCGCCTAGGTGTACTATTTCTTGTGTATAATTATTTTGACACTGTTTAATGATGTTTTTTATTACGCGACGCGACGGTTCTACGTTACTAAGGCGCGCTCTGTAGGTACTATTTTAGAGGGCGTGTACTTTACAATTTGTAAAATGACTCTTCCATCAAGCACATAAATACATGTCTAGCTATGTGAAATGGCCTCTGAAATAGCACGGCCTGGCATTACTTATTGCAGTAGTTACCAATCATCGTGTCATAATGACATTATTGTTTTACAGTTGACATAGGTAACGATTAGGTAAGTGATTGTTGATTGTAAGGCCTGTCTTTTGGCATGATTGAGTAAAATTCTACGATCAGGAAGGGAGTATAATGGATAAGCGTCAAGGTCCTATTTTGCGTAACCTCACAAAGTTTAAAGGCCTACCTCAAATCAACTCCGTCTGATCTCCATATCTTTCAAACTACTAAATATTTAACTTTGTAATTGATATATGGTAAAGTCCAGGACTTACTCTAACAAAAATATGTTTCAAAAACGCAAAGTTACCTATAAATTCTTACTAAAACCTTAATTTCTTAATAAATATAGAAGTTTATATCTTGAGTATAAGCATGGTAACAGAACAAGGAACGAAGAACATTGTTTTTTCGAATAAAGTCCTAATTAATAGATAATAAGCTAAAACTTGATTTTTGGGCTTGCATTGCGTTGTTTTGGCATGCCCATCATTACAATAGCTAAAAGTACGCGGCTTTACTTCGTGTAGTCTGTTATAGAACATTCTTAACAAAATATTGAGGTTCAAAGTAAAATCGAATTATCTCAAGTGTCATGAGAGTTGAAGATCGAGTCACTTTATTAAACCTTAGTCCCTTCAATGGATGGTAAGGTACTAAAAAAACAAGAGTAACCCTGGCGGTTTTTTTTATGCTATTTTTAAAATTCAATTACACACAATAACTAAATCACTTTATAGCAAATTGCTCAAATATTGGTAACGCCCACACAACAATCTTGTACCAACAATTTGTATGGCATCACGTCTCCATAGAGACTAGGTAGATATTTCTCGATGGTTAAATTATAGGAATCTAAATAATCACTTAGCTGTTATTTTGGTCAATTACTATCAATTTTTACATTAGCTGTCACTTCTGAAGCTAACGTTTTTTTGTCCTAGTAGCTGTATAATAAAACAGTTGCAATCAATTGTCAAATTTCGAAATTCCTTTATATCAACAAAACATTAAATAATATAAATATAATTTATCCTGGACAACTAGTTCAAGTGCGTAACTGAGAATCACGCACACATGCCCGACTCGAACTAAGCCGTCGCCGCCGCTGCGTCACTTATTTCCTATAAATGTTTACGCTAAACCAAAGAATTTTCAAAAGTTCTACTATTGACGAACGGCTAACAAATCGGTCTAATATCTGTTAAATTTACTGTGGGCTATAAAAACGAGAGATCTTGATAACAAATTTAAATAGTTAAAGATGGACAGATAAGACCTATACAAAATAACAAAACATAACAGCATCTAATGATAATGTACAGGTATGGAAGCCAGGGTGTTGGTGTTTCCTTTGTCATCAGATGACCCCACCCAAGCCCCAGCTTGCATCTGTGCCGTCATAGTGGGTATCGACAATGCTTACGTTTACCCAAACAATGCACGATAACTGTAAAGATGATAACTATTAGGCCTACAGGATCCTATACACCCTAGTGTATAGATTCCTTCTACTAAATGGTTCGGCTACATTCCGGGTGGTACCAAAATTAAAGATTCCAAAAGTTTTGAAATTTGTATATGATAAAAATGTTACAATGAGTGGTAATAATGACGAGGCGAATCGAGTTGTATTAGGATAGTCGCCATATTGAATGGGTGCTCCATCTTAGGGCAAATTTTGACCCTCTTAAGTGAGATGGTGATCAAACGCTTTTACATTTGGAATAAAAAGAAATCTTCATAAAATACGAAAATCTGTAAATTTAAACCACCGTGATTTAATTTGGACGATCGTAATGATAAGATTGGCAGGCATCCAGAACCAGAAATGCACATGGAATAAAATCAACTACATATTCACTGAGAAACAATATGTTTGTCAAACAAACGAAATTTAGCCGGGAGTCGTAAATATTTAGAGAATTCGAATGGAACTAAGGTAGGTACGAACGAATTCTACTAAAATAGTAGTTGTACGCGAGGTGCAGGGGGGCTCAGCCTTTAGGCTATTCTAATGGTGTTAACTTCGGTACCTACTCACTAACTAATTGTGTGAGAAGCAAAAAAGAGACAATGTAAAGCGCCAATTTCGTAGAAATGCCTGATCCTTCCTGTTAGCGTCAAGACAATAAGAGTTATAATGGCTAACTCAAACACATGGCATTCAAGGCACCACTTACCTGAGAATGCCAATAACTGCTAAGTTTTAACATAACAAAAGAAAAAAAACACGGAACGGTTAGAAATAACAAAGAATATTCAACAATAAGGATACATTTTATCTCGGGTGGAAAATCTTGCCTGGTACCATAACACTCAAGGCCCAAAGAATGTGTGCGATTTTGACCTGGTTTTTATCGCACCCTCGTGGTTGCCTAAGGGTCCCTTTTTCTTACCTTCTTTTCGAACCGCACAACAGCTACCTGCGCTGCGCTTTCTTTGAAACAGACGCTTAACGCGCCGTAGCGTAGAGGCGAATAATATTGCGTGTGATAGAGGTTATGGCGTGGTTATATGTAAACTGACGTGAATTGGGTTACGTTAAAAAAAATAGTTTCGAAATTTCTTTGAAACTAATTATTTAAAAATGAAAAAAAATCTATTTAACGAGGGTATCGAAAATGCAAAGTACCATCTGTTTTTTTAGTTAACGCCGTTTTTTCTCCTAAACTATCAATCACAAGATTTTTTATGGTCATCGCCGTATTAAATTATAAAAATCTAAGGTAAACTTTAGCTTATTTTTGCAAATAAATGTCATATTAAAAATTTATCTGTCCCGCTTATACATACGCGAAATCCTATGCCCATCCTTTATACAAAATGGCGTCATAGATCGCCCTTAAAAGCTACAAGTCAGTATGTTTGTCCCGGGTTTTACCTTTTTAATATTTTAGTTCATGAAAAGTACAAACGGGTCTATAACGTTATGCCCTACTTACTCTTTTTGAATGCAAATTGATAGATACATCTTTGATGTACTTATCGTCAATAACTCTTCGTATCCAGTTTGAAATATTTTGCTTTAGAGTAGGTTTTGGGCCAAGCTTTGTGCCAAAGACAGTTCGGTATATCATGCATCCTACCTAATGAATAGTGTCAAACGTTTACAAGTGTTAATGAAGCGGATGTATGACCGGGCATCAGCTCATAATGCGTTAATTGACGAAATTAATTCACTAATGATTACACTGTTTCAAATATGTACTACGGATTATTTTAATGAAAACGAACAAGCTGCCATAA
This sequence comes from Eupithecia vulgata, assembly GCA_946478455.1. Lineage (NCBI taxonomy): Eukaryota > Metazoa > Arthropoda > Insecta > Lepidoptera > Geometridae > Eupithecia > Eupithecia vulgata. The sequence continues at coordinate 10,847,918 of OX297859.1, read as the reverse complement.
AAGCTGTCTCGCCAAGTCTGATTGAGGAAGGCATCAAAGTTTGCGACAGTGTTACTTTTTAAACTGGCAAAAACAACAAAATGATATCCCAGTAACTCACAGACGCGTATTGATTTCATTATGACAAGACGGTGGTTAGTGACTAGACCGGTTGACGCGTTATTTTCCAGATAATTTACAGATAAAAAAATTACTAAGCTATCCAAACATACTTTGTTTGTATTGCTTGATAAATTATGCTAGAAGAAATAAATCATATATCATATATATCTCTTCGTGTATTTACCGCCGCATCGGCAATGAATGAATACGTTAGAAATGAGACGCTCTACTTCAGATAACGGCTTGTCGCGTGTACCTACTGCTGGACTATACTGTTTAACTTGTTATTTCCATAGCTCATTGGCTTCACATAAGCTTTACGCATAGTCTTGAATGAATACTAAAGTATACGATTTTTTTTCACGTGATCTCGATCTCATACTTTCCGTGTTTGTAGGTTTTGTCACAGATTAAATAACTCAACTTTCGTCATGAAAACTAAGTCGCCAAGAGTTTTACGATGCGAATATTTTCAAGTAAGATATTGCTTATTTATCCAGGCCCTAAAGACTTAGCTAGAATATAACTGACTAAACGTGGTTCTATGTCAAAAATATAACATTTACTTTTCATTTTCACTATTTGTAAAGAAAGCCGTGGAGTATTATTGTGAAGAAGGTTAATAGATTTTTCTAGCTAGTAAATCCCTAGAATGCCCCGTTCCAAAAGATTATATTTGAACTCATTGATAACTGAAAGTTTCAGAGAACTTATTCAAATTTTCCTGTATCGACTGTATGTAACGAGACAGTTTCCTTGAATTGCATCTATTATGGATTCGGATAATCCATACTGGTTTATTTAGCTACTCGAACTCTAAAAAACTGTGTGAGCCAGTATTAAGAAAAACCTTAAGTATATGATTGTCACAAACCAGAAACAGAATTCGTGGCTCACCAGTAATAATATCAAAATATGATGTCTGCGCACCAACAATTCTGAATGTCAAACTGGTCGTTCGCATCCTATAAGGCTGCAAATTAGATACCACATTAATATACCGGATGGCGAGTTGCGCATGCAAAATTAATCATTCAAATTGAATCACTATGATTGCATGTCACGTAAATTGACACTTCACAATGCGACCCCAGCAGTAAGAGCAACAAAGAGGAGCTCATACAATTAAAGCACACATAGTCATTGAGTGTTTGATTTCAACTTAAGCTCAGATACTAATATATTTTGGGGCAATAAAGCGTGTACTTTAATTCAGTAGTCTTCGTCTACGCAGAGTCATGTTCTAGTATCTTTTTTGTAAGATATGATAGAAACAGGATATAGTATTTTCAGTAGTGGTGCCACTCAATCAACCGTGGACGGCCAAGTATTACAGCTTTCGAAAGATGCATGATGCGCTACAAATGTACCAAGTATTTGGCACACCCGGAACTAAGAATGAAGAAGTGTATTGAGTCAAAAAAAATTAAGTACAGATCTATCTAGCATTATGTATTTATTTTAAACTAGATTAGCCATAATTGCCACGCTTAGCAGGCAGATTGTTCGCAGTAGAAGTGTTAAAAATACACAGAAGGAAGCAGCTGCTCCTCCGCTGGAAGATTCTCTTAGAATAAGTTTTCCCCCATTAGAAAGTAGAAGATATGTCAACAGTGCCCTCGCAAGTTAAAACGTTGGTTACCATCACACATGAAATCAGCGACGTTAAACACCGCATATGCGTCTTGCAAAACAATTTCGTTTTGTTCAACAACCCCAAGACAGAATTGTAACTAGATCAACCTGCTCTCGACCCGGTCATACAATCAATAGGACCGACATGTATTTAATTATAAAGGTTCTTACAATAAATATGATTAAAAAAAAAAAGAGAAATGAAATTCTTAGTTGGCTCATTGTCGCCTGTCTAGTGTCAAAGCAGTTGGGACCTTATCATGGGTCAAGTATGGGGTATATATCAAACTCAGAACAGGGAATATACCAGGGTAGCAACAGACGCCCTGTCAATCAGGTTTGTTAAGGGTGTACCCGACTCACCTCAAAACACTCGTCTTATAACAAGGCAAACAAACTGGACATTTAGCAGTATTGACAAAACTGTTGGCGACTGTTGCTTTGCTACCCATTTTTTTCCTTGTTCTGATGTATCTTCCCCTTCACATGAATGTCTTCATTGTCGAAGCATTATCAGGACAAGACGTTCAACTCTGCTTTTGATAAGTCTGTTTTTGATGAGTCTTACTTGCCACTAGCCGTTTCCTGATAAAACATGTTCTGATAAAAGTCTAGCGTTTTTAACTTTCAAATATCATTTTATTGGCGTTACGTTGTAAATATGTCTCGAGAGGCTTTCTTCACATTCCAGATATTGCGTGTCCAAGATGCAGCGACGCTGTCTTCGTCGTCGCACTCCACTTCTCACGAGGCTTGCGCGTCAAATGATCTCGAACAAATATTTTACATCAACAATGTATTTACTTTTCACGCTTATCCTTGTTCATTATTACTAGCTGATTAGTAATTAATAGTCATTAGAATTCTGGATTGACGAGCTTCCTTCTTAGTGCATAAAAAAGCTACAAAATGTTGTTAAATTCGTACGGATGTATGACATTCAAGAGGCAATTTGATATAGCTTTTAAACCTTCAACACCAAATCTGACAAGTCCAAATCCTTGTTCAGTTCTACAAAATAATAATGCAACCATTCTTGGTTATAGAACTGACCTAGCCCTAAGCACACGTTCGTTGCACACAAAGGTCGCTTTGCACCTGGCGACAGGACTCGGAGCAGTTTTTTGTGCGGTATCTGTCGGAGGTAGTTTATTTTAATAGCGCTTGCACAGATGGCGCGAGTGCAGGGGTCGCATGCTCACACACCAATTTCGCTATAATGCACCCTAATGCAAGGAGTAAAGGGTGCAGGCTCATGAGTTGTCTAAGCTCGAAGCTGAAGTTGTAAACAAACCGGGCGAGGGCAATGGCTGCCAGCCACTCCCCGCGCTATGCCACCGATGCCGCGGCAACGGCCGACGCCATTCAACCGGGAAGTTCACCATTTATTTTTAACGCTTCAAATAGCCAGTTATGATAGCGTTATAGTATTAATTTTTTGTTTCCTGGGTGTTTAACAGGGCAAATAAGACATGGATTTATTTTAAGAAAGGTTTGCTTCACAAAAGCAACAATTGTTTGGTACAAACAATGTTAGCATAGCTACTCAGTGCTAATATGATTTGAAGAGTATCGATCGGCGTCTCTTAAATAAACAAGTACTTAAGTTACCTTACCTACCATAGTTTACAAGAGCGCGACATTATCATTGAATAAACATATATAGCACTGACTGAACTGTCGTAAGATAACCATGGCCAATGGTTGATCGATTTCGTATAATACAGCAACGTCAAAAATGTGTGCCCCTACTCCATTTTGTCATGTCATCTTTTTTCTGCGCTTTATTTTCCCGTTAAAGCATGGTCTTTTATGCGTGCGTGCCAGGATACGATGAAGACTGAATAATAAAAAATGCTGAACAGCAATATTTTGAACCTGTTTCTATATTATTGGTTAGATACCAATACATAAAGGCAGTGGTTCCTCTGATGACGCCTTATCATAATCGGCATTGACATTGAAAGTGGCGCGAATGGCATTGCTATGAACTGCACCACGGTCCACGGCCGTGGCCGCAGCCAAGATTGAGGTGCCACTTCCTAGAATTTGTTGTCTTCGAGAGCGTCGTCGGCAGCGCGGGCGGCGGCAAAGCCGCGGCCGGGCTCGAGTCAATGACCTGAGGACGAAGAGGGCGCGGGATGGTGCGCGCGCACGCAGCCGCGCCCCGCCTTTATTTATTACGCTACGCGTAGCGCGATCAACGCCGGCAACGCGCGACGGCGTCGGCGGTGGCGGCGGCGGCAGCGGCGGCGGCGGGGCGGAGGCCGCATTCCGGGCGGTTGGCGCCGCGGTCCAGCGTGTGCTGCGAAAATAACGCGCACACCGGTCCCGCCGACGTCAATGCTCTAGTCACACTTTAAAATAAACTAATTTAAACTTACTTTGAATGAAGGCAGGAGCACGTGGCGTCGACCTCATGCACCCTCAACATCGCAAAAGTATCTCGAATGTTCAGAGGCACCATTTCACTGTCCATAAAAACGTTGTAAGCCGTAGATATTGTTCAAAGTTCATTAATAAGTGTAAGTTAACACAGAGTTTCACATGGCGCGCGCGAAGTCCAGCGCGCGAGCGTCGAGGTACGCGTCAGTTAGGATTGCGGTATGACGCATTTGTGATCGCGGGCGCGTTCGTACAGCGTGCGCAGGCAGACGGGCGGTGGAAAGGACGCGGGGATCGAGGGAGCGTCCCCCGCGGCGGCTCCGTGCTGCCCTCTGCGTCGGGCTCATCGACCGCGCTCGCCCTCTCGCCGCGACGCAGAAAACCGACATACTACCAGCCTTGCCATGCCACGCCATGCCATGCCACTCTCACTATACCAACAACAAGGCTTGTCACCCGCGCGCGCCCTGAGCCTGCATGCATGATGCGTATGCGAACTCTACGCACATAGCCGCAGATTAGGAGCGCGCTTTATCTAATTAACAATTACATCGATATTATAAAAAAAACTGCTTCTCAGTATGCAGCTAACGCGTAATACAGCGGAACCCATAGTCGTAACAGTAGATCTGACAGATGTTTTTCTAAGAAATATACAGAAAGAATAACGGCAAGTTGTCTTCAGTCTACACGTGAGCAATTCTAATTTATTTACGCATTGACGGACACTAACCTTACAAAAGCAGTAGGTACGATCTTACAATTTCGGTGTGATATCATTCCAAAAACATGAAGCACGACCACAAGCATTCCAAGCATTTTGACGTAGACTGCAAAAGTTTGGTACAATACGTGTCTTGCCCATGATTCACAGATGGACAAAAAATACAAGTCGTCATCGCAGCGTGAATAGTATAGTATCGTATGATGTGGTCAAACGAAGTCGAGGAGATTGACGCCTGCGGGCGGAATGGCCACACTTTTCTGCCGGGCAGCTCTAACGGTCTAACTAACGGGTAAAGCTGACGTGTGTACAGCACCTATACTATGTGTCCGAAAATGCGAGCTGCTTTACTGACATCTTTGACACGAGTCAGCAACATCATTGCGCTAATAAGATAGGCCGATTGCAAAGTGGGGAATCATACATCACTCATACATAACATAATCATTATCATACATAATTTGTTTGTGTAGAAAACTACATATACAGTCGTGGTCAACTAATTAGGGACTTTCAAGATAGTGAAGAGCAATAACCGGTTATGTACATATAAATATAAAACCATATTGATTTCTCAGCACCTATTATTTGCATAATTTGGTCCGATTATTATGCTATAAATGGCTGTAAATAAAAGAATAAATAAATAGAAAAAAGTATTTAATATCAAAGGTTGAACATGTATTCAATTTTAAGGTATAATTCTGTAGCTGGACATTTAATTAAGGACAATAAACTATAATGAAAAATAGAGTTAAACAAAACTAATAATCTGCAGTATTATAATATCTTTAACAGCTCCATTTTATTACGTGTAAAATCAGTACCCAGTAGCAAAACCTTTGTTAGTAATTACCGCTTGACACCGATGTGGCATAGACATTATCAGTTTCTGGCATGTTTCGACAGGAATGTTTGCCCATGCCTCACAAAAAGCTTCATTAAGTTCATCTAAAGTTGTGGTACGATAAGTGGCAACTTTTTTCTTGATTTCGTGCCAAAGGTGCTCGATTGGGTTAAGGTCCGGGCTATTTGCTGGCCAATCTAGCACCGATACTGACTGACTGGTAAGAAACGACTTGACTGAACGGGCGGTATGTTTCGGGTCGTTATCATGCTGAAACGTCCATATAATAGGGAGATGCTCCTCAGCATAGGGAAGCATCGTTTCCTCCAATATTGCCTTGTATTGATGTTGGTCTAAGTTACCCTGAACTTTCCTCACAGGTCCCACTCCACGTCCAGAAAATGAACCCCACATTTTAATGTTTCCACCGCCATGTTTCACCTGCTTTTTTGTGAATCTTGGATTCATTTCCGCTTTTACTGGACGCCGTACGTATTGCTTTCCATCTGAAGAAATCAAATTAACCTTGGTCTCGTCAGAGAATAATACATGTTGCCATTGGGCGTAGGTCCAATGTCCATATTTACGTGAAAACGCCAAACGAGCATTTCTATGTTCTTTCTTCAACAACGGTACTTTGCGAGCCACTCTTCCGAACAACCCTGCTTCTACCAGACGTCGTCGAACGGTCCTAGCTGAGACACCAGCTCTTTCGTCTGTCCCAAATACTTCGTGTTTAATTACAATAGAGCCTAGAAACGGATCTTTCTTAGCTAACCTGGTTATCATTCTATCTTCTTGCGGAGTTGTTTTTCTCGATCTTTTTGTTTTGGGCACATTTAAAGTTGTGTTATTGCGTCTGACATGTTGCACTGCATTGTATACCATAGTTTTTGAACAATTTAAATGTTCTGCTATCCTTCGGTATGGCCAACCATGCTCGACAACAAACTTCATGATAATTTTTCGTAGTGTTGGATCGCAACTTTTATTTTTGCCCATTTTCTTCAAAATATTTTTCAAAACTTAAAATAAAAATCGGGATTGCCGCCATAGTTTTGGCGGCGAAACAATAAGAGAAGAAGTAAAAAAGTATTGAGATTCAAACTTTGAAAATAGAACGCAATATCTCAGTGTCCCTAATTAAATGGCCAGCCAGCAATATTTGAACAAATAGCATTATGATAATCTATCAGCTATACTGTAAAGAGGTTTAATGTTTAAGAAGTTGTTATTGTTTGTATAATCGGGCACATCAATGACTAATTATACTTACATGTAAAAGATATGGAATATTTTTAAGACTCGTTGAAAAAAATAAAAAAAATCACAATTTGGCCTAACTAGAGATTGTCCCTAATTAGTTGACCACGACTGTATGCCGTCGGACGATCGAAAAAGCTTAAGATCTGAAAACAAGGAATATTAAAGTTGTTCGACTGTGTTAGCATTAAATTTTTTATCAAACCTTAGCACTTCAGCTAACAAAAGTGGATGAGCCTTCGAATCGGAGACACAACACAGCTAGTTATTCAATCATGTCCCCTAGCGACCTGAGACACGCATGATAGGGAGCAGCATTTACATGCGCCGCCGCCTACGCTGGGCGTGCAGAAATAGACGCGTGCGCAGCCCGTGACTCAGCACAGACAATGGTTGGTGTCCCCGCTTATAACAACTTTCGCCAACACTACTTAAGAACGAGTTACTATTTTGGATGGTTAATTGCCCTATTTGCCAATGTCTATTATTTTTGTGAGTCAGTCAAAGATGTTTAGTTTAAACTATTTTTTGTATAATTTGTAGGTTCGGTCGGTATCTATGAACCAGAAGCGCTATAATAATGATATGAATGACTTACTTATGCCAACAATATTGAAGATAAAGATAGTTTATTTGCTTGAACACAATGTAGGTTACATAGATGTTAACAGTTTTTTGTTTCAATTATGTTCTACTAAGACTAGCATGCAAATGTTACAATAGCTTAAAATTTATATTGTCTATAATCTACAAAATATGAAGCTAAATCAATCGATTTCACCCAATACACGGATCAAGATTAATTGACCATATTTAGAAACTTACCTCTAGCAACAGAAAAACCCGCCTTTTGCTGTCCGTGCATACAATTATTTGGTTGATTTTAACAAACAGACCGGTCTAACTAGCCTCAAAACTATTTATATGGAAATCAATAATAGACGAAATGTTCAAAACTTGTAAGGTCTAAAGTATGTCGTCTAATTTTTATGTAATTTTTAGGGTTCAGTATCTCAAAAGGAAAAAAGGAACCCTTAGATCACTTTATTGTCCGTCTGTCAACTCTCTTTTCCCAGGAACGCGTGGAAGGATTGAGTTCCAATTAACATCAAATAAAATAAATACCTCCTTAGATTCGTAACCTTTTGGAGATGTGATTATAGTAATAAATCAAACTTCTAAAAAGCGCGATCACAAAGTTACAGGCATTTATCTGAATAAGAATTTATTTGCTTAAAACATGATTATTAACATGGTGTGAACATGCAATTATGTTAAAATATAAAATTAATTATGACCTACATGTTTTGCAACTACTGGCGTGCAAATAGGAGAGGGCACACTGCAGATTTGTCACTAATGTGATGACTTTTGTTTTATATTTAAAAAAAATATTTAATAAACTTGAAATTAATTATACATTTTATTAGGTAGGTAGGTATATAAAATCAAAAATTGTCAAACAGAAAATCATTAACGCTATAATAACATTGTATGCTTTCATTTCAATAGCTCATGGCTGATCAATTAGTAGATTAAATTGTGAAATGGACTAACTGCATCTGGGCAACGACTGGTAGATGTGAATTGAGCTTCACATCTACCAGTCGTTGCCCAGATAGGACGGTTTTAATTTAATTTTAGTAAAAGGCTTATAAAGCTTTTATTTCATAAGAAAAGCAAAACTTTTGTCCTACAATAAAGTGTATTAAATACATATTTTTTCGTCAATATAACACATTTGTTATGGTATCCGTAATATAATAGTTCTTTAATATACATGTACAAGTAATAAACTCACCGGGAACATGTTTAATTAGTGAAATTTACTAGGCTTCAGTATTGCTCGTCGAATCGACGCAACGCGGCGACGTATGGTTTTCAAGGGTATGTGGGTAGTTTAAGAGTCGGCCACCTCTCTTAATATTTCATACGTCTTAATTATTAATATATGGCGCTCATTAGGGGAGGCCTATGTCCAGCAGTGGACTTGTATAGGCTGATGATGATGAATTATTAATACGCAAAATTCAATTTAAGTGATTACACTAAAAATAGGTATGTATTATTTTTGGGACAACAATGCTTTTAAACATTTGAGTATATTATGGCGCTTTCTACCTCAGTAAAAACACGCTACGCACATTCTGCTTGTTTATCGTGTTAGTCGTCTTCCCATTTTATCTACGGTGGATTATAAGACGGCATATCCAGCTGCTATTTCAGCCCGCTAAGTGCGGTTACTCAAATATTTCTCGAGCCGAGTGCTTCGCAAACATGCCTAGTAGCACATACTAATGCGATGCTAATCATTGGGTACGCCGGACACATATTAATTTCAGTACGGCACTTTAGCACGAAGACCGCACAACAAATGCAATCGAAGACTTTGTCCACACAGCGCGCTTTCTTCGACTTTCAACTCTTCATCAACTCATTCTGAATCGCACTGATCAAACGCGTAGGCACAGATAATATAATACTATACTAGGCGTAGGTAAAGAGTGTGCATAAATGCTGCTGTGCTGGTGTTCAACACGTACGATCAATATTTTTCTTTTCTAAGGAATCTACATGAAAGCGCGCACGTGTGAAAACAGCTATTCAGTAACGGGTCTAGCTTTTCGTGGAAGGGAACCCAATGAAGTGGGTAAGCATCAAGAACCGGCGTCAAGGCGATAAATTCTGGTGGCGGCGATACGTTTTGTAACTACTCTCAGAACTTAGAGTTTCAAAAAAAGGAGATTCTATGTACAGCTATGTGTATACGTTGTGATACGAATATTTCGAGAAATATATTTAAAATCATAAAATAAATTTGTATTAGCAGATTGACACATCCGACTTTTAGTATTGCCGTTGATGTATGTATGACATAAATTATTTATATGAAAGTACATTAAAATAAGTATGTAAGTATATTCGTCGATTTATCTTTGAATAATGGACCGATTTTGTAAATTATTTTGGCATTGTATAGAGAATGTTACCAAGTGGTCCTATAACTATTTAATTCACGAGGCATTCGTATTAGTCCAGAACAATTAAAGGATTTTAAGTTTATGCCAAACAATTAATTTATTTTGATCTTATTGGCAATTTAATATACGATGGAAGACAGTCGATGACTCTCGCACAGGATGGATTAAGCTGGTGAGTATTTAAAAACGCACAAGAGACAGTGGGACAAGGGGCTCATATAATGATAAAATTTACGAAGAAATTATCAGTAAGAAATCTATAATTATGAATGGATTGCAATTTTCTTTTTGATTGAATAAGTAACAGGTGATCTTCCGATTTTAATTTAATTATTTAATGCCTTCGAAACATGAAGGACGTAAATGTTAGGCATTTTTTTTTGCAATTTCCCCGTCGTTTGTTAACCGATTTTGATGATTGTTTTGATGTTGTATAAAGAAAGATTCTACACAAAACTGGGCACGTGGCGTGTTCAAATATATATTTTATTCCCAAGGGATTAGTATAAATTCCAAAAAAATAACTAGAATTATAACATAAAATTTAAGTACCTATGTATGTATGTATGTGCCCTACTAGCCATTGAATCAAAGGTCCCAGTAAATCCCTAGTTACGTATTCTTAGTATTTCACAATACATAACGAAGGCAGGTGTGCCTTTGTAGTTTATTTCTCAAATAATTTTGCAAAATATTTCTATTACATTATATTTTTTTCTAAGAAACGTAAGCGATACTTTCTTTGAAATAAGGACTTGTAAAGATGCTTAATATTTACCTATTTTCCTGTTTGGTTCCCGAAATAACATTTTCCCCTGACGCTGCCTAGCAACGGTTTCGTTGCTAGGAGTTGCCCTAATAAGGTTCGATAAATCTATAAATACAAATAGTCAATAACAAGACTAAGAAAACGTTACAAAAACAAGTAAGATGATAACGAGATGGTCCGAATGCGGCCAAGCAGTTACGGGCAGGAATGGCCTGTGAATAGGTATTGCAACGAGAATCGAGCAGACTTGTCCAACAGCATTCTCAAGCGTACATAACACCAAACAGCTTTTACCATACCAAGACTCAAGAGGTGACTTTTTTAACTTTATTAAATTAGTTTTAATACAATATGGTTGCGGCTAACAGAAGATGTGAAAATGCGATCTTAATGATAAGAGGAGAAGGCTTTGGATAATAAACTACGCTCTGATCAGTTAAATTTAATAATTTGTACACTGCTCAGATCGGCGAAATGTCATTCATATACACACGACATTATGTAAAAGTCGCTGTCGCTGGCAGCGTATGTCACTGAAGCCGAACACTGATTTACATTTTCAGTAATAACATCAGGTTCTAGTTGCATAGAAAGTAACTTAGGAAGCCAGCAGTAAGACCTACAGACGTAGTATTTACAGGGCAGGTGCAGTGTACGTACTACATAGAGCGTACAAAGAACAGAGGGAGACAAACGAGTCAAGCGTGGGAAACAGTCTGGTCTCGACTCTCGACGCATGGGCTGCATTCGCGTTTCGCCCGCGGCTGTACTTTACCAGAGATACAAGAAAAACTTGTTCCTGCAGATATTCAGACAGGCTTTTTGAAATCCCTGTGAAATGACACTAACCGATATGAGCCGCGTAATATCTCAAGAATGACCTACATCACACACAACCCTCCGTTCAAATATGAACCGTTAAAGTGCAATACTAGGGGCTAGAGATTTGCGGAAATAAAACTGAAAAATTTGTTCGATTAACTGTTGAATCAGTCAAATCGACTATTACCAGTATTAGGATAACGACAGTAAATTAGTACCTAGTACCTACTTAGTTAACGATTAACCTTACTTAGTTAACTATCGTTATTTTCAATGATGATTATGTTTCTATACATTAGCCAAGAGAAAAGAAACAATTAAGCACTCAGGTCGAAAATACTAGGGTAGTTTAGTACAAAAAAATTCGACCATACCGCAATTTTACTTTGTAACATTACAAACATATTTATATAAAGCGCATAAATAAATATGATATGTGTGACGGAAACTTGTTTTCGCCCGTACCGCAATTTTACTTGATAATATTTCAAACTTATTTATTTATGCGGTGGTGTAAATTTTGTGTCAAGCCCTTGAAATATTTTGAAAATGGGTATATGATAAATAAAACATGGGAACTCTGATGTACCGATCGATTCAGCGTTAGTGGGATACAAAGAAAAACAGCCCAACCATTGGAGATCGTTTGCTTGCAAGCTTTGTCAAAAACAAGTTTTCTACAGATTTTGCAAATCTCAATTGTTTGTTGACCACTCTGATGGTACGGACGGAATGGACAGGAATTACGCGCTTCTTATATCCCCGAATACTCAAGCGCAAATCTTCTATATTCATTTTCGTGCAAAACCAACGCCTCGTATAGGATTACCGTTTACCATAGAAAACTTTCAAAAATAGCCACTAGAGATCTGCTCAAATCTGATTTGCCTTTTAAGTATTCGCGCGCGTGATGAGTGGGTACTCTGCAAAAACAGATTTTACTAGCTTCTCAACTAGCCTACCCACGAAAACAGTTAAATTGATTTAATGAGGTACATTTTCCGCTATGTCCTTTATGGTCTTAAGTAAATAAATTATTATGATAAAATTAGGTTTGACCTCCTCTACCTAACTACACTACCAGAAACTTATGAGAAGGCAAAAATTATAGGAAAAAATATCAACAAAGGAAAAAAATCGGATAATAATAGACCTGATAGAGACACCGGCATGGATAACTGATATGGCAGGCTTTTGAAAACCGTATTACAAGGAATAACATATAACAAGATCGTGATTGAAGAATCAGCCTGTACCATAGGTTGCTGCCGTGACGCGATTTGGATTGCCATCCATCAAACTGAATATTTGTCACAAAATTCAATATCGGGTATTCCGTTTTGTAGACATTTAAGCAAATTACGAATTATGAATTTAGATAAATATTTAATTATATATCACTGATTCGGGGCGACGACCGACAGCGGCGGCGGCGCGGCGGCGGCACGACGGTGCAGGTGGCGGCGGGGCGTCATGAATGAAGGTATCAAGTAACAAAGAGTATAATACCCTAATACCTAAATGGATTTCGTAGATTTGTGTCTAGTTTGTTCCAGTTACATTATGGTATTTGCAGTACCTACAGAATATTACAGTGTACAAATACAGTCAAGTAGGTACACTAAGTAATACATAATACAGTATTTTTAGGTAATTTGTCGCTTTGAAATTGACTTACTCGTCGACCATCTTCGGTAAAATTAGGTCTAAGTTCTAATTTTATCGATTATTGCTTCAGCTTGAAACGGATCAACGTGCGCTATCAGCTGAAATCGTTCAAAGCGCTTGAACTGAGTTAATTATGTTTATGTTGATCGCGTTCAGTTGCAACGGTGATATTAAACCTTAGTCTAACATGGAGCTAGTGCATAACTATACATCTCAGTGTAGACGAGTGTACCTAGTTTCTACACTCTATTATTTGTCAGTTCGTAGCAATATGCTATTTGTGGATCATGGCATGAAGCCAGCACCGGTCGCTCACTACACAATGTACCTAATGTACTTTATATCTTGGAACAATAAGGTTTAACAAGTATTTGTATGTTTCCGCATTGGTTAACTGGAGCCGGTATTTCAATAACAAAACATAATATTGCTTTGTGCCAACTATAACATCTAATGAACGTAATTATTTAACCCCATGCCTCTACAGAATTAGTTTCTGTATCTTTTATCTCTAATCATCAGCAGAATCTACAGTAGAACGGTCATAATGCGTTCGTATTAAAGTTAGGTACCTAGCTTGTGGCCGGCCCGCCCTATCTTCACATGCGTTTATCGGGGATCAAAAGGAACTAAGTTCATCCGCGAGATACAATCTCCGGGATCTTTGCATTTGAATGATCGGTTCAGCCGTGAAAAGGCAACATAGACACGAGTTACTTTTTGAATTTACAATATCAGTAGGGAATGGATTTTACGATCAAATTGGTAAATGTAAAACGCGAACAATAAACGTGAATAAATGTATGTATTGATTTGCCAAGACCGACAGACAACATTCAATAAGCTAAGCAGTTAAACAGAGAATTTTAATGTACTAGTTTCCTGCCCAACAGCTCGAGGCTCAATTAGCTGCTCTTGTTCTTTTTAGTTAGGGTTGCCATCCGTCCGGGTTTCCCCGGATTTGTCCTAGTTTAAAGGACGTCCGGGGACCGTCCGGGCGGGGTTTCGTTTGTAGTCCGGGTTTAAGAAATTCAAATCTTGGTCCGCTGCCGCACCGTCGTCGTCGGGCGAAGACGTGAAGCGCGACACACGCACTGTGCCCACCGCGATCAACCGACGACGCAACGACTCGCTAGATTCTGTTAAATTCCAATTTTATTGATAGCACTAGGAAGTCTCCATATTCCTATATATTATTAGAAAAACGATCCAATCACTTTAGTCTTTCAGGTATTGTTCAGTTAAACAGTACAGTATTATTATTGTAAAAAAATAAAATAAACGTCCGTTTTTGGCCGTAAGTTTTTGATAAGTAGCATAGTTGTATCAATTAGGATTTTGTTTAATAAATAAATAGGTATTACATATAACTATTAACAGAGTATACAAATTTGTGTTTTATTTTAAGAATAACAAAAAAAAATTATTAAAACAATTTGTAACAAACTGATAAAAGATGACTAAATTTAATTTTAAAGTCTAAAAATATATAAAAACTTGATTTACGATATTTTCAACTGTTTTGTGTTATATTATGTTTAAAAAGACCTGTAGACATGTCCGAAATCCGGGGTTTAAGACATGTGGTCTTATCCTGGTATTTTAGAGATAGCAACCCTATTTTTAGTCATGTTATTATTGCGTTGTCAATGTCAAGTAGCCGCATTACGCTTTTGAAAATCCCGAAAAAGGTACCTTTGCGGGATGCCTTCTAATTAGCCCAAAATGTTGGTATGATTTTAAGAATAATGTTCCAAAAATTAATTTATCAAGAACAAATGTAGATACTAGTTCCTTTTAAGAAGCTGAAGAGTTGGCTGCTTCTGAAAGTAATGCTATAGGTACGTATGTTTAGAGCTTAGCCTCTGAAATATAACATTTTCTTGTTACACTGTTATTTATTTTGTTTTCTATAAAATATTGCGCTTAAAGTATGATGTACTTGTACTTTATTCAGGCGTACGTGACGGGTAAGCTGTTTTGTGATTTTCCGTCAATCACTTGCGCTTCGCTTCGTTTCTAATATAATATGGCAAGGGCTCTAATATTGGCTAATATTAAAAGTTTTTGAACTTTCAGCTTTTGATGTTAGTGAATCACGAAGTCCGTGTAAATTGTACCTTAGAAAAGAACGATGCCGAGAAATGTTTGTCTCCTTCGTGTACAATTCAAAGTACACAGTTCAGTCTATGAAATGTTATGGATGGAAAGGTCGAAAGCAGAAAGTTTTACTTCGAAACTTTGTTTGGACTAGTTAGAAGATAAACATACTAAAAGTTCTCACCCCTGGACAAAAAATTGAAGCGAATAAAATCAATAACATCATATTTCTTATTTGATAATAATGACTATTTATAAACCTGTTTATAGTATTAAATTTGACTTGTCTAAGTGCTTATTTTGTAAGCCTAAAGAAATAAAGTTATTGAGTTTGAGTTTGTGAGGTGAGCCCTAGAATTGGGGGAGGGGGGCACAAAGCAGGTCCCGTTAGTTTTTGCATACATCTCGTAAACGATACTTCTTCATAGGAAATTTTGTTATTCTCCATAATGAAAGCTGATTTTAATTCCACAACTTTGGTTGTATACACTTTTGAACCATTCCCAGTCACCTCACCTCACGTCAACAGCCTATAATGGTCCACGGCTGGACGCAGGCCTCCCCATGATTTTTTTCTCTCATGGGGGGTAATTCATTCCCAATCGTTGTTGTCTAAATATCAGCTACGAAAGATGGTCGATTTTCAAAAACGTGTTAATAACTATCGCTACCAACGATTCCTCCACATCAAACGTCAAACCAGACAGTTTCTCCTTTCCACCAACATTCACTGGACTATACAGGCGATGCAAACTTTTAGTGCTTTTTATTAGAATCTTTTTTTTATTTACATGTGCATACATAATCGTACCTACATGTTATGGTGCTTTTGTTCTGGTAATGCATGCAGAATGCGTTTTGCAGTTGCAGAATTACAACGATTTTTTGCGCGTGTGTCCTGAAGACAACATGAAGCTACAGAAAAAAAGCCTTGATGCTGCACAGGACTGTCTGCTTCGACACCAGCATTTGATATAATTCCCTTTCATAGGTAGTAAAATGCTTGTTTTTTTACATTCACACAAACATTTTTGTTAAACGAAAACTTACAGAATTACGAAACCCTAGAAATTAAAACAATATAGCGAGTCCGCAATGCTTGTGAAGAAGAAGCTAAAAAAGCCCTAGGGATGGCATGACATGATCGTAAGGCGGTTGACCTTGTTGAATGTTTACATCGAGGCATTGGTCGCGAGCGCTTCAGGGCCACGCGTTGCAACGTGCGCTGGGACACAAACAACCTACATACCCATACCTACACTGTCATGTTAATGCGTCTCTAAATAGTAGTTCGAGTATGCAGGACGCCGCTCACCAGTGTCCGGTTAGGCGCGACTCGTTCCGATACGACCCATGGCATGGCAATGGCAATGCTACTGAACTTCGACACCATAATGGCCTTCTTACAGTAAGCGTAGTTCTTTTGAGAGGCAGAATACCGAAAGTGTTCTCAAGTCTGCATTGTAGGATCCCTCTTCATATAATCCAACTTTGACATTCTTAATAAATGCCTTTTAAAGTTTTCAACATAAAGTACTTAAAGTTTCTTGGAGTAAATTTTGACTTACTACTATTATTACAACTACTATTATACAAAACTTGATAAGTGCAATTTTCAATAACTGGGTGTATCACACACAACTTACACAGTATAAAGCTTCTTTATGAGCATGTAAATAAGATCTTTAAAAAGTGTGAAGTGTGATATACAGGTACATTAAAGGTCTTGCTTGAAAGGTACGATTGTTTCCTGTTTACGAGTTTCATGGTACTTTTCAAAAGCCAAGGTAGATGAGTGGGCAGTCGAGTAGGTACTCGCAAAATACGGGTGGCACTTTCGAGACTACAATAATATTTTTTATGAAGTAAACATTTCATGCGTCATACACAATAATATGGCCGTGTTTGTAAAATCTTGCTCTGCGTAGAGCTCAAAGTCTTTATACAGTATTTGAAATCAGCATATTATTTATATTAGAAAAACCGTAGTACTTTTTACTTTTTAACCTAATATTTTATGGATAAAAAGCGGACACATCCGATAAAGCTAGGTACTTCTACGAATCTTACATTTATGGGACCACTTCAAAATCAACCTATAGACAACTACGAAAAAATCATCAAAATCTGAGAATTGGCGGAGATATCATCAAAATTGCTGTAGCTAGTCGTGATTTTATAAAGTATTATGTTAACTTTTAAGCTTCTCGGGGTAAATGCTAATCCCTTAGCAATAAAATTTTATGGTACCAATTCGGGATCATTCTCTTATTTAAAAGCGAAAGAACTTTCATAATTGGTCCATATTTGAAGGACGAACATACATGAAAAATACCGCCGACCAAAGAACTCCTTGAAGGAGGTACAAACGAAAGTAATTCTGTCTGTCTGTCATTCAACTTGTTTTTCACGCCAAAACGGCTGAACGGATCTAAATAAAATTGAACAGGGAGGTATAAGTTTGGCGGAATAATACTTATAATTTTATGGGACCACTTCCGGACCACTATAATTATATACGATAGCGAAACAATTTTTAAAATCGTTCCATAATTGACGGAGAAATCGACGATAAAACGTCAAGTTTGAGTCTGACTCGCGCACCGAAGGTTCCGTAAAATTAAGAGTTTGGTATGCGTGTTCTTGTTTCTTGCCAAATAGCATTATTCTAGTTCAACGGAAAGTAGTGCCTTACAAATTTTGGTCATTAGCAAGATAAAAAAATCTTTGATTTTATCTAAAAAAAATCCGGATTTTCCCTGCTATGAAACCTTGCTTCTTGCCCAAATTCATGACTCTAGGTTAACGGGAAGTACTCTATAGGTTTCCGGTCCAAGGAGTTTTTTTTGGTGATAAACCACAAATTTCTGGTTTTCGGTTTTTTCCTTTACTTGTGCTATAAGACCTTGCTTCTTGCCAAATTTCATGATTCTAGGTCAATGGGAAGTACCCTAAAAGTTTTGTGTGCATGTGATTCCCTAGGAAAATTACAAAATATTTGGGCGAAAACGTCTGTTACTTTTATTTGCGTTGACTTAGAAGTTTGTTTTATATCGCGGCTCCAAGAGGTTACGAACCTGAGTATATGGTGTGAATTTCAACTCGATACCTCCACGCGTTTCGGAGATTAGAGAAAAGAGGGTTGATAACAGACGGACAACAAAGTGATCCTATAAGGGTTCCTTTTTCCTTGATGTACGGAACCCTAAAAAAGTACAACATAGAACCTCCTCTTGAAGTTGGTTAAAATGGAATTTTCAGAATAAATATTAAGAGACCATTTAAAACACATAATGTTAACACCAAATACTTTTAAAAACTCTAAGATTTTTTTTCCTGAATAAGTTTTTTTAATTCCATGACTACAATAAAAAATATACCTCATGGTTCTTATCAAAGTGGTCTCGATTCCGGAATAACTCATACCACCCACCACGTCTGAATTGTACATCATAATCATCATCATCATCAGCCTATACCAGTCCACTGCTGGACATAGGCCTCCCCTAATGAGCGCCATAGCGCCCTGTCTTCAGCTTGCCGCATCCAGCATCTGCCAGCAGTCTTTCGCAAATCGTCGTCCTGAATTGTACGGTTCGGTGAAATTTTAAAATAAGTTTTAAGTCCGTGTTAATAATTATAATAATAATTGTTTTTCCTTCACATTTAGAACACTTCTCAAATCAGATAAAGAGATACCAAGGTAATTATGCCGATTTTAATGGGAAAATCTCAGGGCATAGGTATGACTTCAAAAAAATATAGATAGATAACTCTTTATTGTACTACAGAAACACAAAATACAATACAAAAGGAAATACATAGAATACAGGGCGTACAAAGGGCGGCCTTATCGCTTTGAGCGATATCTTCCAGGAACCTTGAGAAAAACCAGATGAATTTTATTTGTATTCTGTATTAGTTGGTTGGTATAGAAATATATCTGCATATTTATTTTTGTAATTTACGTTGTTAGTATTTTGAAATGAAATCATTGTTAAATTATCTAGTGAGACTAAATGACAAAATTTCAAAACGTGACGTCATCGTTCATCCTGTTGTCTTTATAGCTTTAGCAAAATATCTTTTTATGAAATAGAAAGAAAATGATTCATTACACACAACATGGTATACCTATACACAGAAAGAGGGCAGCGTTTTTGTCACTCGAAACTGAGTGCAGTTATAATAAGTTTATTATGTATAAAATAAATAAATAAAATAAAAAGCCTTTTTATTTCCTACTAAATACCTATTTTACATTGATTTTGAGTTACTTAACTAAATGAATTAACTTACTTTACAAAAACTAGTTTTCCTTTGATTGTTTGACATAACTTAATAATTAGCGTAACATGATTTCGTTAGATATAGCGATATCTGTAGGAACCCCATATTGGGTGAAGGCCTCCTCCAAAGATGCCCATTTGTCTCTGTCCTGTGCGGTCTGTTTCCAGTTTGGACCGGCTGTCCTTTCAATCTCTTCATCCCAACGTGTCAGTGGACTTCCTCTGCTTCGTTTACCGGGAGGACCTTAACTTTTCCTAAAAGTCACTTTTCTGTATTGCTTCTTCTAGTTCCAGTAAGCGTTCGTATGATGATAAGGTCCTGACGTTATAAGTTGCGATTTGTAATTGAGTTAATTGTTTATTTTTCCTGGTATCCGTTTGTGTAGTATCCTTTGGAGGGTTGTGGTCATAATCTTC
Source organism: Eupithecia vulgata (assembly GCA_946478455.1). Classification (NCBI taxonomy): domain Eukaryota; kingdom Metazoa; phylum Arthropoda; class Insecta; order Lepidoptera; family Geometridae; genus Eupithecia; species Eupithecia vulgata. The sequence goes on along the minus strand of OX297859.1, from coordinate 10,827,916 downwards.
CACGGTGACCAGCCGGGTTGGAAGATGATTATGCATATACTGTTTATTTCATATTAATTTAAAAATTGCGGGTGTTGTATCAATTTTCGGTAATAAAATAAATAATCAATTAAAAAAAAACCTGTGTTCAGTTTTTTTTTTTTTTTTGCGGTAATAGGGTAACACAAAAAAATCCAGACATGCAATATTTTAAGCGTATATCCGTGGATAAATCTCTAGGGTACGACTACGACATCATATTTTGTAATTTTGATGATATGTTTTGTCACTATTATAATCAATAATTATTATAAATTTTTATCTTAAAATTTCCTGTTTTCGGATTTTTCCTTTTACTTGTGCTATGAAACCTTGCTTCTTGCCAAATTTCATGGTTCTAGGTCAACGGGAGGTACCCTATAGGTTTAAGGATTTATAGTGCTTACCCGCACTCTGGGCATCTCTAAGAAACCCTATAGGTTTTGTGTTCATGTGATTCCCTTGTAAAATTAAAAAAATATACATAACCAGCTATAACTTTTGATTGCGTTGACTTAGAAGTTTGATTTATTCGCGGCTGAAAGAGGTTACGAGCCTGCGTATATGATATGATGTGAATATCAACTCGATAACTCTACGCGTTTCTGAGAAAAGAGGGTTGACAGACGGACAGACGGACAGACAACAAAGTGATCCTATAAGGGTTCCTTTTTTGCTTTTGAGGTACGGAACCCTTAAAAGACGCAAATAAGAGTGTTTCACCATAATAGTATGCAGCTTGACTTGTAGATTTTAATGGTGAAATAAAAAACAATTGGCATAAGTACTGTCGATACGTCCTTATGGAATGATGGCCTCGATGTGTAATAAAGTTGTTTTATCTTAAGATCATACTGTATGTTTACAAAATTTTGTAGGTAATATTTTTTTACGCAATAAAATATTGATAACTGATTCGAGTTGGTCTTGAATACGAATCAGGAACCTGTATTAAATTTTTTGAGTTTCTATATCCTCTGATAATAAATGGTCCATGGCAGCGGGTGAAAACAGTTTCATCCATGAAACTGAAACTAAATTTGCCTTAAATTGTAACTAGATGCCGCTACTAGATAATTTGGAGTGTTTCAAAAACTATAAATCGACTCCAAATTCCTAAATAGTGAAAATGGGTTTGGAAGGAACACTAAAAATATTTCGGTCGGATTTTACGGGACGGACGCAAGGCAAAAAAAAACGAACATTTTCGTAATTCTTTGGTATGTATAGCGTCTGCCCGCGGCTTCGCACGCGTATTATTGGTATACTACTTAGTCTATTATTTAAGTAAGTTCTTAATGTACGACAAAATTCATTTTGACCTGTTTAGTAGCTTAGGTAGCGAAATAAAATTCACATAAAATTGAATAAATTAACTTCGCGTTATCGATTCTAGCAAAAACTAACGTTTTTCAAAAAAAAAGGTCAGTGACCTTAAGTACAAAAGATCATTGACCCTGAGGCCATCCGTGGTAGTTCCCCCACCCTAATATTCCCACATCCCCGATCCAAATTATATTTTGGCGAGGTTTTTGTCAAAACCCCCAGCTCAAATTCAATCAACAACGAAAAACCATTCATCAAGATTTCACCAAAAATGTTGAGATTATTCGATAAAATTGCGTTGATTGAGCTTAGCGGGATAAATACAAATTTCGTTTTATGATTGGGACTAATCCGGAATAATTTCCTATTCAGTCCTATAGTTCCTATCAGTTCATAATTGACGGAGAAAGCGGACTAAGATGTTTAAAAAAATATGCAGTCGAACATTAAAATTCCTTTTGAGGTCGGTTAAAATTAGATCGCGTTTTCCGAGTATTCCGGGCTTAAAACGACTACAAGACCCAATTATTTGCTTTAAGAATATTATTCTGTAATGCAAACATACCTGGAGATGTATTCGAAATCGGTTTATAGATTTTAAAACACGCACAATTATTATCGCAGAAAAGCGCGCGCGAAACCGCGGGCGAAAGCTAGTTTGATATAAATGTCAAACGACATATCAAACTTTGCAGTTTTACTACGAAAAGATGAGAGAAAAAGTCAAAGCAAAGCAAATTCACGGGTAGTAAGTATTGTAACGATGGTTAGACAGAGAGGAACGTTTGTTTTGTTAAGTGCATCTCACACTAATCACAGGCACAGTTCCTACAAAGCTATCATAATGACACGACTGTTATTTTCCGCTATGATCATGACCTAGACACGGTGGCCTTCGTCGTACATAAATAGATAATAAGGTCAGTTCACTATGCAATGCAGGTTAGGAATCTACGTAAAAAATAATACTATGGACAAAATGGACATCACTGAAATTTTTGTAAACTTGAAGAGGTAGAGTAGGCTGGCTCCTGAAAAAGGTCTGTATATTCTCGTACAATATAGTCGGACTGATTCTCCTTTCAGGAGAATACATAAAGAAATAAAATAAATAATGCTGGACAATCCATACAGCATCATCTAGCCCCAAGATAAGCAGAGCTTGTGTTATGAGTACTAGATAGAAATTTTCACATAAAACGTGCTCTATTTTCGGTGGTATAGGTAGGTTAGGTACCTAATCAGAATCATCAAAATCTGTACACTAATACATATCATACATTTAGAATTATAATTTATTTGAAAAGCGGGGAAACGTAATTATTTTAAAAAGCACCAGCTAACGATCAAATTGTTTAACAATTTACAAAGTAGGATTGCATTGTTATGTTGTGCCCCTGCCTGAAAATAATAGCAATAAGATATGCGCTGCGCACACACAGGACGGGGCGGGCGACAGCGATCCAGGCTACTTGGGTAAAGTAATAGAGATAGCGGCATCTCTCAAGTGTGACAGAGACAGAAAGGTGGTCGCGGAATGTGGCGCACTTAATTTTTGTAACGGACTCCGGGTCGAAAAGCGCGCGTCGATGCCGAGGACCATGTAGTACGGCTACGAGCTGGGGGGCAGGTGTGGGGGGGTCGAGTAGTACGTCGGCCCGCGCTTCTCGTAAAGGAAGCGACCCTGACGCGGTCATTGCTCGCCGCGACCGCATTCCTCTCCCGCGCCCCGCGCCTAGCCGCGGCGCGGCGCCTGCGCATCAATGAACGGCAACCAACCGACTGCGCATCCACTCGCCCTCTCGTTCACTTACACATATCGACCTATAGCTTTTTGTTCAGTTTTATGTATCATAAAACTCAGCTGCTTTGTTTTAGATATAAAAAATCACTAGCTACTAACGTTTTTTGTGTACATGTAATATGTTATAAATATTGCCAAAGGTACTGTTTTAATAACTGCGTATTAGTTATTAAGGTATTAACATTGTCAGGGAAGTAAGGTTCTTATACCGACCATAGGTTACTTTGTAAAATACTAACAAAGACATGAAAATGATAAGATAACTAATGTCTCATACGCATAGTGTCAGTTTACCGGTGCCATCGAAAGCGTTCACGGGTAGGCAGTCGGACAGCTTAGCGCAAGGCGCTGCGGTCAACGCACGGCAAACTGCCGGGTCCGCCGGACTTACAGGTTGGACATGGAGCAATGGAATCCGCGGGGGACAAAAAAGAAATGCGCCTGAGCCGCCTGCCGCGCGCATCAGGACTACTAAACAACGTCACACGGTCAGCGATGTCCTCGAGCCGCTCCACAGCTGCATACAAAAAATACGGACAGACTTCAAAGCGTTGCTTCGCAATTGTTTCACTTACATTTTTTGAGGAGTGCTTGTTCAGACAACTTTGCTAATGAGCTCACAATAAGATTGTTCAGTAAAGGTAAAGAGTATCTAATCTACTAAATGAATAGATAAGATGGAATCTCGACTCAATTGCAAGATTGAGCCCTAGAATTTTACTGCGTTCTTCTTCTATAAAGACAAAACTGAAATGGTTAGGCAAGTAAAGTAACTTGCATAACAATAAAATTATCTAATTTATCTTCGCCTGTCGCGAGACAAACGTGTTTTGCGAGTACGCTACCTTACAGTCTGGACAGCCATGACGTAAAATGATGGAGTTCAATCTTTGATGAATTAGGTTTTTCGTTATTTTTTAATTTCATCTCAGTATTCAAAAAATGAATTTCTAATATTGTAAAAATTCGATAAGGATTCATTCATCATTGCCTACTCTACCTAAACTGGGTCATGTCTAGTCTAGGTTATAGAAGGGTTCAGATTTACCATTTTTGTCCCGAACCCTAAATCTCAATAAAAGTTAGGTGCAGCACCGTGCATCATTTCCGAGAAGTCCTTTCTTGCGAGTCGTGTTCTCGGAAGAGACGGCCGCTTTTTACGCGCCAAATTCTTATTACAGTGATGCGAGGATTGCTTTTGCGCATTCCAAAACCCTTGACTGCGATCACACTGTTTGAGAGCTGCTTGCAAGTTATTTATTATTTATATTAATATAATACCTAGGTAAAGTTTAGTACTACTTTAGTCAACCTCTGTCTGTGCTGTGGCGTGGTGGGCGAATGTCTGCCTGCGACGCAGGAGGTTGCGGGTTCGATTCCCGCCTCGGGACAAATGTGTGTACGATCTGCAGACATTTGTTCAGGGTGTTCTGGTCGTTTTCTATGTATAATAAAAAATATCTATCTATGTTTTGTATTATATTATGTATATCAGTTGTCTAGTACCCTATAACACAAGCTCTGCTTACCTTGGGGCTAGATAATGCTGTGTGAATTGTCCAGCATTATTTATTTATTTATTTATAAAGTTTGTGAGGTTGTAATCTCTGGATCTACTGAACCGAAAAAAATGAAAAAATTTATTTTAATAATAGAAAGCCACGTTATTAATTTGATATTTTTAGAACAAAACTCATAACAGCTTCAAATCCTAAAGATTTACAAATGCGGTACAAAAATTAAACTTTATATGGGATTACCTCGGGATTTGATATCATTCTCTTTTAAAACTAAATAAACTTTTAAATCTGATAAAGTTTGCGAAAGTTTTTCATATTATGTTTAAAACAAACAAATATAAACACCCAGGGCCGAATTGAGAACCTATTTTTTTGAAGACGATTAAAAATCCAAAGCTTCAGGGATATAGATTGGACGACCATCAAACACCGATTCCGAAAAGTAGTTTTACGAAGAACCGAAACGCGTCCTATAAAACCCAATTTAAAACCACACAGCACTATCCAATAGTATACGATACGGCGAGACTCAAACAAGTCTACTACAAAAACAAGTCTAAAGCGAGATGAGACTGCCAATCATTAATGGATTGCATGCACCCCACCTAATCGTTCAACTATGGTTCCGGATCGGTGTCATTGACCGGCATACGTCGGAAATAGATACTCCCCCGGTTCCGGCGGGTACTTCTGCGCATAAATTTAACTTAAACCGTACCGTACCTACTAGCTAGCTTGCGTACGTAGGTTCACATTGGTCTTTATTATTTTGACCGTTAGCTTGAGCCTTTTTATCTCTTCAGAAGCTAGTAGCATATTGTCTAATTCGGGAGTGAATCCTTGCAAAAGAGAATGATTGATTTGCTGTCGCATTTACACATTTTTTTTGAGTGGTGGTGATTATTACGCTATGATTATAACGGTAAATTGTAAATACTCTACAGCAATCTCAGCAAAAAGCAGCTCGAAATCCGGAACTCGATTAACAGAACGTTACGCTCTTCAATAAGAACCTTACGCTTTTAAATTGTGTCCCAAATAATCTACACACCAAAGTCAGCGACACAGCCGGGGGCGCGGCGGGTTGGGTTGGTGTGACATTTAATTTAAGTGTACAAGAATTCAGTGTGTATTGGCAGCCGAAAGTGTTTTAACAACTTATCGGCATCATCCCACCGACTTTGTTGTGTGGAATCATTTAGCACAATCGGGTGCATGACAAGTCACGGTAGCGAAAAGGGCGTAGAGGCGAGTGAGGCGAGTCGAGGCGGTCAGACAAACTAGACATTAGCGGTAGACAGAGCGCGTCACGCTTACGCTGATTATTAAGTATACGGATAGGTGTAACTTGAGGCTGATTCGGTAGCATGCATGGGCAATCGTCAATAGCCAGTTCCAGACTAGCCGAGCAATCTTTTAATTAATGCCACTAGCAATTTTTTATAATGCCAAGTGTTTGAAGATATGTACGTTCATGATGATTTTACTCATAGGCTAGGTCTAAGTAGTTGCATTGTATCACTCGGGAAAAAATGACCGATTCCTAACACTGTTTTTGTGAAAAATATATGCCTGTTTTTGTGGATGTCATAGTATCGATAGTAATCGGCTTATTCCTACCCCTTGGTGAAAAATATTATACTTTTTCACTCAGACACAAGCAGACGTAAGAAGCCAACCTTCCTCGTGAACACTCCATTCCACTCGGCTAGCCTGGAACTGTTTTTTCCAGCTAAATGCGGCTTTGGCAATAGTACCTCAAAGATTTGGCAGTGCATGTGTCACTTATATGAAGCTACAAAATATGGAACTGATAGCCGTCGGCATCTTCCTTTATCAAACGATTCCGGTTTTCTTTTAAACAAACTTAAATACCCACTAGGACTTAAATAGGATATACTCGTACTTGTATATAGTGGTTTATTGTCGATTATATCGGCAAATAGCAGTCATTCCCAAAATTTGGTCGGATTTTTCATCACAATTGGCATCATTGTATTCGGCGCGTACCTATGTGTGTCGCCTGATCTCTTCAACGGCGTTGCACTTCCGGGGGCGGTCGATACCGGCGGCGACTTGCGCGGTACCGCCTCCCCGCTGCCCGCACAGGCAAAGTGTGCCCCTTTTCGTCTTCAAAACCTCTCACCGACACTTAATGTACATTCGATCGAACGCATGTTATTTTAATAATAACTGGCTATAAATGTAATCCAACCAAAAATTTCAGTACGATGAGCGCAGCCTGTTTCCACAATCTTTTTAAGAGATTCATATAGCGTGCCCGAAGAAAGTAGCCCATTTTATGTCGGAACTTTGGTCATTATTAGGGTAGGGATCCATATACCTTGTAGAGGACAGTAAGCTCGGTTTCATTAAATGTCTTAGGGCATGAAACATGGTAGAATCGACGAGCAAATTGGAAGCACGGCATTTTTTACATCCCGACGATGTCTATGGCACGTAGAGATATTACGTGTATTTAAGATTATATATCGGGTATTTATCGCGTACCTTTTGCTTTCTTTTCCCCAACGTTTCAACCGCGTTTCAGCGATCGTGGTCACGGGGCGACGCTCGCTGAAACGCGGTTGAAACGTTGGGGAAAAGAAAGCAAAAGGTACGCGATAAATACCCGATAAATAATCTTAAAAATGTTATCAAATCGCGAAAGTTTAAAAAGTTATATTAGGTCCTTACATATGAAATTGGCGTTTTTCGTACTGGCCACTTTAATCACAAATTTCTCCTCTTTGGTAAGGAATTCCAAATTCAAATTTGTACAGCTATAGACTCATGTATTTGTGCTTCGATGATCGTCATTCATTTGTTTTTTTTCTTCTGTTTTTTCTGTTTGCGTCACTCATTTTACAAAATGGAAAACGAATTGACTGAAGCAAACCGGCAAACGCGCGTCGACTGCTGCGTTACATTACTAAACCGGCACAATAATGAAGGTATTTTAAACCGAATCATTACCTGTGATGAAAAATGGGTTCTTTACGATAATCGGAAGCGCTCAGCGCAATGGTTGGATCCTGGCCAGCCAGCCAAATCCTGCCCCAAGCGAAAATTAACCCCAAAAAAGTTACTTGTAAGCGTTTGGTGGACTAGTGCCGGTATTGTTCATTACAGTTTTCTCAAATCTGGCCAGACTATTACGGCTGATGTCTATTGTCAGCAATTGCAAACCATGATGGAAAAGCTAGCGGCTAAACAACCTAGGCTGGTCAATCGCTCCACGCCACTGCTGCTTCACGACAACGCTAGACCACACACTGCGCAACAGACGGCTACTAAATTAGAAGAGCTTCAATTGGAAAGTCTAAGACATCCTCCGTACTCCCCGGACCTTGCTCCAACAGATTACCATTTTTTTCGAAATTTGGATAACTTCTTGCAAGGGAAAAAATTCAACTCCGATGGGGCAGTCCAAATCGCCTTCAAAGATTTTATTGATTCCCGTCCGACTGGTTTTTTTAGTAAAGGGATCAATGAACTACCTATAAGATGGCAAAAGTGCATAGAAAATAATGGTTCATACTTTGATTAATTAAATATATTATATTAAAAAATATTCGACTTTTTGTTCCTCCCATACAAAACGCCAATTTCATATGTAAGGACCTAATATTACGTGTAGTATATATTTTTTCGGCAATCGCGCCGTAGACAGACATTTTTATTTGTCACGTCACAGCGTTTAATTTGCCAGAATCAAACTACATTAAATATACCTGTCATCCATCAACATCAACTCCATAAACATACGTGCCTCTTTAGGATTCGTTGCCAGTCTGGGTTAACGTCCCCCATAACAGTGGTAGGTAATTTAGTGACTGAGGTCGGTGAGTAAGCCTGAATGACCTTTATGCTGTAGCGCTTGGACAGCCGAAGGATCAGGTACGCTAGTTGACTCACTGGAGTTTACTTCAACGTTGTTAGAGAGAGATTGACGAGGAAAACTTCGCCACCCGGGATGTTTTATTATCCTCGCGAAAGTAGAAAAGATGGCCCGAGTCTAGGGTTTAGGGTCGGTGTCCCTCTCTACGGATTTCACATAACCCCAGAAAATTGTTCGCTAACTTGGAGCAGGGGGTGCTAAGAATCACCGGTACCTCAGCCCGGTGATTCCTACTAGCACCCCTTGCCCCGCCGTTACCATGACCACTACCATGGCCAAGAAAAGCGAGGCGGTCGGGAACTGGGAGCCATTATTAGAGGGTAATGCCTAAAATCCCCACGCTGGGAATGCGGATTGGGGATTGCATTTCAGTGGTGGAATTGTTTTACAGGTGGCGCTGCTGCCCGCTCCCCGGTTTGTGTCCCTTAGTGGCGACTAAGGGGGCATCTATTAATTACGTGATGCGATTAGGGAGGGAATGGGTCGAGACAAATATCACGTGCGGGAGAGGGGGGTCTCGTAATTTTTTTCACGAATTTTAGTAGTGTTTGTAGCGGGATTCAATTTTGGAAAAGAAAATCGTTAACCAGAGAAAAATTTAAAACCCAATTAAATTTGAATCTCGCTTCTGTTAGATTTTTACCTGACTACCAACGGAGTAGGACAATGAATGCGGTTGGCTTGGCACCGCAAACCAAAGACAAATTTGAATCTCAGCAACACGAAAAGAAAATCTTTCTTTCATTAACTTTCGTGTTTCGAAAAATCTGCATATAGAGCCCCCCCCCCCCCTCTCGTTAGCAAAATCTCACGACATCTCACCAAGGGGGGAGGTCCCTTAGGGGGAGGGCTCGAAAAATCGCCAAAATCACTTCACGCATTTTATAGATGGATCCTAAGGGACTACGGAAGCCTCCTATGACACCCACAGGAAGATTTGGCATGATACAATACAATTCTAGGCCCAGTATTACACGGCTCGACACGGCATTGTATATCTGTATTTCGTTCGAAACAATATTCTGATTTTTTTTATACTTAGCTGCTTCTTACAAAAGGTAATGATATTGTTAGAAGTTCTTTACAGTACAAAAAGAACAATGCTCAAAACATTTCAGCAAACTTTTCATTAATATTATACCTACTGCGCGAGAGAAACTACTTCCAAGCACCATCCATCGCGTAATAATTACCCGTAGAGAATAAATTATTGGTGTCCGCGTTATTCCTCTGAGAATAATGAACATCAGCTGGCAGCTACCTATTTACCACCAGAGCTCCGCTGAGCGCAGCTAAGAAATTAATGTAATCTTACTGATGGACTATTTTCTCGCAAAGCTTAGCCACCTCAAATTTTTAATTCTTTAACAAGTCTGGTGGAATCAGCTCCAGGTATTGAAGCTTCAGTTCTTTATCTTGGTCAATAAGGTCAATTAATTCAAGCCCTCGTCTACGTATCCCACATATCATTAAAAAAACAAAAGTGAAACTGATACTACAGAAATAATCTATCAACAATATTTGTATGTAGGTAAGTCTAATGAAAGGACGCGTTTATATGAATATGTACTAGCACGATGTCCGAAAATAACTTACGTCCTTTATGAAAGTCCATTATGAAATCTTACCCCGTCTTGTATATCAGCTTTAGTGACGTTAATGTCACAGAAAAGCGTCACTCAAGTCTGAGCAAGCTTTTATATAATACGGGCCTTAGTAACCAAATCACTCACAATGCAACCAACCGCGGCGTTTTTTACCAACAAGGTTCCAACGCTAAATGTCTACAACTTACAATATACAAAATATATAATATATACACCATTATAATAAAAACAGCGGGTTCTTTGGGTATGAAACTCTTACTATAAAACCTCAACTAGTGATTCTATAAATATTAATTCGGCCACTACAAATATTAAAAGCCTATATACTACCTCAAATCAACTTCGTCAGATCTCCAAACTAGTAAATATTTAAAATTGAAATTTATAAATGGTAAAGTTCAGGACTTACTCTATCGATCATATGTATCATAAACACAATTTCATAAAAACTAGTCTATAGAAAAAAGAATCTCTTCTTAATTTTTACTAAAACCTTAATTACTCAATAAATTGACAATAAGCATAGTAATAGAACTTAGTATATAGAACATTTTATGTTTCGGTTTTATAAATAACGCCCTGCTATGCCCTGTCCCGCTCCTAGGATGGCGAAATCCTATGTCTATCCTTTTCACAAAGAGAGTTTGTGTAGGCGCCCTTAAGTTATTCAAAACAATAATTTCTAGATTTCAGAGGTGGCAGTCGAAATAATGAATTATAATAGTAGGTCTTGTTCCACAGTAAAAACCTTCAGCCCGTCACATGCCACGATACAGTTACTATTTGCATCGAACGGCAAGATAGTCACTTCAATAAATAACACCGGACTTTATCAATTTAGTTTGATTGATACGGCTTAACAATGGTGGGAATGGTCTTTTAAAGTGCACACACGCAATCTCGCTCGATGCATAAATGAATAAATGCGTTGAGTTGTTGAGCTTACAATTTTGCAGAGTGATGATTGACAGCATGAGAGAGTATAAATTGAATCGTACTTATTCAATTCTTAAAAGGATATCCTTGCTATTACTATATTTAAGTCAGAGTTTAAAAGATATCGAAGTAAGAACATAAGTACATAGTAATATTGAAAAAAATCTATATTTATAAAACAAAGTCGTGTTAGTTACACCAATTATAATTCAAGAACGACGGGACCGATTTTCATGGTTTTTGATTTGTTGATTTTTTTCTTAGCCCGGAATAGGATAAGAAGTATTAAAACATTGGAAAATTGACGATAAAATAACTACCCGTGCGAAGCCGGGGCGGACCGCTAGTACCTATTTAATAAAATTCATCTTATACTAAACAATATTTATGAACGTATTTAAACAAAACATATTTACTATATCAATAATAGGCCACTCAATATCGTACACGAAGTTTACGCAATAGAGCGAATGTTATCAGTATTATTTACAATAGTAATATGGTAGGTATTTTGCAATTACAACTTGAATGAATACGCGTGGAGTTGCGTAGTATGCTACGATTATGGAGAAGTCAATTGAGCTTCACACAAGGTACATGCACGATACGAATATGTTATTATGGCAATCGATATGTCCACTAGGTTCTTTCCCAAAGCGCTAGATGGAAACTTATTTCCACAATGCACCTCTTCTCCAAATAAGTCGGTGGGTGGGTACCTACTTATTGGTTTTAAAAGGTGTGCTATAAGCATTGTCATGCATTTCTTGGCAGATTTTCTGGTGTGTATGAGAGAACGGTAGAAGTTTATAGAAGAGGAACTTAAATTCGCAGACAGACAGAGTTACTTTAGAATTTCTAATACTAGTATTTAGTATAGATAGATGATGATAGATGAGAAGTTTTTGAGTTGGAACTTGGGAGTAGAAAATGTCGGAGCACACCGGAACTCGCCCAGATGAAGCAGAGATTGCAGCGAGCAAATGAACTTGTCTATAAAATCTATGGAGTGTGAAGCTCATCCTATTTTCCCACGGTGGTGTTATAGCCATTTCTCCGAAGAGATGACAGCCTATCATACTAAAACGATTTGAATTTGCGGAAACCGTGTTTCACACAAAGTTATTTACTTGTGGATTAGGTATGATTTACTTTGACGTGGACATTATTATTCACATCATAACAGATAAAATGGTTTTAACAGACTGCAGACTTGAAAAAAGGAGAAGGTACATTTAATAAGAACAAACAAACACACAGCCGAACATGCTGAAAGTATGCTTTTTATTTTTATGCTCTTACAAGTTCATCGATTTCTCCGTCAATGCTGAACCGATTTTGAAAATTCTTAAATTGTTGAATTGACAATGATCCCGACGTGGTCCCATAAAAATTGTATTCCCATGGGATTAGTTTTTATCAGGCAATATTAAAAAAAGGAAAACCAAAGGATTCCAAATCGGTTTCTTAACTAACGAAACGGAAAACAAAAGAGGAGGAGGTTCTGTTCGGCTGGATGTATTTTTAGGGTTACGCAACCAAATGGCAAAACGGGACCCGATTACTAAAACTCCGCTGTCCAACCGGCTGTATCTCATGAACCGTGATAGATATTGGTTATGACATCAAAATCTTTTGATATCATAACCACTCATTATTCAAATTGTGTCATGGAATTTAAAAACAAAAAACATCAACTTTTCAAACAAATCACCATTTTGTTTGGAAGTTCTGAAATCGTATAAAAAGAAAGCGTTTATGAAAATTGATCAGTCCAAATTGTCCCTCCAGCCAGCCTACGCGACGCTGCTAATGCACGAGAATGCCCGCTGCAGTGATAGGCAGTACCTGGAAGAAATCGACATTCCCACACTAGACTAGCCAGCCTTCAGTCCTGACATGAATCCAATCAAGCATATGTCCCAATACCAATAATCCTAAACTGTAGCTGTGTAGGTGTTTCTGTCTTAATCGAAAAAAAAGCTAATGCCAAACTTTAGAAATAACAGAATCTTCTATAGTCGGATATTCTAAATCGAATATTATTGGAATTTTTAATATCAGGCGAATGCTCCCTCTAGTCTGGGAGGCATTAGGATATAATGTTTTGTAAGGGCGTATTCACACAGCATCCGTTTTACAGGATCTATTTTTAAGATTCTGTACCTCAAATGGAAAACATAACCCATATAGGATCACTTTGTTGTCCGTCTGTCAAACCTCTTTTGTCAGGAAATTGTCGAAATATTGAGTTGTAATTACCAGCAAATACTCAGATCCATAAGCTCTTGGAGCCGTGATATAAATCAAATTTGAGTCTATTTTTTATTTCAAGGGAATCAATCACTTGCACACATAATCTAATGAGCACCATGTTGACAAAAAATTATGAAATTTGGCGAAAACCCTAAATTTGTATAATATAAAAAAAATCCTCACTCGGGACCAAAACCGGGTAGGTACTTCCAGTTAAACTGGAATCATGATTAGCAAAAAATGTCCTATATTACCGACTCGCAATTATCGTTCTATTTTTGATGGCGTTTGTAGTTTTTGTAGCTAGTTTACACAGAGACGGTATTCCGGATCTAGTAAACGATTGTGTTCAGTAGCTAAGGATCCGTAAAAATCCTATTCATATACATTCATATTCATATATTTATTCGCCGTAGGAGCACAAGGCACACTTGGTTACGTCTATTTACATATAAATTCGGATCTGCTGTGTGAATGCGGCCTAAAAGTCACAAACGAGTCCTCAGATGTTATTACCATGTTTTAATATACGAATTCTCACCTGTCGACGTCCTGAATTTGAGTTTGCAGGAATTTAATTAAAAAATAAGATTTTTTTATAAAATATTTTTTATTACAATATTGACGAGGCCCTGTCGGTTGATTTTGTATGTAAGGTTACCTACTAGACATACGTATGGGATTAATAATATAATTTAAGATTTACCTTTATGACTTTTCGCAGTGTACACAATTATAATTACGTACCAAAAGGGCATAAATGAATTAAATCTTAAATCTCCTTAAGATTGTTTTGAGCAAGGTAAAATTAACAGGGACAGCGTAGCACCCAGTACAAGTCAATCGAGCCCCGAATTCTAGTAAAAAATATCGAAAGTTATATCACTAGCGACATCTATGGACAAAATATAAAAGCCGACTTAGCGCCTTATTGCAGTTTAGTTTTCGTGAGTGGTGAGTAATCCCACCCGGATTATGACATCTTATGGGGTGCATTTTTCTTCACGAGTCAACCAGATGAAGATTTTAATTGAAGATTTTTACGTTATAGCGTATATATATAAGATTTTGTTGAGGATTTTTCCAGGAACGGTTTTGATAGCAAATACGTTTCTAAGATTGAGAATTGGTAACTTACCTACCTACACCCTAGCTAAACTCCTTGTAGAATGTTTGTAAACAAACCATCGCCCGCCATGTAATCGGCGTCGATTTTTAGATGTAATTGGAAGCAATATTTGTTAGAGAAAGGATCTCTAATCAACAAGTAATTGCGATAAAAGGACGACGCAACAGAGTGAATAAGTATCGGCGGTTTGTTTACAATCATTCTTCAAGGAGTTTGGCTAAGGTAGACCTAGCTACTACTTATATTATTTAACGAGTACGTACCTAATAATTTTCCAATTCTGATAAGTCACACTGCCAAGCATGGAATAGTTTTCCCCTTTCTATAATTGCTGATATAAGGCAATCACTTAATCATGATGAATGTATTTTTAGACATTATGATACAGTAATATATTGGATTAGAGTGATCTTGGTATCTCTGCAAGTAAATTATTAGGTACTCCATAAATCTATGAATACCGAATCGAAAGGTGTCATTACACACTTAAGGGCCAAATACCTACCTCAAATTAACTCTGTCATATCTAAATATCTTCCAAATTACTAAATATTTAACTTTGTAATTTATATGTACATGGTAAAGTTCAGGACTAATTCTATCGATAATATGTTTCGAAAACACGATCCCATAAAATTTTCTCAATTGAAAAAAAACGTAGTTTCTTGTAAATTTTTACTAAAACCTTAATTTCTTAATAAATATAGAAGGATCTTGAGAATAAGCATGTTGGTAGAATTAAGTACAAAGAACATTTTATGTGTTTCGGTTTTTTCAAGTCCCAATCAGCTAAATCTTGATATTTGGGCTTGTGTTGCTATGCCCTGTCTCGCTCCTATGAACGCGAAATTATTGTCTGTCCTTTTTTACCAAAAATTTTAAGTTGTATAGGGCCTTAAGTGTTGGAACCTCAAAGGAGCAAAGAAAAACTTCAATATGTCAATTTACAAGCTTCTTGTATATAAATCTATCACTTACCATGTGATGATATTGATCTACTGTCCCGAGTTCTCCCCTGGCCTTGGTATGTTCTGCAGAAAAGAAATAATTGTTCAATTTATTTAAAAAATTTGCATTTTCAGTCTTGTGCATTTCTTTCTAACATCTCATCAGTTTTTTTACTATTCCGAGATAGAACCAGCAAGTCCAACCATAGACGTAGATAAACTTAACCTCTTTAGAACCACACCTGTATGTGATTAATATCTAAATGATTTTACACACACCTGGGTGACTTGTTACCATTATCAGGTGGCTGGCGCGGCACACTGCCACTTCAGGTTGCTAATGTTTTTAACTATGTCATTGACATAGCTCATAGAAATAGAATATAAGTTATTAGAATTGAGAACCAAAGTTATCGAAATTTGGTTTTCTGTCTGATAATGATATTCGTAACAAGTAACAACGAATCTTATCCTTCAGAGAAACTACAAGCAGAGCTCTTTTTTTTAATAACTCGCAGAGTGTCTTTGAACTTGTGGACCAGCCCTACTGTGAGTGTCCATGTCTCAGCTCTGTAGGTCATGATGGGGAATATACAATGATTGAAATTTTTTGTTTTCAAGCATTGCTGTAAGGATGTGTTGTGGTTGCACATAATGTGTAAAATAGAGTTTACTATAGGCAACACAAATCACACAGAAATTCTGCACATAATTCGAAAAAACAAAAAGAAACTGCTCCCAGATAAAACTTAGACAAAAAAGTGATCTTGCTTGTGTCCATTTCCCATAGAATAAAGCAATACATGCTAATATACGAAAACTACTGAATGAATCTGGCTGAAATTTTGAGTACATGTAGATAAATGCCTAGGCTACTTTTTATAGAATACAGTTTCCATGGGGAAAAAATTACGTTTATGTATCCATAGAAAATTTCTAGCAATTTAGCCTGGTTCATTCCATAGTTTTGGCGCCAATTAGTAACAAAAATACATATGAATAATAATTTTGATGTGCTAGGTTTATCATAAAGAGCTTTGCTAAACTAAATTCTAATAAATAACATGACCAAGAACCTTACCTGTCAAACGTGTCCGGCATCCTTTAAAATCAGGCTGCACAATTTGCTTATCCCATTGCAAGTGATCTGGAATAATGATAGTTTGGGTAAATTAGCAATGTCTAGTAAGTTGAACAGAATATTTTTTCACAATTTATATAATTATATAGGTACACACAAAGTTGACATCACATCACATGTCAGGTACCTAGTATTAGCATGATTCAAGGAATCAACTAAATTCAGGATTGCTGGATTAGAATTGCTTAGAATTATTCTTTAAGAAAAGGAATTAAGTATGTTTAGATATTTTGGTTAATTCAAACCATTACCTACTGTGAGATAAAAGTAATGAATAGTAGGATTAGGAGGTATGTCAAATGTGTGTGATTTGTGGGTACATAAAAAAACATGTGTGAATTCATTGAGTAGGTACTTTAATTGCAATGTGTAGGTTTAATACAAATTAAAAGTTACTATAGGTAGGTTTTGCAGGAGTAGAGTTCTTAGGAATTAGTCTAGATTCACTTTAGAATTCAGGTAGAAAAGGAATAAAATGTATGAGAGTTGTGGTGGGTAGGTAGATTTTTTGTTTGAAAACAAGTGTTACACTATAAGTTGCAAAGTATTTTGAATTAATGTATAGCTGAAACGTAATTCCTATTCTTTTATTCCCTTAGAAATTATCTTGAATTCAATAATGTAATAAGAAAATTCTCCATCATGATCATAAATGGCATTGAGTAGGTATGTATGAAAATTGGGGGTAGGTATGAAAACATGCGTCCACTCAAAGGTACCTAGAAACATTAGATTGAAACTACGATGAAAATAGGGACATACTAAAATCTTACCAGCACATAATATATCAGGAAAAAATTCTAGGTTTTCGTAATGAAAATGCCGGCTAAGTAATCTCAGCACCAATTTCGCCAAGGAATCTTCTACATCATCGATTTTTCTTTGAACAGCGCAGCGTTACATTCACTTTGCTTTGAACAAAGGAAGGGTCCCACAGGATAATCGGTTATTTTGTTTTTTCATAGAACTTTTCTAATTATAAGCAAAAAGTTTGCGATGTGACAACAAGTCAACAATGTACTCAATCCACAGAAACCTTTTACTTACTCCAGTACCAAAGGAAGAGAATGAAACCCTTAGAGCGTGGATGGTAAAAAGACTCCCCCCCCCTTCGGGGGATAGTAAATACTCTATAGAATGTTCTTCATGACCTGCGTTGACATTGACACCTCCTAGGGATCAACAATTTGGCGCAAATTTTGAAGTTGTTTGAACATTTCGTCTCCCTAGCCAACCTAACCTGCACGTGGTGGACCCTGCTGGATAACGAACTAGGCTCTGATGAAAATATCATGCAATCTTCACAATTTGTTGAAACATAACATGGCTGGATTTTTTCCTATCTCATAACTAAGTACCGTAAAACAGGGTGAATAGAGACTCCAGGGTGAACAGAAACGAACGAAATACCTACTGACTGGAGCAAGACATCACCTGGCTAGTAGCAGTGAAAGTATCCTTAGTCCGTGACTTTTCACCTGTATAAATCGATCAGACTTGTGCAAAAAGATGTTTTGCTCTAGTATTTCATCCATTCTGTCATTCAGACCTGGGTTTAATAGTAAATTATGATACAAGTGCGGTAAGTTGAAAATTACAGCCGGCTCATCACAAGAAAGCAGAGGCTGTAATTATCAAAGCGCACGTGTGTCATACGAAGTTTTATAACATATTTGCGAGGAAATAAATAAAACTTAAAAATTAAAATAAATTTTGATACTTTGTAAGTATCTATCGGTCGATTTTTCGGCCAAGAGGCTTAGTGTAGCCTTTTTTGCTGCCTCTGAGAGTTCTGGCGGTGTTAAATTAATAAATTCATCATTACTTGACGACATATTCAAATAAAAACAATACAACGAAAATAAAAAGGGCGCGGAATAATTTTACTTGTTCACAAATTAGAGATGCGCGCGCATCAACGCTTTTTTTTAAGCAAAGGCACAAAAACAGCCATTATTATTAATAAAGTAAATTAATATTTTTGTGTTTTGTTACAGATATGAATGGTTGTAATTTATGGTCAATAAATTAATTAAATTAAAGAATTAAATGTTTATTTATTATATTTCTAAAGTTAATTTTATTCTTAAAATGTTGACCACTTTTCTGACATAAAAACTCTTAGCTTAGATTTAAAAAAGTACCGTTCGTTTTAGACGGAGCATCTTGATAAACCGTGCGTTTTACATGAGACCCTTTACGAGCAAATGTGTTATAAATAAAACATTACTGTAAACACTGAAATAAAAGTTAATTGCAGAAAACAGATCACTAATATTAGACATTTTCTTTGCATAAATTATAATAAGTATAAGCAGTTGTCGTGAATTTTATTCGCGCGGGTTGGGCTCAAGCGTGGACTCTTCGCATTGAGGACCAGTCCTGCTACAGAAAAAATCCGCTCGCTTGGCGTGCTAGCTAGTAGCAGGAGTAGCCAGCACAACCCAAGCAAGGAGGCTAGCATTGGAAATGCTGCTTTTTGTCCCTACAGACTCTGTATCCACCCTAAGACGACCCCCTGATTTGTAGTAATTACATACAAGGCAGGTCATCTTACGGTGAACGTAGTAGTCGGCGCGCCGACTCGAAGACACGGCGGCGGCGGCGCGGGAAAAAGGCGGCGCGGCGCGGCGGCGCCGGCGCGGCGCGGCGGCGCCGGCGCGGCGCGCATGTCTACCCGTAGGTCCCGTTATTAACCTACTTAGATCATTCAACAATTTATTATTACTGTATTTTGTAATTTCTAAGTTTTCTAAAACCGACAACCTAAATCCCTTATCACGTTATCACAAGTAAAATCAAAAATTAGTGATCATCATATAATGTATGACCAGATTCTAATAAATGTTTTGCACAATTTGACTTTCCTAGATGGATGTTTCTATAAAAAAAGCTAATTTATTAATGTATTGAATGCAAATTATAGGACCTTGTGTTGCACATTGCGCTAATAATATTTGACAGCAAGAAATACCGCAAATATCGAACAAAACAAGCAGAGACTAAAGAAAGTGAGCGACAGAGAGATATGAATGATGTTCTTCTTTCACTCTTCGTTCGATAATGCGAACGAGTGCCGGAACCACTCATTGCATTTCGAGCAACTTATCAAAAGCTTACTGAACTTAAAAAAAGCCCACGATAAATATCAAATTGCAGATGTGGAGAATATGCTTGTTTGATTCGAAACAATCACTCGATATTTTGACAGTACGTGCCATATTTAAAGAATAGATTTATTGCATTAATTGCCTTCTATAGCATTCAACTCTCGGAACAATAACAAGGCTCTTCCAGTGCTGCCGGAAGTGCGATAATTATCCCAAATCCACGAGATTTTTTTAGTTCTAGGATAATTTTGTGACGAATTCCTATCTATTAATCCCTTAGAGAATTTATAACTGGAGATGTCATCGCACGGCGTACCCCTCTGCCGGCCATAAGGCGCTCTTGGTCGTACGCGTTACACAAAACTACTTCACTCGTTACCCGCGCGGCCATTAGCTTCTACTTGCGTGTGCGTTTGTATGTGTGCTGTACCGTATTACCTCGCCTCCCGCGAAAAACGGCAGAAAGATTTTATTACTAAAAGTGGCGCTTGCCAACTCCCGTTATAAATTCTCTAAGAGTAATCCAGTATCCAACGTAATTTTCAGTTCGTTCATTCAGAACAGAATTCGTATTCGTGACGATCAAGTCGCTAGTGTGATTATGATTACCTTGCGATTCATCCTCGACGATTACTCAATTGTCGAGAATGAATCAGTGATGTAATGTCGTGTGATTTGATTATTGATTACCTTGCGATTCATTTTATTCACTCATTCACTCCAATCTTGTCAAACTGACAGACAGGTTATAAAAGTCAAACGTAAAAAAATTATTTTTTTAGATAGACTGTTTTAAAATAACAATAAAAATTAACATTATAAAACATTAAAACTACAACAAACATTAAGAGCTACATTTTTTTATTACTGAATAAAAGTTGAGTAAATAAATAACTTCACCTTGTCAAATTCTTAGGTACACAATAACTACGTAAGAAAGAATTCAAACTGGCAACACCGCCTCGCTTCTTGAATTGAAATGAAATTTCGGAAATATCCCTACGCTAAATTCATAGACTATTTAAAGTAAATATACTGGTTAGATTTCTGTCCAGATTGTTGTAAAAGTAGCCCATCGCAGTTTTGTAGTTGTTTTGTAGTTTTATTATATAAACGGTGTTTCATTGTGTTTTGTAAATAAGTTTATATCTAAGTAGTTGTCCACAGCATTGTGTAAAATGACCTGGGGTTTCGTGACTTGCGGGCCAAATGAGGCACTTGTTGTATCGGGTAAGTAAAAATCGCTGTTTTCTTTATGTAGCCCTTTTTTTTATTAATAAGTATAGCCATTATTGTAGTAGCTATGACCCAATGTAATAAATAAGAAGAAATATTTCTAGCGACATAGTTCATATATCACGTTATTTTACCCCGCGCAAAACGCTTTGCTTTTCACTAGTTTTGATATTGTTTATGTTTTGTCCCTGCGAACTATAATCCCTTAGTGGCCGTTTATGTGCTTATTATTTTTGGTTGCTATGTAGCTTGAAATTATGTTATGTTATGGCATGGCAAAGTTAGTGTGTTGATACATATAAATATTTATGCATATTTTTATAAAGAGAATTGCTATAAATCTATGCAGGTAGTAAATAAAACGTGTTGCCTACACTGTTTATCACTCTTTCTACAGTTTTCTTATCAATCATTGATGAATAATCCGAACAATCAAAAATGACACTCATTGAAAATACCAATGAATCAGAAGC
This sequence comes from Eupithecia vulgata, assembly GCA_946478455.1. Lineage (NCBI taxonomy): Eukaryota > Metazoa > Arthropoda > Insecta > Lepidoptera > Geometridae > Eupithecia > Eupithecia vulgata. Next base: position 10,806,512 of record OX297859.1, on the reverse strand, counting down.
TTAAAATTAGGTAGGAGATAAATAACCAGACACATATTGCCAAAAACAAAGAAGTCAAGTCTAAATGGTATTTCGGGGAAGAACATAGGCTACTTGAAAAACGCGTGTGAAGCTGCGGCAACAGCTAGTATCGATTAAAATAAATTATGTACTCAAAAACAAACATGATAAGAGGAACACCACAATGTTCAATGACTAATATCATCTTATCAATAAATGTGACAATCAAAAGTGTCTCAACGTCATTCATTACAAAGATAAATTTCAATTATCTTAGATCCTTGTCAAAAAATTCATCTTATATGAGATAATGCAAATGTGAATCTTGTTACCTATGACAGAAGATATCTTCTCCTGACACTGCTAAAAACCAGTCATGACACCGCTGAAAACCAACTCTGCTATGGCATTTATGCCATAGCAAGATTAAGCTGAGCGGGTGATCTATTCATGAATTCTATTCTATTCTACCTATTTAAGATTTCGGAGTTGACTTGACTCCTTAATTGAGCCCATCAGTTCCCATTGTAAGTCAACGATGGAAGCATGTAGAATATCAGATTCTATCAAATGCTTACAGTAAAACTCACAAATAATTCAATTTCATAAAGATAATATAAAACTATAAATTTTAATCCCTCCTTAACTAAATTTTATTACTTCCTTAATTTTTTTTTTATAACACAGAATGAAAATAAATATAAATCACACTTATATTATATATGCGAAAGTTGGATGCTTGGGTGGATGTTTGTTACCTCTTTGCGCCATAAAAACTGAACCAATCAAGCTGAAATTTTGCATAGATATATCTCTAAACCTAATCAAAAATATACCTAAACATAATCTACTTTTTATCCCATGAAAGAGTTCCTATGGGGTAGAATTAACCTTAAATCATTTCTATAGAAGCAACGCATGCGAAAAAGCAGAAACTAGTATTATAATAATGTGCTATTAACCAATGCCAAAACCCTAACTTATTTGTGTGAAATCTTCTTAAATAAGTATATATTGCAAGCATTGCTAGCTTCTTATGTTATGTTTTCGTAAAAACCAAAGTAAGACACTAACAGTACATTATAACTAGCCTCCAACTAACTTATTACTTAGATAAAAGGTAGTCCATAGATCACAGGGATAATAGCCATTTTTAAATCAAACCTTTTTGTAAGATATGGCTTACTGGGAAATAAAACTTAACGAGTTCTTGTTTTTTCATTTCCCTATTTTTTATGCCTAATTAGGACATGTACTCCAAATTTCAAGACTAGTATGAAAGAATTAAAGACAAGGAAGAAACTTAATGGTAATTCTTTGATAATGAAAAAAAAATTGTAATTTTTTAATTTTTTGATGACAGAACCTTAAACATCATAATTTTAGAATTTCTCCATTACTTTCTCTCAAATTAAAGCCTGAATTTCAAATTTCAAGTCTTAAGTAGGTATTCAAAGTAAGAAATTTGCGGCTTTTTTTCGAAAATGTAACCCTAAAATCATATTTCAGAATTCTCACCCTAGTTTGGCAATGAATTCTACCTATATTCCAAATTTCCCGTTTGTAGGCCTGCTAGAAGTACCTACCTTAACATTTATAACATGACCGTAAGTGAGTGAGTGACGAAATAGCGATATTTTGAAGGTCGATATTTCCTAAAGTAAAATAATTTTAGGAGTCAGTTAACTAATTAAAGAAGAGTACCTAAAACATTTTTCAGGCCGCTGAAAAAGTGCCGTGAAATGGTTTGAGATAAGGGTTCTCGGTGGCGACCGTCTACTAAACTTGGCAGGGCCCCTGATTCTTCCTCATGAAAGATCTACTGCTCTGCTACTGTTACCTTACACGTAGCTAAAGCGGCTTGGTATTTGTACATATTTCTGTTAGGCGGCGCGGTATGACATCACCCATCAGTTAGGCTGGATTCATTCACGGAGCGGGCAGTGCGCGCCTATCGGCACCGGCTAAAACATCGCAGATATCTCAGCCTGACATAATAAAGCTTTTACCGGTGCAGTAGCATATACCCATTCATATTTTGTGTTATATTTTATAAGGGATTTCGATTCAACAATTTCTAAATTTTATTCCTTCTCTAAATAAATTTTCAATCAACAATTTCATCATGTTTCACAAAAAGTACTAAATAATTGTCATACAGCTTTACTCATCGTATTTCGGTTTAATGATAGTAATACCTGTATTCTATATTACCGGATTGCGTCTAATGATTACCATTGAAACAAAATAACATTGAACTAACCTTGGTAACGTACAAACGCACGTACAATGTGTTTTGGTTTAGACCAAAATACGTCGGCACTGTTTTATTATGTGGCTACTTTGTACTTGACTGTTTCGATGGGATAATGAAGTTCCGGGTTTAAATCGGGTAGGGACAAAATTATTTCAATGGACAGCAGACTAACACGACCGAAAAGAGAGCATTGTGTTACACCACCAACATCCTAACTACGGGCTGCTGCTGTAAAATTTTCTTGCAAGAAAAAATTGTGTTTGCGCACGGACTTGTGCACCATAATATATCCCGCGCAAAGTGTTAGCCTTCGTTAGACGCCGTCGTCGCCGTGGCCGAAATTCGGCTAGGAGGATGTGCTATACTTGATTTCTGTATATTTTCGTTATTTCGATTCATATTCGTACAAGGCCGTAGCTTCCATTGCCTAGCCTCTTAATTGATGCTTATTTATTATCTATTAAAGTGTCCTGGTCATTGCTTTCATCGTCACACAATAAGGTGTGTTAGTACACTGTCTGAGTCATAGTTTTATCCTAAAAGTGTTTTGCCCAATACTTCAGTGTTTCTCTCCTGTTTAAGACTACCGAAAAGAGATATCGCATCTTATCTCATACAAAAATAACAGAAGCTCCATTTATACTTGTTGTTTGTTACCTCTTCACGCCAAAACTACTGAACGAATCGGGCTGACATTTGGCATATATGTAGTTCTAGGCCAAGAATAAAACAGGCTATTTATCCCTTAAATCAGGTGCCATGGGATAGAAATAACCTTAAACAATGTGTGCGAAACCGCTGGCAGAAACTATTTATATAATAATTGTAGCCTATAGTGTTTTGTATTAATTTATATTCGCGTTAAAAGGTATAGGATTTGCAGCCATAATTCATTAGGGGAGGCATGGGTACGTCCAGATGTGGACTAATATAGGCTGATAATTGGCGAAGGATTTTCCCTTGGTAATCTACCAAGTCAGCTATAGCAAAGATATCATCAAAGATCGTTAAACAAAGAGTTTTCACTCATTATTAAAAATTCATGATCGATACTAACCGTGGCTGTTATGTGGTTGTTTGTGCTAAGCTATATTTCGATCGATAGTTTGTGCGATCGGAATAAAGATAATAGATTTGTTCTATGTCCCATGACTCGTGCACTGTGCGCAGCCTGGCTAATATATAAATAATTTTGGAATACTATTGCCATGTCTGCCGACGTATGCAGATACTTGCTTCTGCCTGCGACTTCACACAGTACGGGAATACGGTAACCAGCGCCACCTGTTCAAGTAAACTGACTAGTCAAAAAGATATAGTTAACCAATCCTGTTATCACAGCTCTCTATCCTGTTGTATGTAGATTCCTATACCTACTAAGAATGTGCCTATTGAAATTCTGAAACGCAGCTCTCAATATCACCAGCCCCACTTCACTCCAGGATAAGCAGACGTACGACACTGTACAACCATTGTGGATATTCCTTCTACTTTTACTGAGCAGTTCTCCTCTACCTTTATATCATTCTTGCCGCTCAATGTTCTTACCGCTAAGGTTTGAAACTCGCTACCTGCTTTCTTTCTGTCATTCAAACTAGGTACAACATGGGTCTCTTCAAGATAAGAGTTAATATTATATCTTGTAGACATATTTTGTTATAAATCGTCGTCCACATCGTCATTACAATCGTGTGAGATTGTTGTCAAACGAAGGTATAATCTTGATAAAAAATGTTTTGGTTAACTATGATGACGCAGAGGGATAATACACAATACTCTCCAATGTGTGTCCGGGGCGCAGTCCAGCGGGGCATGTTATTTAATTGTAATGTAGGTATGTGCAATAGTTTTTTGGCTGAGCCGACTTCCGATATAGCCAAGAAACTGCTTAGAATATACATCTCCTCCATAGAGGAGACCAGTTAAGTAGGTAACAATGTAACTTTTATACGTAGGTAGGTTTGTAATGCGCAGATGTAAGTACGTACCCTACTCAGGTACCTACAATACATAACATTGAATAGTTTACTTTAGTAGACTAGTCATCAGTAGATATATTTAATATGTAACCTTGTTTGATGTTATTTTAGTAAAATGTATTTCGTTGGTTGTATAATTTAGAGTTCAGTTAATAAGATAGATCTCGAGGAAAATCTCATAGACTAAGATTAAGATTCTGTTGTTTATTTTGTTTAGCTACATTAATCTTTTCTTGTTCTAGTTTTAATAAGCACTATTGTAATTTAGAATAACGGGGGTGACATGCCATTCGGCAAAACCCTCATGCACCAAATAAATGATTTAAAAAAAAATACTCTCCAATGAGAAATAGAGCAGATCCCAGTTCCCTCTCATAGAATATAAGAATTATGGTACTTTATCCTAAACACATACATTCTACCACTTCAGGATGCTGTTACTCGAAACCTTTGCTGGTGCCGGGAGGGCGAGCTTTCGTTTGGCCGGCCATCCAAATGGTTCAAAGAATATCTCTCAACACGATGACACTGCAGGTCGAATCACCCACCGTTTACACAAGTCAAGGCGTACCGATTTCAGTCACGGGAATTGCACAGGTAATTGACTTATAATATATTTCATTGGCACCGTTCACACATGGACGATTTCCACCTCCTGTGTCTTGTAAAGACATTGCAGTAAATGCGATAAACACTTGGTCAGATCAAATGATGGCAGTTGGACTGAGGTTATGAATAAAGAGGCTCACGACAGGAATAAAAAGTCTTCAAATAGAAGACGACGGTAGTAAATGTCGCGAGCAATTGCTGCAGAAGAAGTAAACCTACTGCCAATTATGATGGATCATGATGGAGCTTTATCATCATAATAGGCAGTTTCCTGAATCTATGCTTCAAGTAGGCCAGGTGGGATAACGACCTGCAAAAGACTGCTGGCAAATGCTAAACGGCAAGCTATATTGACTATGACGCTCATTAGGAGCTGGCTAGCAGTGGACTATTGTGGGCTGATGATGACGCTTAAAGTAATATGCCCTCTACTCTAGGTATATATCTAATATGAACTTAACGTTGAATTGCAGGTTAAAATCCAAGGACAAAATGCCGAGATGCTGCTCTCAGCGTGTGAGCAGTTTTTGGGGAAAAGTGAGCAAGAGATCCAGCATATAGCACTAGTGACCCTCGAAGGTCACCAGCGGGCTATTATGGGGTCAATGACTGTGGAGGAGATCTATAAGGATAGAAAAATCTTCTCTAAAAAGGTTTGCATGCCTATTCCAAATATTACCTCTATGAACTGCGAAAATTTGGATGAATGTTTGTAACTCCTGCACTCCCTAAGTCATGTAGTACCCATATAACAAGCTCTGCTTAGCTTGGGGCTAGATAATACTGTGTAGATTGTCCAGCATTATTATTACTATGTACCCCATCACCATCTAGCTATAACATTTCAATAATTCGGTTTATCTTTTCAGGTCTTTGAAGTTGCTTCAAGCGATTTGATCACGATGGGTATCACAGTAGTTTCCTACACACTGAAGGATATAAGAGATGAAGAGGTAAGATGAAGAAGGCATGTTACTAAAGATGTATGGCTAAATGATTGCCATTTGTTTTTTTAGTATTTTTAATAGGTTTTCTTTATTATCTTATCGTCTCTTTTTGGGCTATATTCCCCTAATTATGGACCAACTTTATTTATATTCCCCTAATTATGGACCAACTTTATTACTAGATAACCCTTACTGTAAATATTTTTTTCTGTATACTTACATATTTAACTCTACAATCGTCATTTTTATGGTCAAAAATAAACCTTGAAACTGAAACCCTTTTATTTGTGGTTTATTAGGTATCTAAATTGTATGTAAACATCGTTAATGTTCGAAATAGGCTTATTTGTGAAAATAAAATAGAAATTCCTTCTCTGTTTTTGGATGCTATGACGAGAATGTTAACCTGCATGAATTTTGTTCATCCTAAGCACGAGTAAAAATATCTTGCCATTAGTTAATCTTTTTCTTACATTTCATCATCAGGAAGCTAAGGTATGTAAATAGTAAACGAGTGCCGCATTAGATATTAGATATTCGAGTGCTGCATTAGATTTAAATGATTAGAAAGGTCTAGCCTTAAAAAATAATTATTAGTTTGCTGTAGCTATCAATTGCAGACATTTTTTCGTCCGTTTTGTATGTAAATTTAAATATGAGATCAAAAAATTGCTTTATTAGGGTCTTGAGCTTACGTAGAGGTTGGCTTCTGTGTATTTTTAAGATGATATTTTTTTTATGGAAACGCATGACTAGAATCTCCCATTAAGATTGAATATTGGACTTGTTTCACATCATTTATATCTTCTACGGTCAACTACCCAGTTATCACTTATTAGCATGACTTATTCCAAGAATTTGGATTAACTAATTCAAGCTTTATCTCACTTTTTTATGGCCTTAACATCCACAAAGAATGGTTCATTCGACTGCACCTGAGTTGATGTAACACTGAGTACTTGTAAGGCTTACAATACAGAACTGCTTATATCTATAGCTTATATATAAGTTTTAGGAATATTAATTTCAATTCTCATTAAATCACTGTAGATCTTCATGTGATACCAATGATATATAAAAATTAGCCAATAAACAATACAGCTTAATCATAACGAAGCATGACATCGTAGAAATACCTTAGTTTATGCACCCTAAACTCAAATACTTAAGATTTGATATATCTGACGTGTGATGATAAAAAACGACTTCAGATGTCTTTATAATGATGATATCAACAAACAAAGCAGCATATTGTGAACTGCTTGATATCGTAGAAGTTCACTCCTAAACTACGAGACTTCAACTTCTTGTTAGACGTCTCTGCGTCAGGTTTGACACTATTCTGCCAATATCCATCTCATGATAGCACCGCCAGCTTTATGGGTTGCGCAGTAGGTTGCGCATGACAGGTCGTACTGATTTGTTAGATCTGCTGTGTGACGAAACACGTATTATCACAAATCCGGCGTTTTCTTACTTATTTATTCTTGCACAGGGTTACCTAAAAGCGCTGGGTATGGCGCGTACGGCCGAGGTGAAGCGAGACGCAAGAATCGGCGAGGCGGAAGCTCAGGCTGAGGCAAAGATCAAAGAAGCAATGGCAGAAGAACAGAGAATGGCGTCCAAGTTCCTTAACGACACGGAAATAGCGAAGGCTCAAAGGGACTTCGAGCTAAAGAAGGCAGCGTACGATGTTGAAGTTCAAACGAAAAAGGTAACATTCTTGTTATTTAATCGCTAACTAACTGCTGGTTACAGGGCGTTTGAGGCTTAACGGGGGGCCTATTCTGCTAATCGCTCCACTATGACAATGGTATCGTAGCAGAATTACAGATTTTAGGCTTCTACTCTTCTTGGCTCTTGATCTTTTATTTATTTATTTATTTATTTATTTATTTATTTATTTATTTATTTATTATTAAAAACATGTACATCTATCCTTACGGGCACACCCAATACAATAGAGTACCTTATATTCTAGCAATAGCCTAATCTTATCATAATTAATCTTACATTAGAAAATCTTTATACATTATAAAATTATGCAGTTTATGTCAAATTTCATTATATTATTTCATTATATTACATTATAATAACATTAAATAATAATAATAGGTATAATTCTCAATTAGTCAAAAAATAAATAAAAATAAAACAGCAATAAAAAAAAACACATTATAAAATTCACAATATTAATAACTTATACTAAAATAATTAAATAATTTTAAAAACTACTTGCTATAGCATAAAAAGTAATGCAAAGCCTTTTGGAATTCGCTCGGGGAGCAGTAAAAAATATCGATTTTCTCGGCAATCAGATTGAGCGTGCGGATGCTGCGCGTCAGAGGCGCTTTGTCTATAAGGTTGGTTCGCCCTTTTGGCACTGCCAAAAGGGCGGGACGCCTTCGTCTGCGCACAAAGTCCGTGGGTACATTCAGCCGCATCTCCTCTAAAATGCATGGATGGGCGATCATCCCTCTCAACACCTTAAACAAATGTAGAGCGAGCGCTGCGTCCCTCCTTACTTCTAGCTTGTTGTATCCAACCATGCCTATAATAAACAAGGTTGGATACATCAAAGGGTAGAAGGGGTATATACCGTAGACCTTCAGGTATAAAAATCTCGCGAACTTATTTTGTATGCGCTCTACCATTTGGCTGTACTTGGCTTCGTGCGGAGCCCATATCGCTGCATTGAACTCCAAATGGCTTCTTACTAACGACTTTTATAGGATACATTTCGAAGAATACTCACAGGAACTACATGACCGCTTCCACCATCTTCCTTCTACTACAGGACAAGCAGATGCACAGCGCACTACCACCTCTAGTTGATGGACACCGTCCACTCGCACTAAGCGTTTTCCCTCCACCTTCATCATTCATACCGCTGGAGTTTGGAACACGCTAATTACACGCTAATCACATTACATGAACCCAGGGTTCTCTGGAACATGTGATTGATTATCCTGGATTTGCCCTACTTTCTTCATGTTTATTTAAGCTGCTAAGTAGGTTCTCTTAAACACGTGAGCGAATAGACCTTTGTTTGAGCACATTCTGACATGATGATAAGTAAAGATGTGGCCGACGACGTATCACGAAGGTCTAGAAGATAGGTTGTAATTAGCGTGTTCCAAACTCCAGCAGCATTATATAAACATGAAGAAAGTACGGTAAATCCAGCATAAGCGCTCACATTTCTAAAAGAATCCACTAAGCAGCATATAAAAACATCAAAGAAGTAGGGTAAACCCAGCATAATCGCTCACATGCTTAAGAGAACCTACTAAGTTAAATCGTTTGTGTTCTTTCAGGCCGAAGCCGAGATGGCGTTCGAATTACAAGCAGCGAAAACGAAGCAGAGGATCAAGGAAGAACAAATGCAGATTATGGTGGTCGAGCGCACACAGGAAATCTCTGTTCAGAAGTGGGAAGTGCAACGCCGTGAGAAAGAGTTAGAGGCTACAATCCGCAGGTAACAAGAAATTTAATGTTCTATGAGAATAAGAACATTCATCATCAGCCTATACCAGTCCACTGCTGGACATAGGCCTCCCCTTATGAGCGCCATAGCGCCCTGTCTTCAGCTTGCCGCATCCAGCATCTGCCAGCAGTCTTTCGCAAATCGTCATCCCACCTGGTCGGAGGGCGTCCTACACTACGTTTGCCGAGTCGCAGTCTCCACTCATGAACACGTTTACCCTAGCGGTTGTCGGTTCTTCTCGAGATATGGCCAGCCCACTGCCACTTTAGCTTGCTAATTGCCTTTGAGCTATGTCGATAACCTTGGTTCTCTGTCGGATGTATTCGTTGCGAATCATATCCTTCAGAGAAACTCCGAGCATATCTCTCTCCATAGCTCGCTGAGCGACTTTAAACTGGTGGACCAGCCCTACCGTGAGTGTCCACGTCTCAGCTCCGTAGGTCATGACGGGTAGGACGCACTGATTGAAAACTTTCGTTTTCAAGCATTGCGGTATGGATGACGAGATTGCGGTATCGATAAGAACATAATAACAATAAAATACATCAATACTAGCTGCTACCCGCCGCTACCCGCCGCTTCGCACGCGTTGTTTGAGGTTGTTTCTATCTCATGGGAACTTATGGAATAAAAAGTTACTCTCCATCCTTTCAACTAACTTTATGCCAAAAATTAAGTCTATTGATTGATTGGCTAGGGCGTGCAGGAAGTACAAACAAACAAACATGATGCATTTATAATATTAGTATAGATTACGGATATTGGAATATGTAACTTCTAGTTGGCAGGCGACAGATCAGAACAAAGATTTATCGAGAACTCTTTTCTCGAAGACCAAGAACCACTTTAAATGGCTGAGCCACAGGAGTAAGTGGCTATAGTACGTGGTAGACCTCAGGAGACCCTCTGTCAAAGTAACACAACGAAAACAGCAATGCAGTTGAAACAACTGAAAACATTTACAGTTGGTTTCGCTTCGGTTACAATTACTATGAAATAGTCACTTTCTGTTTTGTATTGAACTAACATTTTCTGTGCTTAAATAGGCCAGCGGAAGCAGAGAAGTTCAAGCTAGAGAAACTGGCAGAAGCGCACCGACTGAAGACTGTCTTGGAGGCAGAGGCAGAGGCCGAAGCTGTCAAAGTTCGCGGAGAGGTAATATTAGCGTTAATATCACACGTCATTCAACTCTCCCGCACTCCTGAAAAGCAATGCACAAAATTGTGCATTCAAATATGGGCAATAATTCGTAACTTTTAGATGTATCCGTTAAAGAATCAAAGTTACCGATAGCTCTCAGAATTAGTAAGCTGAAGTGACAACCGTTGTGAAGTAAAAATTCTTCGAGTGACGGCCTCGATGCAACGCGAAACGGAGTGTTGGGAGACCATCAACTCGATGGATCGACGACATCGTAGCGGTCATAGAGAGTCGATGGATGGAGGCGGTTAAGGACCGCTCTTTGTAGCGTTGCATGGGGTAGGCCTATGTCCTATCATCTCATGCACATGATGATGATAAAGATGTAAAATACATCTAATAATATTGACGGCATCAGATGTCAGACAGCTCGCGGAACACTTGTCTGAAACTAGTTTGTAAAATGTATCTAAATATAACGAATTGAAGCTAATATTTGAATGTACATTTTTGTGCTAGTTAATAGGGGTATTGGGTTTATTATTATTATGTGTTTCTCATTTTAATAATCTCGGGCCAAATTGTGACCCGCTCTTTTGGGAGGCATGTGTGGAGCTGAAGCCACAGAGGCCTTTTGTGAGAGTTAATCTAAAGGCGAGGTTTACACATAGCGGGTATAATCCTCGTTTGTACAATATGATACATTCGAAGATGATATCCGCTAGATGTAGAGACTGTTGCAAAGGAAAATAAAACGAATAAAATTTTAGGTTATTGTGATGGAGTATGGGCTGGGTATCGGGCTATGGGTGAGACTGCGGACGCTTTTATTATTATTATTATAAATGTGAGCAGCTTTTATCATTCAGCTGCGGGTATAGATCATCTATTCTATACAAGTCCACTGCTAGACGTACCCAGCACAGATACATCCAGTGCTCAGCTTCAAATCTCATCATCTACAGCCTATTCTAGTCCGGTGTTGGAAGCAGACCTCCTCCTGATAAGTGCCTTTTTTTAGTTTTATCATAAATAGTGGGTAAGTAAGGCCCAGGTGGAAAAATTGTGGAGGAGCTGCTACTGGCGCCCGGTGGGTATCCTACAGTCGCCTCTTACAACATATGCGGCAAGAGTTGACTTTTGCTGAACATACCCCCCCCCCCCCAAAGCAGAGGAAACCCATAGGCTGCGACCCTTCACACCTCAAGAGCCTTTAATGGTCCACTCTGAACGCAGGCCTTCCCATGATAATCGCCTTATTGACTTTTATCTCATGGGGGTAACACCCATAAAACCTACGCTGGGCAAGCGGGTTGGGATCGCAGTTTGGTGGTAGATATATGCTGCAAGAGGCGCAGCTGCCCGCTCCTCCGGTGTATGTCCCTTAGTCATCTCTTACTACACCCACGGGAAGAGTTGGAGTGGTGCAAATTCTAAGCCAGCACCACACGGCTGTAACCCCTACGATGGTAGATGGCTGTAGTCGGTACTTACGATATCCTCGCGCTTGGTTGGGGGGTAACTGCCTATGTCGCGACCATCAAGGCCACCTGGACTGTTGGACTTAGGCCTCTCTTCCCCATAATGGCTCTTATTATACGGCGGTATTGCTGTAATCCTTACTCTCCCTAATGCGGGTTGGGTATTAGTCCTCCTTGAATTGTTGCCAGCTTGACCTTTGCTTTTCGCAACTAAGTGTCAAATTCTGCTTACCAATCGCTTAACTATGACAGTAGTGTCATCGCAAAATCGTCCATAGATAAATGGAACTCTAGATTGTGCGTGTGGTGCTATTTGCACGAAGAGATTAAGAATAGTTTCAACATGACACTTTACACGCGTCCACCCGTCTGTATAGTCTGTTTAATTAAAGATTATGTGTGATTTTGGGACGATTCCATGGTCAAGGTGAAGAGATTCTTGAAGAGATTAGTGGATTAAGGGCACAGATTGCCCTTAACACAAGCCATTATTTAGGCAGAATCTGTCTTGCCAGGCTCAGGTTGTCTACACATAAAAAATGTAGTTCCTCGATTACCTACCTTGATTTTAAACGCAATCAAGCATACATGCCATTCGAAAGTAATTTAATTTCATAATCCCAACCAAATGCGATAATATTCGTTCGCTAGCATATACCTAATTCAAAAATACTGATTTCTTTAGAATCGAATTTACAATTATTATAAATTGATTATGATTTTAAGACAGGTTCCTGATTTAAAACTGGAATTAATTAACATAAATACACAATAACAGATACATATACAATAATAGATATAAATAGACGCAATGTGTTACTTAGTTCATTAAATTATCATAATTGATCGTCAATATTGGGACTATGGACCACCTGTGGCTACAATGTAGCAGAATAATTGATTGCAAATAATAAATATTTATTTAAAAAAGGGTAATATTTCTTTATTATAAGCAATATTGATACCGATTGGTATGTTCATAGAACTAACTTTTGCTTGCAGGCTGAAGCATATGCTATCAAAGCTAAGGCGGTGGCGGACGCTGAACAGATGGCGAAGAAAGCGGAAGCGTGGAAGGAATACGGCAGTGCTGCAATGGCTGATATGATGCTCGATACATTACCCAAGGTATGCTCACTAACCGACAGCAAAAAAAGGAGGAGGTTAGATGTTACTTTTGGCTGTATGTATATTTTTATGTATGTTCGCCGATTTCTCCCGTCAATAATGGACCGATTTTGAAAATCTTTCGCTATTGTATAAAGAATGATCCCGAGGTGGTCCCATAACAATTTTATGCTCCAGGCCCCAGGCTCAGGGATTAGTTTTTATCGTGTAAAATTAGGGATTCAAAGTTGGGATTTAATTTTTCAAAAGAATTAAATTATTTTAGTGAGAGAATGACGGGTTGTCTCTAAGGTTAGGTTAGTGAAGTTAAGAAACTCTTACTAAAAATAACATGAATGAATACACTGCCCTAACTACGCTTATCGATATGAGAAGGTTTAGAAGTTAAAGGAAATAAAGAGATACGACATGATTATGGACTTAAACGAGGGGAAAATAAAGTATGCTTTTGGGTACTCTAGCAGGTTAGTGTCCTGGGTAATAAAAAATATTCTGTTCAGTCCGTCAGGAAGATGATATTGGACACTTAAATTTTGTCAATCATCAAACAAAAATGACATCAAGAAAAGCGTCTCAAAGACGTCACGCCCGCGCCGTTCTAAAAAGTTTCGCACGGCGTGACGTCACGCAACTTTAATTAACTTAAAAAAAATCTTATCGTACATCTTCTGAAATTCTAACTGAGGGCAGTCGCATTATATTTTTTTAAGGAATAGGTGATCACCTTGTGAATAATTAAAGTTCAAAATCAATTAGTAGGTACCTAAAATACAGGTTGTCCCAATACATGTGGTATTGGGACAACCTGTATTTTCGCAGCACGATTCAACCAGCAGCATCTACATATTTATCAGTGGGCAGCGTTTTCAATAACATACAATGTTGCACAGAAATACATACCAAACACAATTTATTATGGTTATTACTGTTTTGACTCCCATTTATGGTTCTGCACGCCCATTCAATGATAATAGAGTCTTTATTGTGTTCCATAATACGTGATTGTTAAATATAACCTAAGAAAGACAAGACACAATGTATCGACTTCTCTGGAGGCATGGATTCTTCGCGCGTCATGAAACGTGAGTTTATCACGTGGATATAATAGCCCGGCCTCACTAATTTAATTGGAGCAGTTTAATCTTTAGCATGTCAACGATTACCTACACAATCCGCGGTTCCGGGCTTGCGCAAGCTACCGTCTGCTCTGGCCGTCCACACGGTCCGTCTATGCTTCCTACCTCGTGTGTTTTAAGGGCCCGAGGCTGCCCCACTGTATGGCAAAGGTCTCCGTCCCTATTTTCCCACTATCCATGTCCCTACAACTCTACAACCATGGACCTGTCTGTCTATATAGCGAAAGAGTTTTCAAAATCCGTCAATAATTGCACTGCGTAAACTTAATTCACCTAGGTGTGACGGAAATACATACATGCATATATATACGAAAATAAAACTATTTTCCTCCTTATAATATTAGTGTAGATATACCTATAACGGAGTTGCGTTCTAGTATACAAGGGCTAGTATGCTACGTAGCAAATCTTTATCGGAATTGAACGCTTATGATGGCGTTCATAATGCGCTTGGCGATAACAGCTAATTATGTTAATTTTAGCGAGTAAATGAAGTTCACATTTCACAAATACGTCCCATAATTACTGTTTTGCTACTGATAAGGCCAGGAAAATGTGACTGATATACCGTTAAAACAGTTTGCTTAATAATAATTTGAGTTTTAAGGCTTCTCGTCTATTGGACAAATTAGATATAATTTCAAACATCTACCTGTTGCCGTTATTAATGTCGAGCAAAAACGAGAAAATAAATCACGGAAAAATATTTATTTCATTCTGTTTTCTAGTATTTGTTGTTATAACGGCAACAGAAATACATAATCTGTGAAAATTTCAACTATCTAACTATACTATATTACGGTTCATGACAGACAGCGGAGTCTTAGTAATAGGTTCCCGTTTTACCCTTTGGGTACGGAACCCCAAAAACAGAATATCATTGCTACGGACGTTTACGGAACTTTGTCTTAATTTGAACATGTGTTTCTACACGATACGAAAAGCCTTTTTAATAAAATCGTCAAATTCTTAAAAAGAAACACTGAAAAAAAACTGCTCTGTCCCGCTCCTATGAAAGCGAAATCCTATGCCTATCCTTTTCACAAAATGGCGTCGTATCATCATTATCAGCCTATAGTAGTCCACTGTTGGACATAAGCCTCCCCTAATGAGCGCCATAGCGCAATGGCGTCGTATGGTAGCCCTTTAAAGAACATTTTTTGAACGGAGAAAGAACGGTTTAATAATTAAAACAAACGTGACGTGATAATGAACAGAGCCTGCAGTTCAGGCAGTTCAAATGAATGGCCAATAACCCTGCAGACATTCCAGTGTAGAATATTACTAAAAGTACAACAATACTAACCACTCTTCTGTTCTCCAGATCGCGGCAGAGGTAGCAGCACCGCTCTCTCAAGCGCGTAAGGTGACCATGGTTTCGTGTGGAAACAGCGAAGTTGGAGCAGCAAAGTTGACCGGCGAGGTCCTTACCATCATGAAGTGGATTCCCGACATGGTGAAAGGAGTCACTGGTGTCGATATATCGAAGGTATGAGAAAAACAACTTATTAATTCTCATAAATTATTATGAGGATTTATTTATTTCTCCTTCAACTGGTTATTAGGCCTCCTGTTTGGGCAATTCTCCCACGGTCCCGCGCTAGCCGCATACTTTTCAATAATAAATAAATAAAAATATTTCTGAGGTTATCAGTGTCTTAGGCCCGCACTATGAAAGCTTGCTCAGTCATCGATCTATGCTTGAGTAACGATGGTCTATGCCAAATCGTTACAAAGGCATACATTGATAACTGAGCGTAGTTACATAATACGGGTCTAGTTAACCAGTCTTTCTTCTTCTATTGTGAAAGCTTGCTCAGTCATCCATCCGTGCTTGAGTAATGCTCATGTCATACAAAACTGTAACTCAAGCACAGATTGAAGAGTCAACGATCTGTGTTTGAATAACGATTATCTATGGCATAAACGTCACTCATGCATAGATCTAATTAAGCTTTATAATACTGGTCTCAGTTTCAAATCCTGGTTTTAACTAAGTTCTAGATTTGTAGACATTTTCTCTACCTCATCAATAGCTTACTTAGGCATATTTTGAAAAGACTACTTATCTACTAATACCGATTTGTAGTATTGTTGTATTGTAAACAACAACAAGGAAAAAGTTACATTTACTATAGTGAGTAACGTTACGTCACGACAGTCTGTCGAGGTGCGTGTGGGAATAAAACCAGCACCATCAAAAGCATCCAGAAAAAAATATCAATCCGACAAAATATATAGGATTGACGTACTTTGTAGGTTTGTAGGCAAGTCGACTAGACGTTGATTAGTCTACACTACTATAATATTGACCGTGTAATAAGCCCCATTAATACCATCATAAAAAAATACACAAAAACTAGCAAAACACTCGGTTCTGAAATCCATACTGTGTCGTAAAATATTCATCATCAGATGAACATAGGCCTCCCCTAAAAGACGCCACAACTTGCGGTCCTGAGCATCCATCTACTTCCTGCGATCGCTACAATGTCGACGGTCCATCGAGATTTTCCCACACTCCGTAAAATATTTATAACCGATGATTCCATTGTTTTTATAACCTTTGCTTTCAAAAGATATTTTGATTCAAGACTCAAGAATAGATAGCCAGAATGTTGACAAGGTAATTTCAACCCTGTTTTACCGCCTGAAACATTTATTTTCAGAGGTATTTGCCAAATGCATCGTTTGCCGTATCCTACCAATCTCCTCTACGAGCTGATAAGATACGAAAGATAACATCAGGTTAATTGGAACTAGCATTCAAATATTTACTGGATTTTTTCCTTTTCAATTATGTCGTGGGTACTTTATTTAGGTCTCAACAACGGAGAAGCGGGGCGTTGGGCGGCGCTGCCTGCACTGAATTCAAACATATAGCGTTTGTAGAGTGCGAGAGAAAGGAGAGATGCCAAGCCACACGTGACGCGCGACGCCCCGCGTCACTGTAAACGAGGCGTACTTGTTGGCTTGCCTATGTCCTTCATATGATAGGTACCATAATTGTCATTTCGAAATAAAAAGTAAAAAAAAACTATCTAGTTAAATCAAAATACTTCAGTCGTACATAATGCAAGTACATAGTTATACCTACTTTCTCTTATCATAAAATTATAAAATGATTATTAATAAGCCTATTAAAATCACAAAGAAAAGAGTTTTATTATAAGCTAACCTAATTGTAGATGTATTGTCAACATAAAATGTATGAAAAAATAATATTACGCTTAATGTGGTATGGTCACAGTTATTATTCTTATTAAACCCCATATCGAATAGCTTTCCTTATCCAATCACAGAAATCGATTAACCATGCGTTTTAATGTTTTGATAAAATAAACTATACGAGTCGGCTTTGCAATTAACAACTTTTGTTCATTATGATTGTGAACAAGTGACAGAGAAGGCAAATCCCTATCGAGCATAATTCCAGTGAATGCAGCATTCAATAACCTTTAGGTATTAAGAGCGCGCCCAATGTAAAAATTGTGAACTACTCTAGACGCTCAAAAAGTGGTTCAGCTAATAATCCATAACCTAAACGTTTTTAGATTACAACGTTAAAATTATAATAATACATTTTATTAATCATCACTTAAGTATTATACTGACTTACCAGTACTGCCAAATACATAGTTATAAATTAGCCACGTGTAGGTAAATTATAAAATCTGGCGCGGTCCCCTTTTGTTTTTTGTATAACTACGGAGGCCTGGATTTGTGACATCAGTGTGGAATAATAATACGAAATAAAACTGGCCAAGTGCGAGTCGGACTCGCGCACGAAGGGTCGGTCCCATTATCTATAAAAATATGAAAAAAATCACGTTTGTTGTGTGGGAGCCCCCTTAAATATTTATTTTATGCTGTTTATTTGCTGTTATAGCGGCAACAGAAATACATCATCTGTGAAAATTTTAACTGTCTAACTATCACGGTTCATGAGATACAGCTTGGTGACATACGGACAGATAAACAGACGGACGGACAGTGGAGTCTTAGAAAAAGGGTCCCGTTTTATCCTTTGGTTACGGAACCCTAAAAATACTAAATAAGCGCCAACTTTTAAAATTTATCTATACCTACTCGTTACATCCTTGTTATCTAAGTTTAAAAGATCATCAATGTTTGTCTGACCTCCGACTGACGTAATCGTTTCTGGACTGTAGGTACTGTATTTACTGACTTGATATATTTTAACAGTAAAATAATAATAAGTCTTCAGTTGGCCTCTCTTGGCTTTTGACCCACGCATGCCTCCCAAAAGATAGGCCGCTATATTTCCCGAGATCATGGAAATGAGAAACATTAAGTTTCGTAAAAAATTTAATTAGTCCATCCAATGAAGTATTAGTTACAATGATTGTAAAAAGAAAAAAACTGTTTGTTTGAATTTAATACACTCCGAAACTAATGGACCGATTTGAAAAAAAAATATTCATTAGAATCCTACATTATCCCTTATGAACATAGGCTTAGAATATACCCGTGCGAAGCCGGGGCGGGCCACTAGTAGTTACTATAGTAACTAAAATCGCAATAATTTCTAGAATGTCTCTCTACTAAGGGAGGTAGTTGTATAGTTCTTTCGTACATTGACCATCAAGCAAGACGTCAAACGAAAAACACATTTCACAAAATGGTAAAATTTGTTGAAAATGTGCGAGACTAGCTTTATAAATCACCCATAAGAGAAAGCGCAGTCACTTTTCTTTTGGAAATATTTATTGAAAAAAAACCATGATAATACATTCATACACACTAGGATCTACACGTGTTACAACTACTCCTATTACTCGTGCATAAAAAAACTTGTATGTATTTAATTTGATAAATAAATCTTGCGAGAAAGTAATTCGTCATGCCATTCAAACATTATTTATAGCGATACGACAAATGATTTGAAACATTATTAGGTCGTGACTAAGGATTGCTATCCAGCGGCATTTTCAATCTACCAGATTCGCAACACTTGCGTTATCGTTTTACCCTTTGGGTACGGAACCCTAAAAACCCCCACCTTGCTTAGGGCAGGCAAAACCAGCTGGATTTGCTTCGATCCAGTAAAAATCCAGCTGGATTTGCCTGCCGCAAACAAGGTGGGTTATTAGGGTTAGGGCTATCCAAAGGGATAAAAGGGACCCTATTACTAAGACTCCGCTGTCCGTCCATCTGTCTGTTCGTCTGTCACCAGGCTGTATCTCATAAACCGTGATAGTTAGACAGTTGAAATTTGCACAGATGATGTATTTCTGTTGGCCGCTATAACAGCATTATACTAAAAAACAGAATAAAATAAATATTTCTAAATGCTCCTATACAATATTTTGCTCGATTTTGATACCAACAGATAGACACTTTAAATATTTACAGAATATTATAAAAAAATAATAATCATAAACAACATGTATTTAAGGGGGGCTCCCATAAAAAGACATGATTTTGCCGTTTTTATAGATAATGGTACGGAACCCTTCACGCGCGAGGCTGACTCGCACTCGACGGTTTTTCCATAATCACCAGCGCAGTTTTCTACCAATACACAAAAAATTAAACCAGATAACACCAAGACTGTTATGTAATTTTTAACCTTTGTTTTTATAGCTGTGAATGTTTGATAACGCATTGCAATAACATAGTTAAAACACAATTGGTACCTATCCTCATCTGTAATTGTCTTAAGATGGGTGCGAACCTCTAAGCCGCTTAGCTCCCATACAAACGCACTTTCCGATTCAATTACAAACTACAATAGAATCACTGATATTATGTTTTAATTTAGTAAAATGGGCAATAAATATTCTTAAAAAAACAGTAACTGTTTGATTCGAAGTCATATTAAATTTATTTGAGCGCAAATAAAATTACAAAACATAGCAATCCGCCATATTAGCTCAAACGGCAATCAGAGGAACGTGACGTCATGGGTTCGTAAATAACCATAAATATAGACTTCTGTCACGCACGCTTCTGTCCGTGCTTCTGTGCTGTCAAGTGATTCAAAATCGGCTCTACCTCGGACGAAGAAAATCATCTACCCCTAGGTAATAACACACTTCTGCTCTACGACCCGACCGCTTTCAGAGGGTGACCGATATTATAATCTCCTTACTGAAAATTATTCTTTAATGGGTGTGCCTAATAAATAATGTTTGTTTACGAACCGGTGACATCACAAAGACGTTTTAGGCGTTTTAGAATAAAGTTTAAATTTTAATTAAAAATTACCAATTTTTCTTGTTAAATCTGTTTATTTTGGAGAAATATATTATTTATAATTTGCGATGGATTTAGTATAGGTCTTGGAACATTATTGAATAGTTTTTCAAAATCGGTCAGCTAGCCTATTATTGCACTGAAATTGAATTAGCCATGTTTGTACCATTTCGTTTTTCAAAAAACCTCAATCTCAACCGTTTATAATGGTCCACTGTTGGCTTACGCAGGCCTCCTCCTGTTTTTCTTTTGTGGTAGATCTATTCTGCAAGAGGCGCTGCTGCCCGCCCCCCGGTGTGTCTCTTAGTCGCCTTACGACACCCACGAAAAGAGTTGAGGTGGTGCCAATTCTAAGCCGGCACCACACGGATCAAAAAACAATCATGATTAAATGAGATCGAAAATTTTATTAATTTAACTTCCATTTGTTTTTTTTAACTTTAAACGTTGCAAATTAGCTTTTTCTTATCCGATTATGTATTAAAAATTTCTTTAAAACTTATTGTATAACTAGTATTACCTTTAGATTTTAAATCATAAGTAAATAAATAGGTAATGCTGGACAATCCACACACCGTCATCTAGCCCCAAGCTAAGCAGAGCTTGTGTTATGGGTACTAGATAACTGATAAACTTAATACGATTGGTTAACTACATAGATACGAGTAGATACTACCTACCTACATATTATTGTAGATCGTAGAAACGTAAAAACAGAAATATTAAAGATAGGATAACAAGTTTTAGTCTAAATATAAACATTCCATTACTTAATAATAATTACAACAGCATTCATATAATTTTTAAAAATTACTTGCCTTATCCTGTAATCGAACCCGCTAAAATTACAAAAGAATGTGGGAGGGTGTGGGAGGACACACCTTTCTTTATGACACCAAGGATTTCTAGTACTTGCCATCCATGTCCCATGGCCAGCTACTTGATCACAGGACTACATACGTAGTCTTATGCGCACACATAGTTAATTTGTTACGTAAGTATGGCGTAACTGGTACTGATGATATGGTTGGTAAAGAAATTACTGGTGCCGGATCAGCGCTGGCTATCGGTATCGAACCTGTACACTTTGACACTTTAACAAATTTTTATAATGCTGGAAAATTCACACATCATCTTTTAGCCTCAAGCAGAGCTTGTGTTAGGAGTTCAGATGACTGATCTATATATTATAATACAAAAAATAGATGTACGTACATAGAAAGTACCTAGAACACCCGGAACGGATTTGCAGTTAATACAAACATTTGTTTTAAGGCGGAACGCTATAAAATCACGGTAACTACGTAAATCATAAGGCCGATTTTATTCAGTTTTCATTATCGGACGAAGTTATTCATGTGAGAGGTGTACTTATAATTGATTGAATTTTTGTGGAAATAAGCTTTAATAAGACAATTGTCAGGTATGATGGTTAGTATTTCTAATTCTAGTACACTTGCCTTCCATGTCCCATGGCCGTGGGACACACTCAATCAATCAGTGTGTCCCATGGCGGTAATTGGTACTAATCCAGTAAGTATACTATACATAGGTACTGGATGAGTACCAATAACGTCACACTTACGTTACCAAATGAATGTGCGCGTACGACTTACTTATACTCCGTTTTCGAATCCAAGATATGTAATGTAAACAAAGACATGTATGAAAGAAAACAAAATTAAGAACTGAAAACAACTACATATTAGCAAAGTTATCTTATCAATAAAAACTAAAACACAAACGCTCACATGTGCAGCGATAAAAATGTTTAATTTTGAATTCGAAAATGAACGAGAGTTCAAGGTTCAAATCTAAAATTGTTTTGAGCTTCTGTGCTTATTTTCTGTTGTTAAATATTTTCTATTAACTTTACTTGGGATTTTGTAACCCTTTTGTCTATAAAAAATATTCAGGTTTTTTAATTCGAGTATCTATAATTTATGTAGTATATTCCAGTGATCTGATCAAGCAGCTATATACCGGATCAGTACCTACTAGATTCGATACACTTGCGTTATCAAATAAATGTGCGCAAACTACCTATATCTTAGTAAAACATATTGTAGAATGTTTGTAAACAAACCACACGACACAAATAAAACTTTCTAGCTTGGCGTCAAGTTTCAAATATAATTGTAAGCAATATTTATTGAAGGAAGGACCTCAAATCGTTTGTCCGTAAAGCCAACATGTGGCTCTGACGGAAGACCAGCGTTGGTTGCTAGCTTGCTAGTCATCCAACACATGCTGAGGCAGAGCCATTTTGTTACTGGGCCTACACTACGAGTATGTATTTTAGTCGTAAGTTTTAGTATGTGTAAGTCTTTTAACAAACAAAATTCATTAAAAAAATCGACAATATGTTGATTGCGTGTTTTTAATCTACGCGGCACCGGAGTAAATTCTAGGTGAAGTATGGGCGGTTTGTTTACTAACATTTTACATTGAGTTTGGCTATGGTATAGTATGCAGAGTTCTGTGATCTGGTATCAGTCACCTTGATATCGATTCAATACTAACCAGTTACGTTACGACTCACTAACGTTACCAATGAATTTTCGCGTACGATTAATCTAATTTTTATGTGTTGTGTTTGTGTACTTATAGGCCAAATCAACTCCACCGGATGTCCATATTTTCCAAACTACTGAATATTTAACTTTAAAATGTAGATTTGGTAAAGTTCAGGACTTACTCTATGATCGATAGAGTAAGTCCTGAACTTTCGATAACAAGATTCCATAAAATTTTCTCGCAAATTTTCGTCTACGTTTTTACAAAAACTTTAATTTTTGAAAAAAATAAGGAAGTTAATATCTTAGTCGTTGGACCTTAAACAATATGGTGGAAAAAAAATATGTCTATCTATATATAATCATGTCAGTTACTAAGGATCGTAAACAGTTAAAAACATGAACCCGGCTGGGCGCTACAGTTTATGGAAAAATCTTACTGAGCTAAGTGACTAGCAAACGTTAAGTCAAGGCGCATACACACAGCGGATCCGTTTTTACAAGACCGTTTTCTACGGATCTTTCACTACTAGAAACACTACTAACAAATGTTCAAATGTATAAAACCGATATACATCTGATGCACCAGCCTATGGGCTAACACGCACCACCACATTAGTACGGTTCTAACTTAATCTCTAATGCTCATAACTATAACCACTACTTTCCACTGCTTGTCTATCATTAACACTAAAACTGGGCAGGCGGTGACGTTGAGCGAAGTCCCCTCAACGCTTCCCACGCCCACGGTTCGAGGCGACACGGCGCGGAAGCAGCGATAACACCCCAACTAGCCCACTAACCTAATGCTCACGTAAGTAACACCTTTACTTCCTTAGCTTTTTGCATTTTCTTTACTATGTCACTCGTAGCATGAACAGCCTAAAAATATCATAGTTGCTTACTTTACGTTTCATCTCCGAATACCCTAACAAAAATATGATTGACGCAAAACCCCGATTTCGGTTTGTACGGTATTATCGAGACTTCATCTTGACGTTTCAATTTATTTTTTAGTACGGGATTTATGTAGTTACATTATCGAGCTACAGAGGCGCTGTAACAAATCCTATAGAAAACGGAGACGTCTCTATATTACTGTTAAACCACACGGGGTTCTGGAGACAAATTCTGCTAACCAATTGCTTTACTATGACCGTATCGTTGCAGAATCTATAATATAAAAATGAATCGCAAAATGTGTTGGTAAGCGCATAACTCAACAACGCCTGGACCAATTTGGCCAAATCTTTTTTTAAAATGTTCGTTGAAGTTCAAGGATGGTTTTTACGGCGAGAAAAAGAATTATTGCTGGAAAAACCCTAAAAATAGCCCTTCTTTTTCCCATACAAATGATTTGTAACTAAAACGTAGTCAATTTGAGCTTTATTGCTAAAATAACTACCCGTGCGAAGCCGGGGCGGACCGCTAGTTGTCCATAAAATAAACTCCTGGTAGATAGCGCGTGTGGGGTGATATTTGCATGTAGAAATTGATATAATGGTTTCAACCTCGACATTTGACACGCGTCTCGCGTCTGTAGTTTCTTTCATCAAAGCTAAAATGCTAAAAATGTGTAATTCTGAGACGATGCCATTATGGTGAAGCGATTGATTTAAGAGTGCGCCTAATGCAAAAATCAAGCAAATTGTGTATTTTTAAACCCTTACATCTATGGTAACGAACTTAAATATTATATATAAAAAACTGTTTTAATTGAAATGCTCTAAAGTATCAGCGACAACACCATATTATTTTTTACGAATTACATAGCCAGACTACTGTTTTATTTAAGTAATCCTGTAGTTTTTCTATTTAATGCGTAAATTTTGAATCATTAATAGAAAAGAAGCAAAAACTTGATTTTGGCACTGACATTGCTTTACTCTGTCCCGCTCATATGAACGCGAAATCCTATGCCTATCCTTTTCACAATTTTTTGCATTAGGCTCGCTCTTAATGGAATTAAGGCTCTGGTGTTCTTTGACAGTTTTTCATTGAAAATGTCAAATGATCGCACGAGCCAAGCTCAAATCTTACTTGCGTTTGAGTATTCGGGGGTCAGCGACCTAAAATGGATCTTGGCCGACACTAGACTCTAGAATGCTCGTTCAGAGCTGTCTCTGTGGCCGCTAGCTAGTAGACTCAAGTCAATTGTCATGCAATGCTTATGTAAAAGTTGAATATGTATGACATATTCAAGTATTTTGCGCATTTGATTACGAATCGATGCCTTTTTTGTCTATGCTACTCTAGACAAGTCGCAAGACTGTTATTTGATCACGCAGAAGTTATGTTTGACGACCTCTGTTGCGCGGTGGGCGAAGGTCCACATGCAATTCAGGAGGTTGCGGGTTTGATTCCCGCCTGAACAAATGTTTGTACGATCTGCAGATTTGTTCAGAGTATTCTGCATGGTCGTTTTCTATGTGTAATAAAATAAATAATATATCTGTGTAGTGTATTGTATTATGTAGATCATCTAGTACATAACACAAGCTTTGCTTAGCTTGAGGCTAGATAAATGGTGTGTGAATTGTCCAGGTTTATTATTTTCTAAAATGTAGAAGAAGCATGCCCTTAATGCTAAGATCAAGTCCATATTCGCTAGCAAGCAAACCGAGGATAACTCAAATCGTTTAGCCTCAAATGACCCATTCTACTCAATTATACTGTGTTCTGAAACGTTTCGGAAATGGAATATTCAAAACAAAACAACTGCTGTCTTGCAGGGTAGCTTTGAACAACTTTGCTGGAACAATATGCACGTATTATGTGATCTTCCGTTATCTATCTAACCCCCAAGTTCTGTCCCAGGAAGCGATTTTTTTTAAGTTTTCAACGAAAATCTGTCTAAAATTCGTTATGTGTGAAGTTCTTAAGCTTTAGTTGCGTTTATGTATTCGTGGATCCTTTATTCGTTGTATAATTAGTCATTGATTGTATAATAGACTCATTATTTTATTAAATTATATACCTCCTCACCGCTTCAAGAAAAATGCAGTCCGTAACTCATTAAAGCATGATAAAAAAAGCTTTTTTTTTTTCGCAAATACCGTATCATGTGTAGCATTCTGACTTACATTATATGTTCACGGCCATCGGATGCGCTCATCTACAGGGTGCATACTAGGGGGTGCATTTCGAAATTTCGAAGTTTCGTAATTTCGAAATTCGTAGCCTTTTTTGACCATTTTTCAATTTCGAAATTGGTGACCGCAAATTCGAAATTTCGAATTCCGCGGAACGCGTGTGCTGTGCTATGAAAGAGTGAAATGCGAGCTCTGATTGGTTTACTACGCTCGGTTAGCGACAATGGTGACACGGCGCGAGGCGGCGGCGACGGGTGAAGGTGGCAGCGGGGAGCCTTCGCTTCGCGTCTGTCGGTCGCTTCTCATCGCATTTGAGAGCGAGCGTTTGACTAGATCAGTTATATTTGTGTTGGTGAATAACAAGGGCTACAAACAAGTTATTGGAAAAAATACCATCAGAAGTATGGGGCTAACTTAACCACTATAAAAAGGCACGGTGGGTGAAAATCCAGCAAGGTGGCTGAAGGTTTCATTGAAGATTCCATACAAAATAAAAGTAAAATTACCAACAAAATAACGAAAACTTTTCAAGAGATGATCCGCAACCATCATTTTAAGCTGAAGAAAGCTTCATCCCGTCAGATTTTATCCATGACCAACAAATATCACAATCTTATCTTATCTTATTAACATACCCAAAAAACACCTGTCCTTAAAATTTGAAAATTGTTATTTTAAGTAAAAAAATCACCATAAATTTTAAGTAAAAAAATGTTTTATTCTTGTAATGCGATGATACATGCATATGAAAATAATCATAAATACAGAGTACCTATTATTTGATATTATTACGGTTTTTTATTAACTCCCATATCATTATCACAGACAGATCATATGAAGTAAAATGTGGTAGGTAACCTAAGTATTTTCATATGTTTTGGATTAGTTAAATCATTTTGCCAACTCGTAACTCTATCTGGAAGGCAATTCTCGCAATATAATCTACTCGATAAATATGGCAACAACTGTCAAAATATCGAGTGATTGCTTCGAATCAAACAAGCGTATTCTCAACATCTGGGATTCGATATTTATCGAGGGCTTTTCTTCGATAAGTTGCTCGATGTGCAACGAGTGGTCCTAGGCACTCGCTCGCATAATCGAAGAGTGAAAGAAGAACATCATTCATTATCTCTCTGTCGCACACTGTCTTTAGTTTAGTTCTGCTTGTTTTGTTTGATGTTTAAAACAATTACGCGGTGGTGCTTGTTTCTCAACTCAAGTCAAAGAATAATAGTGCAATATGCATTACAAATTGATCTAGTTTTTATTGAATAGGTACTTATTAGATAAAATAGCTTTTTGCATCATTATTATTTACTTTGAGTATAATTTCTGGGGTCAGGGGTTGTATAAATTCTATTTTTTCCATTTCCCTTGGTGTGCCCGAACAAAATTATTGTAAACATTGTAAACGTTGTTGCCTGCCGACTAAATTACTTTCGCCCGCTGCGCACAGCTATCCCTACGCAGCAGAGATGTCGTTGGTCAGCTATTATAACCGTATAGGTACATCTTTAACAAACAATACTAATTCAGATTATGCTATATTAAAATAAAAAAATATGAAATTAATGAACATAAATACAGGTTCAAATTTTGATGGTATTGCTAAAATTTCTAGATTTAGATAAAGTTGGAATTACTGACGAAACAATAACCAGACATTGACATTCGTGAAGTGTGGAACTTTGACATTCAAATATGTAATGACATGACATAATGAAATCAAATTGTCTATGCTAGAAATATCGAAGAGTGCACGAGAATGCCGTTTTTGGCGGAACTCGTTATATTATCGAAGAATTGATACAAACTTATCACTTGATATTTTATCCCGTGATACTCAGAATTGGCCCCCTGTATAGAATTAGAGACTCGCAGGTCTCGAGAATAAAAATTATATTTTCTGTCCGAATTTCGAAATTTCGAAATTGAGCTTCCGAATTTCGTAAGCCAGTTTCGAAATTGAAAAATATAGAAACTGCACCCCCTAGTGCATACCAAGCGCGGGACGCGCGGGGTATGCATTCGCACAAGGTGCGGCTTATCGAGAGTCGACGTGTGTCAGTGAACAAATCTGTGTTATATTGGCCTTTTACCCGAACCCTTACCTGATATAATACAATGAACATAGCAGAAAAGTAGTAAATCAAGTCATACTAATCTGATCACATCAAAGGATAATATGCATGATTATTATTTGTTAATATGCATGATTATTATTTGTTTTCGCTATTGATGTAGAGGTCTCTATATCTGCATCTTTATTTCTGTACTCTTTTATGTATTTATTGTAAAATGTAATCATTGTAAAGTAGATATTTTAAGACTCAACAAAGACAAAATTTCTAAACGTGACGCCACCGTATTTTCGTAATGATTTTAGCGGGATATCTTTTTGGAAAGAAAGAAATTTATTTATTAGACAACAAATAATCAACAAAAATGATGCTTTTTAAAAATTTATTTTAAGCACTTAGAGTTGAGAAACTAAACGGTGATGCAACAAAAAAGGGCAGCACTTTAATCAAAACCCTCTACGTCAATGCGACATTTCAGGCAGATCCAGTCATCGAAAGTTATTTTGGAGTTGTATACAACCAAATTTCAAATTATTTATAACTAAACCGCTATATAGACAATAGAACAACACATTAAAATCACAATAAGACATAAGTTTCATTAAAAAAATTCGTCTGTTTATAGTAACAGAAAGATTTATGTTGTTTATATAAAATAGGTAAGTATTTTTGAGTTGTCAATTTTGGTATCATTACTAGACAATATCACAATCTGTTTTAATTAAAAAAATATTGTAAAAGAATAAAGAAATTTATTCATAGCCGCACACAATATGTTGTACAAAAAAGGGAAATACAAAAAAACAATGAATAACATAAACCTTTGGGATCAAAATTTTAATATAGTAAAATAAGCACGTAGAGTCCTAAGAGTAAGAAAAATTTGTCTTTCCCTATGTGCGCGGCTAATCATGTCCCACCTCATCTTGTTGTCATTATCGACCGAGGACGATAACGACACTGATGATGATGATGATTCTTTGTTAATGGCAATATGAGTCTGGTTGGACTCTTTTCTGCCAGTGTCAAGTTATGGAAAATAATAGTAAAATATGAGTTAGTTTTCAGTCAGAACCTTAATAGGGTGACGTCACGTCACACGAGTAACAGTCCACAGATTAAACATAACATAGAATAACTTTATCAAAAAGCAACAATTTAAAGCAGTTACGTAAAAATAGCTAAAGCAAATTAATCAAAATTACGTTCAATCGAGTGGTTAGTTGTTATGCAAACGCAATTACGTATTTATTACAAAGCATGACGGATGTTTGTGAATTCAAACTGCACGGTTACTTATTAATCAATTAAATTTGCGTTTACGAGGGCCCTCATCTGAAGTCATCGCTGTTTTGACTTCTTTTTAACAGTCCTAGATCCTACAAAAGAAATTATTTACGGTCTACTACAGAAAATTATTACCTACTAGCAACGCCTCGCGGTTTCACCCGCGTAGTTCTCGTTCGTGGGAATTCCGGGATAAAATGTAGCCTATGTGCTATTCCAGACTATAATCTGACTCTGTGATAAATATCATTCAGATCTGTTCAGCCGTTTTGGTGTGATAGAGCAACAAAAATCCATCTATCCGTCCATCCATCTAAACTTTCGCATTTATTATATTAGTGTGATACTCCAGCCAAATTCGAGATAAAACTTTCGAAAACCAACAGCCCATTCTAAACTTAAAATACACTTTGTTTCTGTGTATTTTCTACGCATTTTACGTTCCTTGTCGAGTGTGGCTACGAATTATTAATAGAGGAAATGCGATGCCACGCACGTGAATTCTAGCTTTTTTGTTTTGTTTGGTTACAAAAATTCTCAATGAATTTCGTTGAGAGGTTGCTTCTTCAAATAGGAGTCGGTCAGAGGCGATCTACATCGTTTTTTACAAGCGGAGAAAGTTAACTAGCAGAAAAACAATAGTAAAGAATGAATACGTTAAATGTGAAAATATGAAACTGGAATAAAAGTGTTCTACACGCTGTTTACTGGCTTTATTTACTCAGCCGCATTAATCTGATAATAATAATGTTCTATAAAATAATACAATAATAAAAACTAGTGTTTTATAGGTAACTTTACTTTCTCATGGACAATTTTGTTACTAGTTCATGCCCGCGTTTAAAATTTATTTATATCCTATGGGAACTGGTCTATGGGGCAAAACGTAGCCTATGTTTTATCCCACGTCTAGAACAACATCTATGCAAACTTTCAGTTCGATCCGTAAAGTAGTATTTGCATGAAGAAGTAACAAATATCTATCCGTCTACATTCAAAGCATTTACTTACGTAAATTATTACTTCTATAAACACACTATGTATTTATAGAAGTGTGTACGTACCAAGAAGTACCAAGAGAAGAGCTACCCTTACCTTTGTTGTTGCTGTGTGAACTGTCCTGTATTATTTAATTTCTATATATTAATATCAATTTTCTTCCACAGGGTGTTCGTGCACTTTAATCTGGATTCCCTAAGGGACTAACGGGTATTTCTCTTAGTTCCATTATTTATACTAAGTACATATTTATTCCATAACAACACTATTATTTCTGTCAAGTTCAATATAAAATTTGGATTTACCTTGTTCTTCTTATGTGGGTTCACAGACGAGATTGGTTATCGATTTTTTACATTTCACGGGCAATATAATTTCTTTTATGAACCAAATTGAAATAAGCAAGAGAATTCACTGTAAGAGGTAAAAGAATGTTATTATCAGGAAATGCCTTCTCGCCTGTGGACCAAACAACTT
Organism: Eupithecia vulgata; assembly: GCA_946478455.1. Taxonomy (NCBI): domain Eukaryota; kingdom Metazoa; phylum Arthropoda; class Insecta; order Lepidoptera; family Geometridae; genus Eupithecia; species Eupithecia vulgata. The sequence goes on along the minus strand of OX297859.1, from coordinate 10,775,674 downwards.
GTATTCAACAGAAAATTATGAACTCCTATATTTTTAATAAAACATTGTAATGTAATTGTCTATCTCGCTATTAATAAGCTTCAGAGACCTAGTTATATGGTAACACCCATTACGGAAAGAAATAAGTGACTATTTTTGTATCAAATATATATTCACGATAATCCCGTCAATTCGTTGTCGAGATAAGATTTCCCGGTCTAATTTGAAATTAACGCCATACCATGAATATAACTACTCTTAGTTGCTTACTTACTTCTGGCGTATTGGATACTATTTATGTGCATTTTTGCTTAAGTTTTAATACAAATGTTTATAAAGGTAACTTATGTACAAAAAACTCGGCATAATTATATGGCTAGAATGTATTCTACTCGTTAGATATTAATACAGATACATTTTTTTACAACCCGAGTAGTTCTACTTTACTGATATGGGTAAATAAAATATATAGTGTTAATCTATTTATGACCAATAACGTTCATCTTATTTCAATGTAGAAATTTACAAACGACTGTTGTTGTACGAAATAAAAGTCCTATATTTTTTTATTTAGCTAATCTGTCATTAGGACATATTGTTGTACCTAATAATCTATTTCGTGTTCAAATTAAATTCATAAATTAGGTAACGTAATGTCTTTTTCTAAAAAAATATTAAAGGTTTGAATTTGTAGTCTAAATAAATTGCGTGAAGGTTGTCGTTCATATTAAATTTTGTTTTTGTTCCACTTTGCAAATGTATAAAAGGAAATTTCATGATTGAACAATCCTTTGTGGACTATAATAAAATTATAGTTCAGCTTTTCAGACGCTTTCCCAATATTGTTTTTGTGTGTGGGGCTGAGCTTAGGGTCACGCTGAGTGGCGGTGCATCAGCGCGGGTGACTTTACAGTCATTTATCAACGCTGAGCAATCAGCGTCAAAAGCGTCTTTGAAATGTTCTGACCATCAGCGCTTGCGCAGCGAGGCCCAGAAACGAGCTAGATCGATTGAGATTTCTGATAATGAAAAACTTGAATCTCTCTCTCTGTAGATATTTTTTTTAAGTATCAGAATAACCTTTGATTTGGTTAAATTACCAATTTCGATTCAGTCGAACTATGTCGACCTTTAGTCAATGTAGGTTAAGTGCATTTCTGTTTTTTTTATTACATAATACCCACTTATTCTTCGGTTCTAAGTGCCATAATCAATTTACGTTTTGATTAACTATTTTTTATTTGTTTATTATTATTACCTATTTAAGTATAGGCATGTAACGAATTATTTTATTATTATTTTTTGCATTTATAATGTTGCAATAGGAAATCTAATTCACAAATTTTATTTATGTTTATTTGAAAATAAGTACTGTAGTAAACTTTAAATACCGCATTATTTTATCCACCGATTTATTTCATACGTTAATATAAGTTTTAACTAACAGGAACGTTGACTAACGTTAAACACGAGGGTAAAATACTTTATCACAAAGGAACACTAAAAGCTGACACTGTTGCACGGTCTTTGCTACTTGAAATTATCATCATCATCACCAGCCTATACCAGTCCACTGCTGGACATAGGCCTCCCCTTTTGAAATTATGTATTATCCTAATACATTTTATTCTAAGGGCAAGTGTTAATATGCGTTGTTTTTACCACTTTTATGAAATGTAGCACGATTGCAGAGAATTTGTGCTATTAGATTCAAATTAGAATAATTATATTTTTTACACTTTCACAAATTTCCAATTTTTTTAATTATAATGGATGTATAAGCTTTTACAATTTAGCATTAAGGTAGGTAAGGGTTCAATTTTGTTGCAACATCTTAAGTCACATCAGCCTCTTACTAGATAATCAGTTATAGGAAGAGAGATGTGTGCATAAAAAATACATCAACTGCCTAGAATGTTGAAATAACACAGTCCCATCTTTCAACGATAAATTTCGGCGATGCTACTTCAACATTTTAAGGAGACTCTAATTACAAGCCATTCGGGCAAAACCTTGACTAGGAGTATCATACTATCTCGTATTTCATGGCCTCGCTAATGGCTATAAGCAAACCTCTTGTTATCCAGAATCCTTATAAGCAATGTATTTCTAAACTTGTAATCTGATAAGAAATTGATGCACTGAGAGCGTGGCACCAGTATTTCTTTATTACGCGTGGAATCACTATTTTAATTACGTATGCATGTGTATTGACGTGGTTTTTATTAATGTATTCAGTAAACATTTATGCGCATTTATTGTGTTTCATTCAATTTATTCAGTTACCGTTTCAGTTTATTTTTATCCTAAGGCTCGTTTAGAATATATTACTCAAGGCAGATCGCACCGGCCACGCGGGAAAAACCATTTGTTTTGTTTAATATTACATTTACTGCGTTCAGCAATATAATATATTGCAAAAATATAAACAAATATATTGTTTACATTTTTGTATAATCACTAGCCAAACTTTATATGAAATAAATAAATTGAATTTGCGTCGTGTTTCAGCAAAAAACATAAAATCGTAAGCAATACCTATATAACGCAGGAAGGATCTCAAATCGACAATTATGTAATTTGCGCAGTACAAAAAGACGCGGCATCAGAGTGAATTTTAGGTTATGTATGAGCGGTTTGTTTACTTATAAATCTGTGGTTTGTTTACAAACGTTAATCAAATTTGGCTGGAATATCGTAAGTCTTTTTGCGACAATTGTAACGTATTTGCTTTGAAACCATGCAAGAAACTTCGATTCAATTGTGGTTTTTGTAGTGCAATTCATATTAAGTGGACGGCAACGTTAAGAAAATCAGGAAAAGTAAGTACATATAGGTATTGGATTTCCCGTGCGACCGCTAGTGCGATCAGCCTTTACGAATCATAACCAAATAATCAAATCATTTATTTGTAGACAACGGGTTACAAGTTGGAATGCTTATTTTAAAATGTCCCTTGCGATGACCAGCTTTGGTGTGCAAAATTATATAAAATTAACAAATATTAGACATGGAGATAGACATGCATGAAACCCACATGAACATCGTTTTCACCAAACTTATCCTTATTTGACTAAGTACCTATAGGATAAGTTTTGTGAAAACGTGGATGTGAATGAGGATAAATAATCTTGTAAATAGTGGTCGATAAAAACGGCAAAGGGATGGAGTAGGTATTCATACAAAAAATTAAACGAAATAGTAATAATGATATATTTTATTAAACAATTTGTCTCATTATATCGTTGAGATCAAATCAGGTAACTATTAGAAAACATTTTTTTAGGTAGTACCTATTCGATAAATTATATCTTAACATCGATGATATTTTTCAGTGGAGTTTTAACTTACCTACATATCTATGACAACGCCTCTTCTCTAGCACCTACATATTTCAAAAGGAATAGATTCTAACAGCCTGCAGCTAAAATCTTAAGCATAAAATACTTATAAAACAATAATGCCAAAAAAAAACAAATAAAAACTAAATGATTAATTATCTACATATTAATATTACAGCTTCAAAATATTAAAACATTTGTCTAATTTTTTTTTAAATAATGAGTAAAAAAAAGTACAAAACATTGAATATTTTTCACCACGAACGTTTGAAATCCAACTTGCAGGTCTAGCCTAAAAATGCCTTATATGTACTGATTATGTAAAATCTCAACATTTGGAGTCTAGTTAGTATTATTTGAGGTGTTTTCCAGAAGACTTCACTTTGTCATGTATCTGGAACAAAAAAACAATAAAATTATAGCAAATCAAATCTTTGTTCTGTCTAGAAAGTAAATTTTTATTTATGTTCCAACCTAAATTTATGGGTTATATCTTTTCCATCATCATGCTACATAGGTTAGGTAGGTACGTAGTTAGGTAGTTTATCACAGTACTACCTACTATGCTACTATGACGCCAGCCATTTAAGTAGGTTAGGTATGTATATCCAAGTTGGAGTGAATCACCTTGTTTATTAGTATAGCACTAAGAAGGCAATGGTTTACGCACAAAAATCAATGTTTATGGTTACCGTTTCACCCTTACATTTACACCCACTTAAATTACGTAAGTAATCTAGAAGCACTGATTTCACAGTATTTTGTAATCTGTGGCTAGAATGTAATCAATGAAATGAATGATTAAAATGATGTAGGTAGTTGATTTTATTATTCTTAACTCTTACCTATGCTAAAGTCAGGGACGAGATTTCTCTCGTCCCTGGCTAAGGTTAACTTTAATTGTCCCTGTCTTAAATAAATCGTAAGAATGCAAGCATTGTTAGACATTGTTAGAGACGTATGTAAGTAGGATATAGTTCCTAGCTATCTGCCAAAATAGCTACCTAATTACAGTTTCTCGTCGTAGCATAAGTACCTAGATAGGTTAGATTACGTCTTTCACAGTCTTGTACTGTAGGAAAGCAGCCGCAGTCACGATTTAAACGTCAAACCCTCTTAGAAAACGATCCTACGTTCCGTCTCTTAGATTATTCTATAACCGAAGTCAAATCTTTTTTGTTTTTATCTGAGGTAAAAACCATTAAAAGTGGTACCTACTTAATTATGTAACGAACGTTCAACACTTATTAGGTACCTACCTAAGCTACTCACTCAGTACAACCGTGATTATGTAAGATATCTACCATAAGTACCTACCTACTACCTACCTACAAAATAACGCTATCCTTCAACACCAAACGGTACTGTAGCACAGATTAGGTAGTTACTTACTGTAGGTAAGTAACCTAATGAGGAAAATACCATCTTGATGTTTTTGGGTTAGAGCAAAAATTAAAATGTTGATTTAGGGTCAACATCAAAAGATCAAAGATGTTCGTTCCACAACTAGCTTTAGCCTATCTTTGTGGCAACAGTAAAATAAAATATAAAGAAGAAAATATTTTATTTAGTAACAATTCCGCACAAAACCTTCTCCGATAAACTCACGTCACGTCAATTAGACGAGAATTAGACGTCTTGCTTTGATAGATTTCTTTTCATTTTGTAGTTGGTGTGTTTTTAGGGTTTCAAAGATCGGTTTTGAAACCCTTATGGTCTCGCTCTGTCCGTCCCCGATCTTTCTTGAATATCTCAGTAACTACTGCAGCTATTAACTTGAAATTTGAAATAATGATACATTTCGTGCGCCATTACTGATTTCAAGAAAAAAATATATAAATAAATGAAAAATGAAAATGAATATTTTCAGTACAAATTTTGATGTTGAAATTTCAAAAGAGACCTAGGAAGGCAAATGGGGTATCAAATGAAAGGTATCGTTTTGTACATTTCAAAACACTTTTTGAAATTTCTGTAAAATTCATACTTTTTGAAATATTTCAAAAAAAGTCGAAAAATTGACCATACCCCCCCCCTATCTCCGAAGATTGCACACCGATCCACGTACAATGTATTAGGCGTTTGTAGATATCGATCTATATTTTACAGGAAAAATATAGAGAAGTCTGTAATAATAATAGTTTTTGAAAAATAGTCAAAAAGGGGGGGAATTTTTTTTCAAAAGGGGGGGTACCTACCCAAATGGGATATCAAATGAAAGGTATCGTTTTGACCATTTCAAAACACTTTTTGAAATTTCTGTAAGTTTCATACTTTTTGAAATATTTCAAAAAAAGACGAAAAATTGACCATTCCCCCCCCCCTAGCTCCGAAGATTGCAGACCGATCCATGTACAATGTATTAGGCGTTTTTAGACATCGATCTATATTTTACAGGAAAAATATAGAGAAGTCTGTAATAATAATAGTTTTTGAAAAATGGTCAAAAAGGGGGGGAATTTTTTTTCAAAAGGAGGGGTACCTGCTTATGTGGGGTATCAAATGAAAGGTATCGTTTTGTCCATTTCAAAACACTTTTTGAAATTTCTGTAAGTTTCATACTTTTTGAAATATTTCAAAAATAGTCGAAAAATTGACCTTTCCCCCCCCCCTATCTCCGAAGATTGCAGACCGATCCACATACAATGTATTAGGCGTTTGTAGACATCGATCTATATTTTAAAGGAAAAATATAGAGAAGTCTGTAATAATAATAGTTTTTGAAAAATGGTCAAAAAGGGGGGGAATTTTTTTTCAAAAGGGGGGGTACCTACCTATGTGGGGTATCAAATGAAAGGTATCGTTTTGACCATTTCAAAACACTTTTTGAAATTTCTGTGAGTTTCATACTTTTTGAAATATTTCAAAAAAAGACGAAAAATTTACCATTCCCCCCCCCTAGCTCCGAAGATTGCAGAGCGATCCATGTACAATGTATTAGGCGTTTGTAGATATCAATCTATATTTTACAGGAAAAATATAGAGAAGTCTGTAATAATAATAGTTTTTGAAAAATGGTCAAAAAGGGGGGGAATTTTTTTTCAAAAGGGGGGTACCTACCTATGTGGGGTATCAAATGAAAGGTATCGTTTTGACCATTTCAAAACACTTTTTGAAATTTCTGTGAGTTTCATACTTTTTGAAATATTTCAAAAAAAGACGAAAAATTGACCATTCCCCCCCCCTAGCTCGGAAGATTGCAGAGCGATCCATGTACAATGTACTAGGCGTTTGTAGATATCAATCTATATTTTACAGGAAAAATATAGAGAAGTCTGTAATAATAATAGTTTTTGAAAAATGGTCAAAAAAGAGGATTTTTTTTCAAAAAGGGGTACCTACCCATGTGGGGTATCAAATGAAAGGTATCGTTTTGACCATTTCAAAACACTTTTTGAAATTTCTGTAAGTTTCATACTTTTTAAAATATTTCAGAAAATTGATTGTCCAAATAATTGGCAAATGTTTGAAACCCTCGGCGCGCGAGTTACACTCGCACTTGGCGAATCTTGTTTTCTTCTACAACGCTGATTACCTACATTTTGTTAGAGTTTATCGGAGGTTTTGTGCGGAATTGTTACTAAATATTTTCATCTTTATATTTTGCAATGGATTTCCGCAAAGTAACGCCTGAATCTATTTTTTAACAGTAAAATAAGTCTTTTTATAGGTTAGTACGGAAGCGTGTGATTCCCTGGTTCGGTTGGTAGACCTGTTTTGTTGAGGACTAGTACAGATTTTGGTTATGACTACCCCAAAGGCTACCAATATTAAATAGGTCGACACTATCCGAGCATAAAGCGGTCGACGTTTTTCAAAAAGCCTCATTTCTGCCCTATCTTTGTTTATAAGTTCCAATGACGTTAAAGACAGCTGGTATCTGGTATAGTTCCCATTTTGTCTCTGTCCCTTGTGAGGCCTGAGTTTGGTTCGATGAAACCTAAAATCGAGATGTCATCGTAACGTCTTAATTTGTATGGGTTTTGGTACAGCACCTCTAGAACCTCTGGAATTCTCATTAGTATTTCTTCATAATTTGATAACAGATATTTACAATTATTTTCCATTAGGTATTTGAAACTGACAGAAAAGTGTCCAAGCAGACACTTGTTACGTCTATTAGCTGAGAATCATCGTCATCACGGCAGCAGCGGCAAGCAGATGAGACCAGACCACGCTAGTCAAGTGCAAAGTACCTACATAATTATGAAACTTCCTATCCTTTATTTAGGTATACTTATCAGTACCTACCTGCCCACCAAGCATGTTGTAACATACCCTCTACATTCGATTTAAAAATCGTCGAATTCGTCATGCATCTTAATCAAAATTTATGTGATACCACCACCACAGAACCGACTTAGCAAATACAAATACCTTATTAAGTCTAGACTCCACTCTGCACCAAGACGCGTAGCATAACACTGGATCAAAAAAGATAACATTTATACGGGAACAACAAAATTTGGTACCTACTTAAAACAATTTTTCGTTACCGACAGATAGTGTACTACTTTCAACCTTTATTGGAGTAACACTATTGATTACAGCAGCAAATTCCACCGGCATAAAATCATATTATTGTACTCGTACTTATGTCATTAATAGGTGCAAAACTTTAACTTGATCGTAGGTTTGAGTACATATTATACCTATCGCGAAATATATATTTACGTTTGCTTCAAAAAAGGTTGGAGGGTGTGATCTAAAAGTATGACGCCATTTTGTGAAAGGATAGGCATAGGATTTTGCGTTCATAGGAGCGAGATATAGCAGAGCAACGTCAGTGCAAAAATCAAGTTTTTGCTTGTTTTCAAGAAAAAAATAAATTAAAAATGAAAATGAATATTTTCTGTACAAATTGTGATGTTGAAATTTGAAAAGAGACCTAGGGGGCAAATGGGACATCAAATGAAAGGTATCATTTTGACCATTTCAAAAAACTTTGAAATTTTTCAAAAAATGACGAAAAATTGGGTTATTGGTTTGGTTATTGGGTCACGACAATTTATTGTGCGGCCGAATAATGTACATCCTGATAATTCGTGTCAAAACCTATTAAAATTGGAAGCCATGAAACGGATTATCAGGGTGTACATTATTCGGCCGTACAATAAATTGTCGTACATTATAGTGACCCGAAAAATTTACCATTCCTCCCCCCTATCTCCGAAGATTGCAGACCGATCCATGTACAATATATTAGGCGTTTGTAGATATCAATCTATATTTTACAGGAAAAATAAAGAGAAGTCTGTAATAATAATAGTTTTTTAAAAATGGTCAAAAAGGGGGTTTTTTTTAAAGGGGGGTACCTACCCACGTGGGGTATCAAATGAAAGGTATCGTTTTGACTATTTTAAAACACTTGAAATCTCTGTAAGTTTCATACTTTTTGAAATATTTCAAAAAAAGACGAAAAATTGACCTATCACCGAACATTGCAGACCGATCCATGTACAATGCATTAGGCGTTTGTAGATATCGATCCATATTTTACAGGAAAAATATAGAGAAGTCTGTAAAAATTACCATTTTTGAATAAAAAGACATATTGAGAATGGTCGAAAAGGGGGATATTTTTTTTATCGAAAAGGGGGCTACCTACCTATTGATTTATCAAATGAAAGTCATTGTTTTGTAAATTATAAAACAGTTTTCGAAATTGCTGTAGGTTTCATACTTTTCAAAATATTGCCATTCGAAAAAAGAAAGAAAATTGATTGTCCAAATAATTGGCAAATGTTTGAAACCTTCGGCGCGCGAGTTACACTCGCACTGGACGGATCTTGTTTTTTTAAAGAAATCATTTTATTTTTATAAATTCTATTCGATTAGGTACTCTACTTCTATACATTTTACCAAAAAATCATCACGATCAACGTCTCGATACTAACGACAAAACAAACTCAGTGCTCGGATTACGATACCAAGCACAACAACAATTACTAATCGGCTAGGGGCTTCGCTTGTAGTCATACGAACATCAATTTACTAAATTGGTTAGAAGGAGAACCCTCACCGGGCGAATGAATAGAGTCATTTTATTTAGTACATTTAAGGCTAGAACGTAGGCTAGAACGTATACTCGAGAGTAAGAGACGTTGCCGCGTCATCGGTCGTCGTGGTCATCTATATATAAACTTATTATTATTATATATAATACCTACTAATTAATAATTTATTAAAACGAAAATTTAATTGAGTTTCAATCCGTAAAATGCAGAGATCTAAAAATTGATTGTGAATTCCTTAGGGGCCGACAGATATTGCAAAACTATGAGTTGTGGAAGAACCGATTGTTTTGCCCACGAGACGAAAACTCAAGTACCTACAGTTCGTACAGTACTAGTAATTTTAGCCCAGAAACTAGAGTCAACCTGACAATTACCAGCTAATCACCTTGAAAGTCGTATACGCCTTCATTTTGGAGTTATAGTTTTTTCGTTGTCTCAAAAGTCAAATGAAATTTCATGATGACATGTCAGCTTGGTAAGCCGTAACGCCAATTAAAATGAAGGCGTGGTTCAGTATGTACCTAAATAGGTACTATCTGTGTTTAAAATTGTTGACCAAGGAGACAGAGATCTCGTCCGATTTGTTTGAATTCAAGAACGTTATGAAAAAATATTCATCGTTCACCTTTTTCAGTCTATTTCATCATTTGCTTTCGGTTAGGGTTACACATCGAGCATGGGGTTACATGACGTAATTTATAAACCTTTTTCGAGCATGTAAGCGTGAAGAAATATATGTGCTCCAATGATCACCCGTTTATGTATTTACCCAATACCAAATGCGAGATACCTACCTGTATATTCTTGTTATTATTATCTGTCACAGATATTCTGTAGGTAGGTACTAATTTTGCAGAACAAAAGAAGAATGTGGTTTACGTACTCGCATATCAACATTCAACGCTATAGTTTAAACTGTGTAAATTTTTTGTTTAGAATTTTTGAATAAAACTCAATTTAAGTAACAGTCCTCCTCTTTCAATCAACAATTAGAAGATAGATAATAATAAATGTATCCATATTATATGTAGTATATTTCCAGTATTTCTCTCGAAAGCTGAATAAACTTATCACCCTTGTTTGTCTTTTAATATATTATGTATTTACATCCCGATTAATCCTGATCTACGTAATTCTCTCGTTAATTAATAGTAGGTAGATGAGGTAACTAAAAGTTAATGAAAAGTGTATTTTGAAATAAATACTTAATAAAAATATTGAGTTTATTCGTTGTTTTTTAAATCACAATGTTTAAAATCGTAATGGTATGTCACCTACTTCTAGGCCCCCACACATACACAATACGATCTGTATATCTAGAACTCGAAATAGGTACCTATTACAAACAAATACCTTCTTACATCATAAAGTTTTATATTATTTACGAAAGTGTTTTTCTAATGGTTAACATTCCACTCAAAACCTTACTCCTAGTTACTGATAATAGTTACTCTTTTACAATATTGTGATAAAAATCAAGGTACAGGTACTAACGCGACATATTATTGTAAAAACGTTAATAATGGAATGATTTGACAAATACTAGGCACATAAAATTAATTGACTATGTTAAATATGAAACCAGTTCAGGTAATTAAATGAGAACATAGCAATCGTAATAAATAATTTGTTTTAATTAATTATATTGTAAAAGTATAAGACGCCAAACGAAAGTATTGTAAGATAGTTTGGATAATGTTATTTGGGATAAAATATGTGCCACGCCTTTATTCTAGAATTTTGCTAAACTGGCTATATTTGTTGAATAAGTGCAACTTCTGTATTGTTGGTTTTCGAGTTTCTTTATATAACTTTATTATTATTATTTTATACACTAATCACAATCATAGAATTCATCGAAGCATGACTTAAGGTGGGGGCGAACCTCTAAGCTCCGATACAAACGTAATTTTCGAATTATTTGGAAACTACGTCCCCGATTATAATGGAATTTGAGAGAAATGGCTATATTTGTATCGTTTTAGTTTTTCAAAATACATAGTCATCATAAAATGAGAGCGAAAATAATGAAATGGCCTGAAAATTAAGATAGTGAATTTTAAATTTCAAAATATTCACCGTTAGTGAGAACTCATGCAATTTAAAAAACTAAAACGATAGAAACATAGCTATACCTTTTCCGATTATGTATGCAAAATTTCGGTAATTAAAATCGTATCCAAAAAAATAGAAAAGTATATTTGTATGGGAGCTTAGAGGTTCGCTCCCACCTTAAGCCACATTATTTAAATTAAAACATGCCACAATATTAAATTATCTTAACTAAAACTTCTACAAAATTAAGGCCTGTAATACGCCTAGCTACTGTTACTCCCAGTTATCGTTACTCAAAAATGTATTTTACTGAATGTTAAAAACACAAAAATGTCTAGAGCATTTTTTTCGTCATGCATAGGTTGGTTATTGTTAGTAGAACTATAAATTAGCTAAACTCCATGTAGAATGATTGCTGATGTAGTTATTATTTATCCTTATGCCACAACACATATAACTAAAACTCACCAGCTTGGCGTAGGTAGAGTATCAGATAGATAGATAGAGAATACTTTATTAATCACCAGAAAAAACAAAATAGATCAGATGTGTTGGAAGCAATATTTAATGAAGGAAGGATTTCCAATCGGCAAGTAATTTAAATTGCTTATGAAAGGATGTGACTATATTTTTATTTACAAACATTCTACAAGGAGTTTGGCTAAGGTACATGCATAAAAACTGCACGATGTTTTGAACATACTGATAAAGAGATTTTTTTTAAATTATTTGTTTTCACATAATATTTCTATTAAAATGCATCCAAGTATTCAAGCTCATTTTAGAAATACTAGATTTGAAATTTTAATAACCAGATTTTCTTAATAAAATTATTAGCTTAATTTGGCAGATGCCTTGCCCACCTAAAATGCAGTTTTTTTTTAAAGAAGTTTCATAAAGATGTGGATAGTAATAAAATAACAAATCTTTATGTATAGGTATCGAAAAACACCTTGATGTCACTTGTGCGCATGTAAATCTGTACAGGAGCCTATAACAGCAAGCTTGTGACTATGACTTTATGGAAGCAGTGCTGATTAAAATGGGTATGCTGGTGGGCAAAGCATCTAATAATGAAATGGAAGCACAACTATACTTTACCCAATCCATGCTTGTAAAGTCTCTTCCTGTAAAAACCCTTAGTTAAAAAGTATTTTATGGCTAGAATAAGTATGATAAAAGAAGATAAGTACAGGAGACTTAGCATTCCGATGTCCAGGTCGGAGAATGGGCTGGGAGCCAGGGCGTTACCGGCGGCGCGCGCCCGGCGTACGTCCCTCAGGCTCTCCGCCCCATAGACCGACTGAAGGTACTCGTAGACTGCCGGGAGATTCCAGGCGCCGCGCGACAGCCGACATGCTGGGCATCTCGATACACTCGGGAACTGGATTTTCGGGAACTGTGGGTCTTCTGTCACATCACCTGCGAGGCGCAAGTTAACCTCATTGTGCGATATCCACAACCATAGGACTGCTTTATCATTCTCTTTCACGTCAAACAATCTGTTCCTTGCAGCCATTACTTGGAAATGCTCAGAACATTCTGTACAGCCGAAGAAATGCTTGATGTATCCATGCATTGCTTTTAGAACCTTGGGACCTTCCAAGCCTGATTTCCTTGCGGCATTTACAGTCAGTGTGTGGAATAGTGACCATAGACCGCATGAGTATCCTCTGTATTTGGTAGCACTGCCTTTACATGCTATGAACTCATTGGTAGTGGTTAAAAAGACAGGTGAGTATGACTCTTCTAATTGTTTCACTAAGTTGTAAAGCTCACTACCAGTCCAACTATTTTTGGTGATGATGGTTGCTCTCAATCCCGTTATGAATTCCTTAAGATTGCCCCTGAATGGAAAAGATGTAAGAAGGACATCCAGATAGTCTAACAAAGCTTGCAAAGGTTCCCCAGTAAGAATTGGGTGCCTTGTTATTTCTGTGTGTAAACTGATTTTCAAAGTGTTTTCTAGATCACTGTAATAAACAGCATCCACATTGGGGAGCTCTGGAGCGTTGGAATTAACAATATCCACAATTTCTGGAAGGCCTGGTTCTGTTTCTGGAATTTGGTAGTTTTTAGATTTCAGGAAGTTATTGGCAGCTAGAGTAAACTTTAGTCCTGTAGGAGTTTTTGGTATAAGCTGGGTAGCCTCCAGAGATAAGCTCACAGCCACAAGACCTGGAACTTTCTCTAAATGTGCAACTTTAGCCAACTCACTATTTTCATACACTCTTTTTACTTTTATATTTTGATAGTTGTGTAAATTCAGGACTAGTTCTGATCCTACAGTGGAGTTTTCACTTTCAAACACCAAAAATGTGTATAGCACATGGTTAGGAACATCATCTAGAGCATTTCTGTAAGAAGTATAAGATGAGATATTTAATGAGGGTGCTTGATTAGCTCTACCCATTTTCTGCTCAGAAATCAACTTATTAATGATCAGAGCTTTAAGTTGATCATCTCTACCAACTTGCCTCACATCATCTCCAAGATTTCCATTAGCTTTTACATAATTTTCATGCATGTATCTCATTGTTGGATAGGCCATCACTTCAAAATCACGACAATATTCATTATTCTCTTCAACTGAGCAGTCAACTACAGCAAACCTCAATATGTCTCTCCACGGAACAAGTTCGGTTGCCAGACTCTTGTATTTAGGTGAAAATGTTCTGCAATGACCGCAGTAGCTGTTGTAAAACTGAACTATTGAAGCATGAGGTTGGTGGTAGACTTTTCTATCGAAATTTAAATTTGTTAGAATTTCAACATTATCGGACTTACTGTACAGCCCTTGTTGGTCCAAATCAGCACCTGCCAGGGCGGCCCCGCGAACAGTAACGCCGCAAGTCGCGATGCACAAAACAATGCAGCACCAATTCATATTGACGGAGTGCACTTTCCTTGAATTGTAATAGATATTGTTCTTCAGGAAATTGCTTTTTTCATATTACTGAAAGCTTACGCCGCGTCACGGTCCTCGAAGCTCGTCTTGCAGCACGTATTCTGACCGATAAACTATGCCGAACTTCATGAAAGGAATGTGTACTGAATTATTTGGTCAACAATCTTATCAGCTTCGGAGCTGAAATGGACCACACCACCTGAAGACTACGAAGCTGCAGGAGTACTGGCTGAGTGGCGGTTGCGTTAAATCATGGATAAATGTTGCGGAACGCAGTTAATCGAATATAATCAACAACAATATCAGTAAAGAGAGATAAATTCAGTGCTGTTCTGTGCAGTGGAGTGGAATAATAAACTGACATGACATTTGATTGATGACATGACAGCTGAGCTAACTTGTTGACTTGACTTACAACCTTTTGACCGCCAAAAAGCGCGCGCGAAGTATAGCCAATCGCACGAACTTTTGTCGCGAGTCGCGACAAAACACTTTGTACCTTTGAGAATTGACTGTGTCCAAGACTTTAGCATTATTTTATATATTTTTTATGCACTATATGTATTTGAATTGCATAATTAATTGATAGATAAATATTTGAGTTCCATAATTTACTATATAATACAGCCCAACTATGGCTGAATATTCCAAAATCTTAAAAATAAATACAAAAAACGCGTGAAAAAGTCATGTCCCAACTGCAAGTATGAAACTTTAAACTCTCGAGTAAGAATAGAAAAACTAGATAGCCTCACTTTTTTAAGTTGTGTCGACGTATGATGAATTTATAAATATAAAGGCTAGGACAATCAGAACAGCCCTGCGCAGCCCTACGGCACCGAAAACTCCACCAATCAACTGATAAAATCGTGAATTCTACGCATGGTCGATACAAAGAGCCCGATGCCCGCCACCCGCCATCTTGCCTCTGCCCTTTTTCACCGACCGGCATAGACAACACGGTTCAGTTGTCAGTGTCAGTTTTCCAAAGATTATCAATGTCATCATTTGGACAAACAAAACCACGAACAGAGGATGGATTTACATCTCAACGACCTTACCAAAGAAGCTCCCCCAAGTATGAGAATAAAACCACTTACCGCTACCGAAAATACACGCCTCGTCTACACGGCCAATGCCTGACAATGAGTCCGTCCACGGACGACGCTATAGTGTAACGCATACAGCCTTTGGCCACCACGCCAACAAACGCTATCAGGTACAGTTGTTGGCCACCTCAACCGCACTACAGGAAGACTGATACAGTTGTTGGCTACCCTACGATACTTAGCCACTTTCACAACACTATAGCCATCTCCTTTCCAGACTGCAAGCCCGGAGAAATAGTCAGTCATCGCTTCGGCTTCACCACACTCCCAGCCCTGAGAAATAGCCTCGTAATGAACAAACGCAGCAATTAGCCGATTATGCCTTGTTTGTTGTTGTTGATAAAGATACACACCCCGGGTTATTTACGTTCCATGTACTTACTACAGCACCCAAATAAAAAGAGGAAGATATCGCCATATCGCCATAGACTCGCTCGTCCAACCTGACATCATTCTTCCTGCTATGATTAATGCGCACACCAGGCAGACGCAAGCCAACACCGCAGCACGGACGCTCCGCCACCCCTACCAACCAACCGCACACATTACTCGCTTCAGCCGCGTTCTGTCGAAAAACACATAATCAACATGCAATAACATTGGTACTCTAGCCAATTATACAGAGCTGTCCACAAACTGTTTTTTTTTTTTTTTTAAAGAACAGCCTGATTATGGGCTTGGGCACCTGCACATTACACACCGACTTCCAGCCTCTTAGCAGGTACATACTCTAGGTACGTCCTACTACCACCTGATCAACCATTGCTAGTTACCGACCACAGATGAGATCCACAGTGGCACCACCAGAGAGATGAGGGGACCGAAACCAGAAACACTGCTTGACCACAACACAGGTCAACACCAATTTCATCAAGCAAGACACATATAACTAGATCATAGAACAACAGAATCACAAGATGCAACCATATTCCACAAAACAACATCTGATCACCATTTAGAGACTACACAACATTTAGCTAGACGACTCAGACCACGACTAGAGAACCAATCTTGAATGAACTCAAGACACTCACCAGCTCTTACAAGCAACACCGTATGCCTGTAGAACTCATATTGAGACACCGTACTCAATATGCCCACACGCGTCCTCTCAGATGGCCACCATGCCAACAAGGACCAATCTTGGGTGTAGGAACCCAAGACTATCTCACCAGCTCTTACAAGCAACACCGTATGCCTGTAGAACTCATATTGAGACACCGTACTCAATATGCCCACACGCGTCCTCTCAGATGGCCAACGTGCACACCAAGGACCAATCTTATCTTGGATGTAGGAACCCAAGACTCTCTCACCAGCTCTTACAAGCAACACCGTATGCCTGTAGAACTCATATTGAGACACCGTACTCAATATGCCCACACGCGTCCTCTCAGATGGCCACCATGCCAACAAGGACCAATCTTGGGTGTAGTAACCCAAGATGCTCACACTAGCTATGCCAAGCAGCACCATAACCAAATAACGACACAAAGACCTCACCTTCCAGCAAAAACAGCAAAACAGAAACAAAGATCAGAACCAAACAATATCATCCTTGAAGGACTGATGCTACATGAACAAGAACTAACAACAAAATATATCAGCAGACTACAACAGAAAAAAACACAAAGTAGGAAAGCAAATGACATGATAAAGAGTCACACAAGATTTACACATAGCATGTGGATCAGTGTTTAGTGATCTGATCATGGAATTATTAAAATAGAACACATCTTAGCACCCATACTTACTCCATAATATGTATCAAGTTTAATCAAGTCTTGTCTTTGTAACATGTGTAACTGAACAAATACATGAACAGAACAACAAAATGCAAGACAATATTCAGGTTTTATAATTTTATCAACAGTAAACTAATTTTATTGTTTTACTTTCTTTTTTTTTCAATAAACATACACTTACTTTGGAATTGAAACAAATCTGATTTGTGAAGGTGTGACTTATCTTTATAATAAGGCACTTCTGATTCCCAGACAGTCTATGCTAAGTAGATTCTCTGGCACTATCACACACATATTTGGCTCCGTCAATCACTAAATCCTTATGTGCCTCCATGATTGATGTGGTCTGCCAATATCTAGTGTCAGGCATCCTCCACTTCCATTGAACCCTGAAAACAATAATTCACAAGAAAACATTGCAACAGATGGGCAAGTTGTGTCATTGACAAGACATCGGCTATGATTATTAGCATTGGGACATATTTACACCGGCTATGCTTTATCATTGGGCAACTACTCGATTAGCTTTGATTAGCTACTTATGTTGACGAAAGACATTTGTTTAGTTTCTTTCTCAAGATTCTTTATACCTAATCAATCAAAAGTATGGTCACATCACAATAAACCAACTAAAACCCAAACTGCTTGCTTAATAACCATACTACCTTTAGTATTTACAAATCAATCCAATAGAAGTATTCACAAAACCAACAATTTTAGCATGAAACGATCAGACCTTACCAGCACCTCTATTACAAACCAATTGCATTTCTGAACATCCATAGCACTTGTTAATCTCATTCTCTTAGGATAGTAGAAGGAACCGACTGTAGTACTGGTAGTACTGAAGTAATTGGCACAGAACTCCCGTTGTAAAGTCGCTTGAGTCTTCCGCCATTATTGGTGTGGATGTGCGAGTCAGACTTTTCCTAGTATCATTCGAGGTAAACCATCAGTGGGCGTGAAGACAGACAGGGTTACATCCCACCTTCTGATAAAGGCTAGGACAATCAGAACAGCCCTGCGCAGCCCTACGGCACCGAAAACTCCACCAATCAACTGATAAAATCGTGAATTCTACGCATGGTCGATACAAAGAGCCCGATGCCCGCCACCCGCCATCTTGCCTCTGCCCTTTTTCACCGACCGGCATAGACAACACGGTTCAGTTGTCAGTGTCAGTTTTCCAAAGATTATCAATGTCATCATTTGGACAAACAAAACCACGAACAGAGGATGGATTTACATCTCAACGACCTTACCAAAGAAGCTCCCCCAAGTATGAGAATAAAACCACTTACCGCTACCGAAAATACACGCCTCGTCTACAAATACAATTTAGAGCCCAGTATCATGAATTTGGTCTCAAATAAAATAAAATACTATATTTTTTGCTGTCCCATGAATATGACAAAACCGGAATTCCGGCAATAGTCACAGCAAAAATTCAATACTTCAATGCACTTTTACTGTAGAATATGGTAGTTTTTCATTTCTGGCAACATTTATTTTGTCTTTGGTACGAACGCCATCTTTGTAAAACATCAGTGTCAAACAAAAACTGTGACGAAAGTGCACGCGTTTCAGTGGTGGTGGAATTGGAGTTCCAGATTGTTACAGGATTTTAAGAGATATGTAGTAATTTATTGAGTTATTTGACGTGATATAATCAAAGTATTGTTTATTTTTATTTAATTTACACGTCGAAAGTAGTCACAAAACAAATACACAAGCTTAGACTATCTTTACAAGTATTAATGTTATGAAAACGTCACCTCCGGTTCGTCACGTATTGTACAGCCGGAATCAATTCGTGACGCACCGGAACTATAAAGCTGTGGTTACACATGAGGAATTTAATAAAAAATTAAGTAAACAAAATATATCCAGCAGTATTGGTTTATAATTTGTGGTAATAACCAATTTTGTTTGGAGTGTTTAGTTATTTTACTATATAAAGTTGGTTATTAACAAACAGACGCAGTCGATCTGACTGCGTCTGTCTGTATGTAAAAAAATCCATCTATGGATTTTTTTATAGGAGTCCTAGTTTAACATTTAATAACGATTTGACTACTTACGTATTATTTTTTGACATAATAGTAGGTAGGAATATATTTGATTGGGATTTTATATTTTTTATATATTTTTGTGTTACGAAATAACGTAGTTTACAATAACCTATATAGAATCTAAAGTTAAACCGATAGTTAGCGACTAGAATTAGTCAAAATAAAAATACTGTGTTCTAAATTCAAAATGTTAAAGTTTAAGACTGAATATTTTGTAAGAGATTTTAGCTTAAAGTTATTACTTAAAGATTTTAAATAATAATGTTCAACCAAATATTACTGTAAGATGTGAACAAAGCTTTATTTTTTCCAGATAGTCACTAACAATTCCTGATAGTCACTGTCCCGTATTGTCAACGAGACAAAAACTAATTCTGTTTAAAAAATGTTTAGTTATTTGATGACATTTACGTAGATTTAAATGAATCTTAATGTTCTATTTATAATATTACTATACTCTTAGTATTGATCTCATTTGAAGTCCTAGGAAGTTAAAGTTTCATGGGTCGAAAGTTCCTGTTGTGACGATTTGGAAAGAACAATGATTATTGAACGATGATTGAAGTGATTTATATAGGTTCTAAGCATTGATTTACTAAGATTTATATGTTTCCTTAACAGATAATAAATAAAAATTACGTAACTAATCCTTTTTTTTACCTAATTTGTTTTTTTTCCTTTGTGACGAACCGGAGCAAATTTGCGTGAACTCTCCCATTAAAAGTTGAATTATTGATTTATTATTTCAAGAATTTTTGTATTTTTTTTATTTTTAGTTAATTAAGATTATGTTCTATCATTTAAAATAAGAAATTAAAGCAAATTTCGTGTAACACAAAATCGGTTCCGGTTCGTCACGTTGTACATCTTTTTTGAAAAACGCCCATTTACCAACAGCGTCCCGAAGTACTGTTGCCTCGATGATGATTCGCGATAGGACGAATTAGGTACTTAGTCAGACTTGTCGCGTAGAGGTCTTCAGCACGTGTGCCTTAGAGCATTTATAACTGGAGATGTCATCACAAGGCGTACCCCTCTGCCGGCCATAAGGCGCTCTTGGTCATACGTGTTATACAAAACTACTTCACTCGTTATCGCGCGGCCATTAGCTGTCGTTTTGTGTCGCGAAGTATAGTGCTTAGTGAAAACGGTGAATTGTGCGGTATTTTGGAGTAAAAGGCGATCAGAGACATCAAACTTAAGGGAACACGGTATTTCCTATCACAAGTAAGTTATATTTTTGTCAATTGTTATTGTAATATTGTATAATTCAGATTTAAATGTAATACTAGTAGCGACAGTTTCAAGCGTCTTGGTAGGAGGTGTAGGTGAGTATTGATTTCTTGGTAGAAGGCAAAGTGCGTGTTAATGTGTAACTCAATAATGGTGTAACAACAGTCATTGTATAATTGTGTGCTTGTTTTGTGTTTGTGTCATAGCTTTTACTTGCGTGTGCGTTTGTAAGGACACTTAATTTTTCTGCATTAGTATGCATGTTCATGATGAACATCCGAGGGTGGCGTAGGTTTCCTCGTCAATAAGGTCCTCTCTAGCAACGTCCAAGAAATCTCCAGTGTGTCGACCAGGGTAGCGTACCTGATCCTTCGGCTATCCAACAGGTATAGCATAAAGGTTATTCAGGTTTACGCACCGACCTCGGCACACTCGGATGATGAAGTGGAGGATATATATGAAGACATATCCAAAGCCTTGCATAACACCACCAAGGCCCACTTCAACGTTGTTATGGGAGACTTTAACGGCAAGGTGGGAACCCAGAATGGCAACGAATTCCGAATAGGCCCGCATGGTTATGGAGTTAGGAATCACAGGGGGCAAATGCTTGTCAACTTCCTTGAGAAAGAGGAGCTGTTCTTAATGAACTCTTTCTTTAAGAAGCAGCCTCAAAGAAAGTGGACATGGCGCAGCCCCGACACTGTGACTAAAAATGAGATCGACTTCATCATGACGGATAGCAAGCACATATTCAGAGATGTCTCAGTGATCAACAGGTTCAATACCGGATCTGATCACCGACTCCTCCGAGGCTCTCTGAATATCAACTTGAAGCTTGAAAGAAACCGTCTGATGAAGTCCACGCTCCGACCTAACCCAATCCAAATCATGGCGGGCACCGAGAAGTTCCAGCAGCTTCTTGGGGATAGATTTGTTGCCTTGGAACCCACTGATGATGCTGACGAGACCCTACACAATCTGGTCGAAACGCTGAGGGACGAAAGCATCAAGTTTTGTAAAAAGCAGCGTACTGGCAGGAAATCAAAACTCTCGGCCGAGACTCTCGGGTTGATGACAAGAAGACGGGAAACCATCCAAGCGACTTCGTGAGACTTAGAGCATTTATAACTATATATTGATATATATTGCGAGAAGTCGATCTCAGATCTAGTCACGTGTCGGGGCTTCGCCATGTCCACTTCGTTTGAGGCTGTTTCTTAAAGAAAGAGTTCATTTAGAACAGCCCCTCTTTCCTAACTCCATAACCATGCGGGCCTATTCGGGATTCGTTGCCATTCTGGGTTCCGAAATTCAAATCAAATATCAATTGAAGGTGGCCTTAGTGTTGTTATGCAAGGCTTTGGATATGTATTCATGCATATCCTCCACTTCATCAGTTGAGTGTGCCGAGGTCGGTGCGTAGACCTGAATAACCTTCATCATATACCGTTTGGATAGCCGAAGGATCAGGTACGCTACCCTGGTCGACAGGCTGGGGATCGCAGTTAAGTGGTTGTACTGCGGGGCGCTGCTGCCCACCCCCCCGGTATGTCGTCTCCTACGACACCCACACGGGAAGAGTTGGGGGGGGGGTTACTATTCTATAGGCCGGCACCACACGGCACGGATTTATTTTTTATTTAATATAAATTATTCTAGCAAGTTTCCAAAATAGTTTTTTCTTATTTGTAGTTTTTTGGTTCATAATTAAAGTTTTCTTGAAGTTATGCTATCATGAGACGGATATTGGCGGAATTGCGTCAACCCAGAGGCAGACTTCTAACAAAAACAATGTTTGTTTTACCCTAGGATCTTTAGTTTTACCTTTTACTCTCTCTTGTTTTATAAATAAAAAAACTATTCATTACACTACACATTTTTATTTTACAGCAATGAATATTGCCATTACTTTACGAAATTAATACATTATCTATGCGAGAATCACATCCCGGCCAAAGAGAATTTATTTAATACGATCCCAGGCAGCGTGCAGGCAGGCAGCCGAAGTTATTGTATACCAAAGATTATAGTATACCTCTAGATCTCAGAGCAATAACTACAGCATAGAGGGACCGCGAAATTTAAGTCTAGTTATACTCTTCAAACTTATAATACAATCAGTGTGAAAAAAGAGGATAGGTATATAGATATATGGGTTGCTTATGGCAATGCTGTCCACTTTTTTCATCTCGGTAGTGATGTGCCGATTTTGCAGAAGTATCGATATTAATTTATTTTTAAAAGATAATTTAACTATTGAATTGAATGTTCATACGTTATTGTCATGTCTTTAGAAGGTTATCGATACGTATGTATTTAACATTGTTGGAATTTCACAATATTCACATAATGTTACTCTATGTGGGTTTCTAAACACGTGTGACAAATTTCATAAGTTTTTGTATGTATGTTACTATACGCATTTCTCTGAAACACGTAATTGGATTGTAAGCATTCTTTCTTTGTTGGATTAGGTATCTCTTAACTTAGGGAACAGTACAATTTATCAAAATCAGTTCAGCAGTTTTCATGATACAAAATGAAATAAAAACAATCGGATCAAAACGATATTTTTAATTTATTAAGAGCTGACCCGCCCCGGCTTCGCCCGGTTGGATATTTCCATATTCTCCCACATTAAAATAGTCCCGTCCTGGATTTGAGTGTAGATTCTCATCATCATCATTATCCTGAAACAATGAAAGCTTAGTAAAAAACTAAAGTAAAAAAAAGTAAAAAATACTACCTGGCTTTAACCTTAATAAAAGTTCAATCTGCAGGCATAAAAAAAATCACTGATATGCTACACTGTTTAGAACATATTCGGCTATGCTTAGTCTAATTAATTCTGGCTCTCGGAATCGCTTTACACCAGTTCTCTTTCTCATTTGGAGGCATACTAAAAAAGAAAACGATACCTTCTCCAATTTATCGGCATAACTTTATCGTATCGATAAAAAGTACCTATCTACATCACTAGTATAGAATTACCTTACAAATTAACAATTTTTAATTTGTAAATTATTTCGCGATTACAACATAATTTGTAATAAATATGGTTTGAGGGATCAATAGCAATCTATAATATGTATGGTTTTAGTGATCACATCCAAATATATCGCGTGATTTTGTATGAAAACTGTAAAAAAACACTTACCGGTGAAAGCTTACAAATTCATAGTTTTCTTTCCTTGATGAATGTGATTTACATGATAACACAAAACAAGCCATGTTATAAGCTTATGCATCTGTCCTTTGCACCTTTTTTTAACAGATTTATGCACAAAATCTATTATTTTTTAGTAAAATAATGACCCAGCTCATGTATTTACATTCACGACGTAATAAGCAACTAAATCAAATACTTTGTACGGTTAACCGTGTACCAAGCACTATTGTGCTGTTTTTAATTGGTCGTGTAATAAGAGACCAAGTGTGACCATTTGACATCTTCGGAATGCCCATTTAGCTTTAAGCCTACATGATAGATATAAGTTTGTCTCATAAACCAGCACAATCTGCGCTATAAGAGAGAAGAGCTTAGATATATCGTAATTTCTTCGCTCTCTCTATGCTGTAGTTATTGCTCTGAGCTCTAGATGGATCGTTTTTAAAAGCTACAATTTGACTCTGTTTTGACTTCTCTCTCCTTTGGGATAGTGCCATATGAAAGAAAGAGATAACTATATTGTATCAGGTTATACTAAAACACAAATGTGGTCAGTTTCATTCCTGTCATTGAAATTTAACTAGGGATGTGAAATGTGCATAAGTATGGAAACTTATCGATAATATTCGGAATGCAACGTAGCGTAGGTAGGTGCTACCTACCTGCTATAGATGGGTACCTACATCTTTCTAATAACCGTGAAGTTTCAAATTAAAAGCTTCGGTAGGTAGTTACTGAGATTTAAAAGGAAAAAAAAGACGATCAGAGTAAGACTTAAGCTTTTTATACACTAACGAAACCCAAAAGATTTTATAACAAATTATGGTTGATCGTATCGCGGTGGCCGATAAAAAAATAATAATCAACTACAGTAAAATAACAGGCACCACGAAACGGCATGGGCAGCACCATCCAGGCAAGATTTTGGTAATTAAAAATAATTATAACCGTTTAAATTATGCCGTGACTAAGAATCTACCGAAAATGTACCTACCACAATCAATACCCAAAAAATCCTGTCATTACTTGTCAAAGTCGGTACTTTTATTAAGTAAGCTTACAGTCAGTCAGTCATCGATCTCACTTGAGTATGAGTAACACCTTGTCTTAGATAAGCGTTACGATGACAAAGTAAGCTTTTATAATAATTACCAGAAAAATTTACCTAGATATCTCCTAAACCAGTAACTAGTAGTCTCTACCTTATATGTTTTTACCCTCTCGACGGTCGGGCGCCGCGCGCGCGATAAAGCAGTTGACGGTCGGCTGGGTGGCGGGACGTTTTCGCGTTCCGCGCGCCGGGTGGGAGTGTTGGGGTTCTTTCGCAGATTTCTCCATGCATTTATTTAAACAGGTATTTCCATCCATTTAAACAGGTATTTAAGTAATTAAATGGTGATAATTGGTTAGCATTTACAAGATAGGAGCAGGGAAAGTGCCTACTTAGTAAAAAAATACGTGATATGGTCCATTGTAAAATATTTACGTTATTTTTTTATTAAACAATAATAGAATATCAGCATCGTTATGTAAAATTCTTGTTTCATATCCGGTTCTATAACAAGAACTATATGCACGAAAATTCTTTGTGGGCTCCCAATCATGCCTTTTCAAATTTATTTTCCATTTTGTAGATAATTGGATCTTTAGGAAATCTGGAAGTGAAAAATAAGAATTAGTTGTGAGCTTCTACTAACATTACGATCATTGGATTACACTTTCATTTCATCTCACGAAATTGTTCTCAGGACACCATAATCTAGTGAATCCAACACCAAGTCAGTCAGTCCATATAGGTACACGTACCAATCACACTGTTTTTTTTTTATTGATGACGGACGGTAAACCGTTTCGCCACCATAACTTAAAAATTTCTTAAATGTTATGTCTCAGTACAAGTAGGTGTATGTATATTTTGTATTAAACTTATCGACAGTAATCTATCGACAACAACAGTACGTCACTAGGGAGCATCAATATGGTACATAAGATGTCATTTTATGGTTTGTGACCAAATTTTTTGTGAATTATAGAATTATAAGGCTAATGAGCTTTGAATAACTTTATGAAATAGCTTCAATATTACATTATTAAAACAATTCAACCTATTGCAAAGAAATTTATCACTAACATTAGCCAAAACACGTCAATCGACTTACCGATGGAAAGATATTCTTTGGTTTAATTCCAACAAAGCCATCATCCTGCGGCTTTTGCAGCCAACTGCACAGGCCATGATTTATATTAGTAATAAACACCACAAAAACAAAATTTTAAACACAAAATTACATAATACAGTATATTTTCTGTTCACCACCTGAGCCCAGCTGGGCCCAAACAAACAACGAAAAATATCAAAATGTGACACTCTGTGTTTTAAGATGACATTGACGTTGGGATGTTGTCTCTTTCTTTCACATAGACAATTGTCATAAGAAAAAACGAAAAGAATGACTAATTATTTGTTCATTTTTTTACGCTATATCTACCCTACGGAACGTAGGATCCTAGATCTTTGTTGTATACTCATTACTCATTGCAATGCAAGGCAGCCAGATGCGTTAGCATCCCTAGTACATCTGTGGCAGCCAGCCTTCCTTCGTTAGCATCCCTATTAAATCTGTGTTCCTATCCTACAATACGAACCCCGATCACAGATTTATAAGTATAGTAGGTACTAAAACCCCGATTACATTTTACAAAACTGCAATTTATCGATCGCTATTCCGGATGGTGAATTTTCTGATTATTCAAAGATTAGTACCTACTAATACGAACCCCGTTTACATTTTACAAAACTGCAATTTATCGATCGCTATTCCGGATGGTGAATTTTCTGATTATTCAAAGATTAGTACCTACTAAAAATGTGAAGTGTGATTCTGACTGTTGAATTTGCTGTTGTATCACAGAACTATTACTGCTATGTTTTTTTTTGTGGTAGTGTAGTAGTGATTTATTTAATTTTCATTTTGAAAATTAAAAATAACTATCATGGAGAATCTACACAATTTCCAGCAAATGCAGGATGAAATGTCCCGGTAGGTCGTCTCATCCAATGAATGTTGTTACTGTTACCTATATTCTAAGTTCTATGTTTATGTTGATCAGCATCAGCTCTTATGTAGGTACATAATACTTTTCAATAATGCTGGAAATATTTTTACACCTTTAGACAGCCATCTTTGTATTTGTTAAAGATATATAGATTCAAAGAATTTAATGCTACGGTTAGAGTTCCCTGTAAGGGTTTGTTAAATTTATTGCCTTTTATTGAAACACAATTACAAATGATTAAAAACAAACCAATTTTAGGTTTGAAGCAGAAATATCTGGTGGAAATGTTGCGGGTCTTATGCATCCAGTGATGGCTGCCGGAAGCTTCGGGACTATGCAACAAAGCATGGATGCGGGAGCCATGTCTCAATACCCGCATGCTGGTCTCACAGCCATGATGTTCCATTCAATTCCCCTACCACCACTACCACCTCACATGATGATGGTACCCCAGCAAGTAAGAAAACATTTTTAGCTTTCCTAAATATTTTATGCTGCTATGGGCAAAACATGTATGGTACTACCTATTATTATTCTTCCATCTCTGTGACCCATGTTTACAAATAAAGAATTTGGAATTTGGAATGATCAAGATCAAATCAAATCAAACACTCCAGAGATTCAACTTCTTCTTCTTTTGTTTAGGGCGTGCTAGTTAGCAACAATTCTGCCAGTGTCCATGTAACGATTAAGATATAACTAAACTATTACAACTACAACACAAGCTCTGCTAAGCTTGGGGCTAGATAATGATGTGTGAATTGTCGAGCGTATTATTATTAGGTACATAAATGCCTGTTTTCCTTTACTTTTTTCCCTAAATTTATAAAAATCAATATCAAGTTGCAAGTTCTGCAGAGTGATTACGCTATTCTCAATGGATCAATGGATGGGCGACTGGGTTCGATTCCATCGATGGGACAAATAGAATTGCACTAAATTTTATGGCTGGATGGTCAATGTGAATGAACACGGAGTGAACAAAGTGGATTCCCCATTTTACGTTTCGTTTTCGATTTTGCCTAAATATTGTCCTAAAACTGATGATTTAACAAATTTTAGAAAACGTCTCTTTTCTTCTCCAAGTACGTTAGGGGCTTCATAGTCTGTGTTGAAATAATAAATATTAAGGCTGAAACATTTAATAGTTGGGTTGCCTAAGAAAATATAAGGGTGCATTAAATAAAAATATCATGAAGGATAAGTTACTGTCTTTGGAGTCAGAATTGCGGCAATGAAACGTTATCAAGAACATGCATCGGAACTGTCATTGTCATGTTAGAAGTTTTCAGTGAAATGTTGCCAGTTTAACACATTTTCTTGCCCTTTTTCTTTTTGTTGATTTATTTATCTATTTTTTACCTACATTTAATTTTTTATCTTAATGTGAATGCGAGCAATATCAACTTTTATAACATCATAATGAGGGGTTTTCTATTAGCATTTTAAAAAGAAAAAAAATAGTTCCAAATAAATCGATAGGTGGCAGGGGGCGTCAACTGGAAATTAGAGTATGTCAATGTCAAATGAAAAGAAAACAACCTTACGTCAAAATCGTTCTATTTACTGTCAAAAGCATTCATCTCATTCATTCATGGGCTTCAATTTCGGCTGGGACTGGCAATCGTCTCAGTGACGGCTATTTTATTTACAATTGGATGGATGGGAGGCTCGAAGGCCATCCTACGGGCTTTCAAATGTCAAATTTGGATGGGGTATTTTACCGTAATCGATCTGCTGTTGGTAGAAGTAGGACGAGGGATATCTGGATTTCTATTTCAGAATCTAAGTTTAGGGTGTCCGTGATGGTAGCGTACACATAACCGAATTCACGTTTGTTGTTATGCCTTATAAATAGCGTATAAATAGAGTATAATCAGAGCAAAAGTAAAATAAATAGCGCCTCCTTGGTTTAAGAAATAATGACCATTGTTTGTGGGTACGCCAGCATAACGATCAAGCTAGCGTACACACGACCATTCTCAAAAACGGCTTATACTATAGCAACAAAATTTATACACAATAATAGAGTATAAATAGCGTCTTAGCTATGCAAAATTTCATAATGATTGCTCTCATAGGAACAGAGATATGGAACAAGACTATAAGCGCCATCTAGCAGACCACGGCGGAACTACATTGTACAACGGACAGCAATATCCCTTGGACTCTGAGCAGTGAGCAATGTAGGAATGTAGGTATTGGTCACAATGAAAGATAGAGTAAGATGCGTGTGAATTATCCATGGAAGTGAAAGAGATAGAGATAATGCGTCGTCATGTTCCTAGAACTTTACATCAACTTTTTATAGTGTTATTATGAATTTGCATAGAGTATGACTACTGGGAGAGGAAGTACTTCACGCACTATTTATACATATAGCATTTACATTAAGAAAACCTCGTTTTCTATAGGAACTATTTCGGTTTGTAATGGGTACGCTAGCATAACGTTATGCTGGCGTACCCACAAACAATGGTCATTATTTCTTAAACCAAGGAAGCGCTATTTATTTTACTTTTGCATTGATTATACTCTATTTATTAGGCATAACAACAAACGTGAATTCGGTTATGTGTAGGTACGCTACCATCACGGACACAAGTTTAGGGCAATTAAAAATATGTGATCCACGGTCCAGTCTTCCAAACCACATTCACACAGAGGTAGAATGACCCCTGATCCTTAAATTGGGCAAAAAACAGGGGTGCAACAATGTCTTAATCTAAGCCTACATAGAGTAGAAATGATAGGTTTATCAGCATAACGATATGTAAAAAAGCATGGCCTAGGGGAAAATGGCGTTGAATATCAGCGTAAAGTCTACCTTTTATTTGTTTGGAAGAATTCCAACTTTAACCAACATTTTTCAAGAAATTGGTAAAGAGGAGGGTCTTGCTCTAGACTAACCTCAGAATAATAACAGTTTGCTGCTGCTCTGAGGTGCACTCCAGAGGTCATGATTGGTAGAGCAAGATTGAAGGATGTGACAGTGGCATAAAATGGGCATTGATAATGACGGTAGGTCTACATTGTAGGACTTAGTTAATGACAGACATGTAAGGTGGATAATGTAATGACGATGAAATCGTATACTCCTTAATTTATCATTTTCGAAATTAATCATTGAGATTAAACGTAAGCTATGTCCGTCTATGGGATATCATTTAAATCCCTGCTAAATTTCATTAATATCTGTTCAGCAGTTTAGGCGTGAAAAGGTAACAGACATACAGACTTGACATTGAATTTATAGTGTTTGTATGGATATAGAAGTATGGATTAGTATGGATTTACTTATTCATTCAACTGTCTTTCAATGTAGATTTTCAATTTCTTATATAATTTGTACAGGTTCAACAACTTAGTGCCCCAATATACCCTGTCCACCTGGGTCCACCGAGCTACCATGAGTTCCAGCAGATGCAGCTACAGTATCACAGCATGGCAGGCTCTCATCTGATGTTTCCGCAGCCCACTCCGCCGCCTGCACCTCAGCCGATGGTGCTGTCTGCCAAGCCTCAGCTCTATAAAAAAACAAAAGAAATGTTGAAAAAAGAAAAACATGAAAAGAAACAGGTAAGATAATGTTGCTGGGCATGAATTACAAAAACTTTGACAGAATTATTTGTAATTAGGCATAGGTAGGTACTTACTACACAATATATAATAAATAAAACTGGCTATGTGCGTGCTGACTCGCACACATAGGGTTTAGTACCATTATACATATCCATTGTTCTATACTTCCCTTAAAAAGATTGAAAGGGTCATGAAATCTAAGTGACTATTATTTTATTTTTTAGTCTGACCTGTATTTAAAAAAAAACCGACATTTCCAAGAGTCATCGAAGGTCTAACTAAACTAGGAAAGAAAGTTCAAGTTATGAATTGATTTATCTTGTCAACAAGTGTTTGAAATGTTCAACGTTATTTATATTTTTAGTCCAGTCATTTAAGCTTAAATTAGATAAGAATCTCGGAAT